>JAWZYV010017152.1:0-457101 GCA_038373885.1 Cheiracanthium punctorium | reverse complement strand
ATTTAATTTGATCATTGTGATCACTAAGGTATGGTCTTCATACATCCAAATCCGAATTTAAAAAATAAATATTAGGAATTAGTAAAAATTTATTTATATTGTAGCCTCAATGCAGAGTCAATGGAATACTTCTAGACGGGGCACAATCATACGATATTATTAAATATTTCGATAAACATCAAATATTTCGATAAACATCACATAAAGTTAACAAGGAATTGTTTTTAAATCATAATGAATTGTGTATTGTACTAATCTATTGTAAATACATTAGTTTTTATTTTTGTACACGCAAATGTGTGACCAGGAAAAAAAAAGTAAATTTTGTTTCATTGTACCCACCTTCCCCTATTATTTAAGTAATTCACAAAATCATTAATTAAATCTGCTGTAAAATGTCTAATAGCAATTTCTTTGGTGATTGAACCTGTAAGTAGAGGTATTATGAATCTTTTTAAACACACTTTTTTGTCACCACAGTTATCTTATTTTTAAATTACAACAATAAATTACCTACATCGCCAGTAGTATCTATATAACTAAAAAAACCTTTCAATAACGTTCTTCAAATAAAACTTTTTGATACTCCATTAATCTTTTGAAACGAGATTTTTCAACAGATTTCTACCCATTCAATTCAATATTTGCACATTAAAGATAATAACCTGTAATTAGGTATCACTCCAAGACCAATTAAAATCTTTCATTAATGATTCAAGACGTGGGAACGTTATAGTTATGATAGGGTAGGGAGAAAACTAATAGAGGTTTTTTTAATAACATTTGCTAATTGGGTGATTAATGTATGAGTACCTATTGTTTAAAGCAATTCTGTGATTTAAGATAATGCATAACGGGGATATTTCTTTAATAAGGTACAAAATAATTGAAACACTTTATTCTTTTAAACTTTATTCTTTTAAACTTCATTCTTTTAAAGTTTATAAGGCATTGCATAGCGACATTCTAGATTTATTTAAAATGGTTAGATTGTCTGATTCCCGCATTGCCAGCGATATTTAATGTATTAATTAATGCTTGAAAAGCATAATTATTATTTTGACTAATATTGCATTAGAAATGTTGCACGTGTATGATCGCTTTGTTGAATTCACCATTTCGAAAATGATTTCAGTTAATGATTTTTCGAAATACAGTGAAATACTCTAAAATTAATTAATTAAGTTTGCAAAAAACACACATAAGTAAAAATCATTTCGGGCAGTGCATAAGGTTCATGCTTCGTCAGCTGCAAAAAGTGCCACTATCCACGAGTCCAGAAAAATTAGTACCCTTTTGTAGCTGAGGGAGGATGGACCGTGTTTGTGCCATCTAGAACGATCGCAGTACATTTTAATTTATGTGTGTTAATTTATAAAGTTCTTTATTATTTTTAATCTTTAAACTTCAGTTTTTGAATGTTTTTACTTCATTTTTTACTTTGATACGGAGTAACGGGAATTACAGTGATCGCAATAATTTTCGGTACTCAGATTTTGTTAAAAAAAATGATTTTTATTATGTCTAAAATTACTCTGAAGAGCTTCAGCTTGACGTCACAATGTATGTGATGCGTGTATGTATGTACGTATATATGTACAATCCGTTTTGACCAACTACCACTCTATTTCGACTAGTCTTTTTCCTGACGTCTATGTACGTACATACGCAGAATGTTGTAATTTCAGAATTAAGATCATTGTAATATCTAGTAGTGCACCCTCTTTTTGGTTCCAATCCAGTGGATAGTTTATTTACAGGGCCACCCAGAAGAACTTCAGTACATTAAGGTCTCCGGAAATGTTCAATATATTATGCATATAGTCAGGCATTGCTAGAGGCATACACAAAATCTCGCCAACTGTTTTGGAGCTTGGCGAGTTTTGCCGAAATATACCATAAATCATCCCGAAAATTGATACTCTAAATACCTCATGTCTTCAAAAGGCTCAAAGGAGTTTTTGAGGCGCAAGAAACTTAATGTGTTCGTGAGTGTGAAAATTACTTTGGAATTGAAATTTGTTTATCTGATATCAGACAAACTGAACGTACGCTTAAATTTAAAATAGGAAGCACATAGCTCTTGTTAAAAAGCATGAAACCAACAAATCTGCCATCGCTAAATATTGTTTGAATGCCAACCATACTTTCGACTTTAATTCAGCTTAACCCATTTGCAAACCCCTTTACCTCAGTGAATTAGATTTTATTGAGGCATTCAATATCCACAAAACCATAAATAGTTTTGTTAATGGGGATTTCATTGTCCTCTACCCCTTTCTAAATGTCAGAACTCTTCTCTGTTCTTAGTTATCTTAATTTCCTGCTTTCCTATTGGCTCTCATAAAGTCCTCTTCTGAGTCCCTGCTTTCCTCGTAAACACTATTCTATGTAGGGATGGATGCGAGACGAGACAAACATTTTTAACACTACGATGTAGGGATTTTGCAAGACGAGACAAAACTTTAGGCGGTTTTGCGAAACGCCTATTTTCTGTCTCGCGTCCATCCCTCATCCTGAATACCCCCTTTTCTATATAAACTCAGCAAATTTTCACCATCCTCTGTCTAGCACTGACGACGGCATGTCATACCTGCCGATCCGGTCTGCTATTTTAATTTTTGAACTGGTGCTATTATGCGCCGTTTCTTGATGCTTATTTATTTTAAATTTTAATATTTTTTTAAATATATATATATGCGTTTCTGTAGGCTTCAAATTTTCCGTATTTAGAGATATTTCTTATGTGAACGAAATTAATTGATATTTACGTTGCAGCTAAAATATGTATGGAACTATAAAAAACATTAAGCGATCTGCAAAAATTTAAGCAATGCATTTGTTTTAATAAGTTAAAACTCAAGTTATGGCACAGATTTGAATTTTGTTTTTCGCATATTGACTACATTATTATGTTTTTTTTACAATCAAAAATTTTTTAAGTATAATTCTAAACAAACAAATATCTTTTTTTTTTAAAACTTTCTATTAAATTTTTCCTTTTTATAAAGTTTTAAAATATTATGCAGTAAAACTATACAATTTTTGTCCTTTTGCTGGTCTTCCTGAGAGCAAAAAATCAAATGAATTCTATATTTAACTCATGTGCAATGTAATTAAAATCCACAGAAAATAAATCAAGTGTTATACATTTATTTTTTAATGTTTAATCTGTTTGATTAAACAGCTTTGGGTGATCAACATTTAATATTATTGCACACATTTTATTATTCTACACTGCTATTACATAACTTTCAATAATAATGGCTAATGTCATCAGGAAGACTTACAAGATATATATAACATACCAGAAACTCATTTTTCCACTATTTCGAGATCGCTCAATAAAAAACATAAACCATAAATTTACAACCAACAGCTCATATTTTTAATCAAGAGATAATCTAGCGCAAGATCTATTCGCCTGACAAATTCTATTCATCATATCTCCTATTGGAAGTAAGTACCAAAGCGTTTATTCTAGTCTGGAGGAACTTAAAATACATCAACTTTGGAAGGAATGCAAAAGTAAAAGGAAAAAAAGTAAGTTCCATTTCGTATATCCACTAGGGAAAGAATTGGTAATAAATTATTGGGAAAAAAAATTATCTCTTCGGATGCAATTTCATTACAATAAGTAAAGAATTTATTATAAGATAGCAGAGTCGAACATTTTGGAAAGAGGGGAGGGGGAGTCAGAGAGATCGAAATATGGAAATGCGTTTAAAATGTGACCCTAGGGAAAGAGTAGGGGATCCTGACTTCAGGTTGTGTATGATGAATGGAAGGGCACGTCACTTATTTTAGCGTTTAATTTTCTAGCGCGTGGCATCCTTAACGTATTAATAACGGCGATAAATTGCGACTGAAAAAAGTTTCATTTGACGAATGCGTATTTAATTTTATTCGTTCTGGCGAAGTGTTTTCACAGTACGTAAAGGTCTGGATTAATTTTTAAATAATGTAGTTCCTTGCCTTTCACCCTTTAGTTTGTTTAAGCAGTCTACTCCGTCTTATGATAATGAAAAACTTTCGAAAAATATGTTAAATTATAAACTAATTTTTTGATATGTAATAAATTCTGTTTAAGAACAACATACATATGGCAGTGTTAACTATATAATTGTGAAAAAGTATTGAATCAACATAAAAAAGTAACTCTAATAGTAAAGTAGTCACACATTTAAGCATTATCTTGTAACTTTTAAATTTTGGTTGAAGATTGAGTAGATTTTATGTACATCGTGAAAATTAGGTCGAAAGCAACTCCTATTCAGATAAAAAGGGGGCAAAATGTGAAATAATAATTATTAAAAAAAACAATGAATTGCCATAATATTGTTAATTATATTTTAAGTATGATTGATGCATGCAGTTTGGTAAAAGTCGCTGTTTTGTAAATGACAAATTGGTATACAGTATTTGGCTGTCGATGAAATGAAGCTCATTCTACTTTGCGATATTTTTTTCGTCCAAAATCATGAACATTTTAATCTAATTACTTTTAACTGCATGAAACTAATTGATAAGCTAGTTTGTCAAAAATCACTGTTTAATAGGTTTAAAAAGAGGAAACAAAAAACTTAGGTCAAATGCTTGCGAAAGGATTGATTTACTTAAATTTCCAGATAATGTGATGCTTTAATAACTTTCATCACCTTTATCAAAGCCCAATTTTCAAGCCAAATTTAATTCAGTATAAAAGACCGTTCTCCTTTCTGAATGCGTTGGTTCTTCAAAAGATAAAGCTAAACTACATAAAGTATCGTAACAGATTTGAAATTAGCCTAGTGAGTATAGGCGTTCCGGGACTGCTACTAATTTTTAGTACAATTTTGTTCTTTGTTATTACCGGAAGAAACTTACATTTTTAATCAAATTTAAATGCTTCCTGAGACATTTTAGTCGAGTTTCAGTCAAATTAATCGAGCAGGTTAATAAATCACTAATATCGATCTAGAATAAAATTTAGTAGGTTCATCACAAGTTTTAATATTAAATATAAAAATAAAACCTACTAATTTCTTTTATTGCAAGTTGTTAAATATCGATATATCTAACGGAGCTAAACAAGGAGTCAGTCTGTCAAAAAATGAATAGTTTTAACTAATCTAGAAAACATATTACTAAATATCGTGATCGACTACCTCAAGGGAAAACGAAAATCGGGTTAGATATATATATTTTTTTTCTTTTTTACTTTGCAACTACTCTCGCTCCTTTTTACCTTTTTTTTCTGCTTTGCGAAATAATTATTTATGAATTTTGAAGCTTTGCGATAACGATACCTGTTTAATGCCACGATTTCATTCAAAATTAATCCGCTGCATGCTGTCTCCTTCCTTTTTTAATGTCCTCCATTTTCAGATAAGGGGGAAAGCCTTCTCGAGTACACATGCTGTTTAAAGGGGGAATGGGGGAAACACAGAGAGTATTTTCATTACCGTATGATAGAGCCTTGCTCATCTGTTAATGTCAAAGCAAATTACAAAAGTTGGAATGCTCTTGACTCTTTTTGCTGGAGAGTGATTAAAATAAGTGGAGAAGAATGTTTTTTTAAGCATTTACGAACATCATTGGGGCATCGAAAGAATGTTTTTAAAAAGCTTTTACGCCATTATACCGCACAGCATATTTTTATGTATTCGAATTAAAGGAGGTATTTCGAGCCTCTAGAAAAATCAGCGCCATTTTATAAGTTGAGAGGATGAGACATCAAAACTAAACGGAAAATTAAATATCTATTGAAACATACATAAGTTTAATTTAAATATTTTCACTTTACTCTGCAGTTAATAATTAACTGAAGAAAGTTAAAAAATATTGAATTAATTAGTAAGTAAAAAATTAATTAAAGAATTAGTTGAATAAATTATACATTTGACGAATCTCTCTCTTTAGTAAGGAAGGGATGGAGGTAACTGTTTTCAACTGAAAACTATTAAGACAGGAAAAAAAATATGTGAATGTTATAATTAATGGTAAAAATTAAAGAAAATAAAATGATTTGAGTTTCATAGAAAACTAAAATTCTTCCAAAATTTTAAAAATTGCCAAGATAACAATTTAAGTAAACTACAATTTATTCATTTCGTTAAAGATTAATACGACATCATAAAGTATACAAAGTATCACATTTTAATTTGTCCATACCAAAGCTCAAGTTTATTATGTTTTGGATTCAATCACAGTTATACTTTTTTAAGCTTAAAAGTTTTTAAATTTTTCAAATTTAAAAAATAGATCCGAACAGCTTAAGCTCGTATTTACATGTTGCTATTGATATCATTTTCAGCTAAAGTCTCTATCGCCGTTATTTTGAAAATAGATTTTTCTCTATTTGTGTTGTCACTGTCGTTATTGCCGCTAAAACTCAGCGAATCAAAACTCGTTATTACAGGTTTTTTGTACATAAAATGACAGACTGAAGATTGCAATCTAAAAAGAAAATATCTATAAATATGTATAAGACAAATCAAAAAGTTTAATACAATATGAAAACAAGCGCTTTATTTTTAATTAATAATTTATACCTTTCATTTGGTTATTTCTTGAAACGTAAGTCCGTTTACTTCTCTTTTTGTTTTAACAAAATAAGCATATTTTGAAAATTTATTTTCCGTAAGAGTAAAATTACTGTCATGCCATAAATTGTAAAAATTATAAATAACTACTTTTGGTATAAGTACGCAACGTAACCAAAAAAGCACATTTAGATACTTAAATAAAAGTTTCGTAAAAATATTTTTCATTTATATATCAAGAATATCTAATATTATGATTTAGATTCATACAAAAATCAGTAGATGACGATATCATCTTTTGACAATCAAATTCGAACTATTTTTTTATCATCAACTTCAGTATCCTCAATGTGAATTCTTCACTAACAACATTAATGTATTTAGCGACATTTACGTCATTAACGGCGGTAGTGTTAGCAAACTTTTAAACGTTAGCTCTTATAAGCTGTAATTTTACTGTTGAAACTAAAGTATTGTTTTAAGAAAGCTTTTCAAAAGCAACTTTTGACTTTAGCTTCTTAGTATGTATGTATACATTTTTTTTTGTATATGTTAGGAATATTAAATAGAATTCATAAAATAATTTTGGATACGTTTTAAAAATTACGGAGAGTTTATAAAACAACAAACGGTAAAATGCCGTAAATTCTACAGCATTAAAAAAAAAAAAATACATTTATAAATTGTGAGAAAGTTCTAATTAGCATGATTTTTTTTGGTAAGTTTAAGATTATATGCTTTTTCGACTAATATTAAGTATGCTTGCTATACTAGCCTAAAGAACAACGAAAATTGTCTATGCGCGCTTTTGTCAAATAAAAGTTGTTTATTAAATTGTTCTTCTAACATCACTATTAAAGAAAAACTATGTATGTTATTTTTAGGGATGGACGCGAGAATACTTTTTTGCGAGACGAGACAGAGATTTACAGCTTTTTTGCGAGACGAGACATACATTTTTAACATTACGATATAGGGATTTTTGCGAGACGAGACAAGCTTTTAGGGTATTTTGCGAGACGCGAGACGCTTATTTTTCGTCTCGCGTCCATCCCTAGTTATTTTTAGACCATACAGTTTATCGTTATGCATAATTAAATACGATTTTTATTAGAAAAAATATTATGCTTTTCTAAAAACAAACGTGTTTTTATTACTACACTTTTAAATAAAAACATTTTGAATATCAACCTTTCTAAAAACCTGTAGATATTACTTAAGTCGTTTAAATCTTTAAATATTATTTCTTGAAAATTCTAAGGATTCTTAGGATTGCAAAGAAATTTTTAGAGATAATTTAACTAACCTGACACAAATAATGTATGTATATGCACCGCATTCACAAAATAAGTGGTTGGGAGTTATTTTTGTTGAAAACGTATCGTTAAAAACAAGTTTTGACTTTATTTTGTCCCATTTTTCGTAATGTCTAATCAGAGCTCATATAATAAATAATTACGAAGTTTAAAGAAAAATACTTCAAATATTTTATTATTTTTAATTATAATGAGAAATTTTAATTGGACAACAGTAGTTTTTTACTCTTTTGTGCAATGTAATTTTAACTAATAAAATAAGTCTTCGGTGTTGTGACATTGTATAGAGTTCATTTTATGGACTTTAACATGTTTATTGTCTGTACATTAAAAAAAAATAGAACTCATAAAATATTACTTAGAACAAGGGGTCAAATGTTTAGGAAAAAAATTAAAAGTAAAAATTTTATTTATTTTACTAAAGTTAAGTTAGAGAAAAAGTATTTCGCAAATAGAACATTGTTTAGAAAAGCATTTAAAAATGATGTTTTTCAAAAATTTCTTCTGTATATTGGTTTTTAAGAATTTAGGGAAAATGACAACTTGTTGGACTTTAAGAAAATTATCTTTTTTTTTTTCAGTATGATTTTCCAGTATTTCTTACCTACATTAATCTTTGACTATCCCACTGTCTAACTAGTGACGTCACCGATTAAATCCTTCATAGGATTCCAGATTTCTAAAAGATAAGTAAAAATAAAAGGCGGTATTCCTTTTGCAAAAATTCTGCGTACGTATCTTAATTCGTGCAGTTTTAAAGTAACAAAATAACAATTTTAGATAACAAAATGTGTTGATCAAATACAATGAAAAGTAGAATTCAGTGAAAAAAAATAAAAAAAAATCTGCTGAGATGGTTAAATTATTACCATAAAAACACACATTCCACTCACTTTCTTCATTCTCCGTATCAATGAACTGTGGAACTGGAAATCTTTTTGGCATTCTGCAGTAAAATAATCTAGATTTCACTGAAATGCTATGTTTATGGATTTTTCTCTGGAAAATCTTTCAGGAAATGGAACATGGTAAAATAGTGCGAAATTCATTAACTTGTTGCTATAACAGTACAAATGCCTTCGATTTTTCACCCCGTCAGGATTCAATGCATCCTTTTTCGCAGTTCAAAATAAATAGATAAATAGTATTCTTCAATCAGCAGAATGCTTTCAAAAAAACATGTTTTTCTAAATAAATATTGCAACAAATTACAAACGAGGAAAAATATTGAAAATCGTTATCGCCCTCCGCAAATTGGTGCCTTTTGATGTTATTTGCAGTTTCAACAAAATTGCCTTTTACTGATTGAATAGTTTATTTTTATTTTTTAATTTTTGGGTTCGGTGTCATCTCAACATTTTTTGTGGAACCAATAACGATAACAATGTTATTCCAAGCATGCTGAATGGAACATTTCTACAATTCATACATTGACTTTTTAAAAATAATATGCTCCCGCAATAAACATTCATATGCTGAGTAACATGGAAAAAATGAAATTGTACATATATTTGGGAAATGCTTTTTTGATAGTCTTCTCTTTTATAATTATATGTATTTTTGAATAACAAATAAAATAATATGCCTGCTATATTGGCTTTTTCTGGAACAGGTTTCTCTTTAATTAAAAGGTCGCGATCCGATACTAATGTTCAATTGCCTATCTAACAATCTCTACATAGAAGAATTTCCAGTTACTTCAAAAATTCCATAAAAAGTAAAGTGATACTAGAGTGTGCTGTCTTAATGCACTAGATGATAACGATTTTTAAACAATATTCAGATTTAATGGCATTTCGCTAATCAGGCTAGTAAACAATTAATTTGCCTGTATCATACAAAATAAAATGTAAGTTTTTAGAATATCAGTTTTAGAATTTGTTGTTGTATAAGATTAACAAAATTTTATCATGTCATGATCAACAGTTTGATACTTCATCAGTTTTTAAAAAGTAGGAAAAGGTGGCCCAAAATGATTCTAGCGGGCAAAACAATCAACATGTTTTCCTAGATACAGGCAGCACTATCTACCAGGTAACACAAAAACTAGTTGTGCCAAGCCAAGAAGCAAAGGTGGTATTTAAGCGATCGGCGTATTACGTGTCTAAGAAGGACTTTTTTTAAAAATTGTGTTTTATCATATCTCTTAACAAGTTAATCACTAACTTTTCTATTTATTTAGAACTACAGAAATATGAATTCATTTACTGAATAGAGTATGTTTTTAGATGTGAATTACACTTTTTTTAGTTTGTTATGTTTCTGGACGTGTTCCAGTAATATGACCTAAAGTGGGCAGCCGTACTGCTGTGTAAAATGATCCATCGACTGAAGAAACTCCAGCACCGAGTCTTAGTCATTATGTCAACCCTTCAGACGTTTTCAAAATGCGTGACTCCCCACTGATTTATTTAACTTATTTCTCTGTTTATTGCAGGCCATAATTTTTAATTATAATCTTAAAATATTCCATTTTATTATTTGTGACACTTTCTATTTTAAATTTTCATAAAATAACTCGTGCATACTACATGATTGTAAAATTTTTTTTATTTCATTATGCATTGTCATAATTATTTTTACGTCTTTTACTTAGCCGATGAAAAACAATTTAAAGTTATTTTCAAATGAAGGATCATTTTGCCCTTGGGTTGAGCGTAAAATGAATCCTTTACACTTTTTCTAAAATTTATATTTTTTTCATCACTCATTGTGCTTTTAAAATATTATTAAAATATGTTTATAAGTGTGGACAAAGGTCTAAAGTTTTATTTAATCATTTATGTTTTTCTTTATACAAGTTTTAACTTTAAGGTGATCATTTTGGGCTACCTTTCTCTAATTATAAAAGAGAAACTCTGCGATCGTTTTTTACTACTGGATACTGACTTATTTGTGTACATACTATATACGTACAATAGAAATAAAGTAGCAGAAAAAACTTGAAAGGATGTACGTACTAAAAATAAGGACCACATTCGTAAAGTAATTTTCATACAAATATACACGCGTGCGTTTCAGAGAAAAGATTGTTTACAAAAATGAAAGGACAATTAAAATTTGTGATCTACATCACATAAGGCTGTCTTTTCGGATTCCCCTTCGCCTTATATATTATGCATTTTACATGCGTCGAAAGTAGTGAGTTGTACCGTCATTTAAGTTCATCATGTGTTATCATGACGCCAGATAATGAACTTGTTTCAAAAACACAATTTATTAGTGCACATTTCTTTACACACATAGACATCTAATACAGAACACCAAGCATCAAAACTAATAGCATCATCGAATTCAGTTGAGTTGAGTTGTCACCAAAACAGTCCTGACAAAAAATATTAAAACGGGCAATACGCCACCAAAGAAGTAAAAGTCATTACAGTCTAGGGTAAATTTCGCCGGTAATTTTTTTCATGAATAGAATGAATCGCGATTTTCTTGAAGAATTTTGGCACTTTATTTGAAGTAAAGGAGAATTCGGGAAAGTAAATTGAAGAAAACACTAATTAGGTTATTTGGCCATTCGTTTTGAGTTTTTTGAAACTTTAGTGAGGATCAAAAAGTTATGAATTTCGAATAACGGAAGAATTCTGAAATTGGCTCAAATAAAATATACTTTCAAATCAGATTATAAATTTGCAGGCATGAAACGAGGAATAATCGCCAATAGAGATTACATGTTTATGTAATATTTAATTGAGTGAAATATTAAAGAGTAATTTTGAAATTTTGTAGTTCATAAATGAAATCTAGAAAGTGTTCAGTTTTCTTTTGGTTTATTACACTTTTTATAGTTTTAAAATATGCACATGTATGATATTTTTAAAATATAGCATTTATTCATGTGTATATTCCGAAAGTACAGATGGGTAAGACATATTATGTAAAGAATAAAAACATCAAGAAACTTTTTCGTTTTGGGCTACTATGGCATTTTGGGGTGACCGTCTTTACTAAGACTTAAAACGCGCGAACTAAAAGAAGCATATTTACGGAACGCTGACACCAGCTAGGCTGGAGAATCGGCTTTTTAACTAATGAACTTTTGGAATCTAACAGAAGTATCCTAATTTTAAAAAAGTTGCATTCCATTTAAAATCGTTCTTTGTATTTGTCTACCTCTGTGAATCTGCATTTTCAATGAAGAATATAATTAAGACAGTATATCGTTCACATACAGATGACCTCTAAGAATACAGTGCAGGATAAGCAGTTAGTAACTATAGAACTAGATATTCAAGATCGGTGGACAATATGCAGACTAAGTCTTCTAACTATTACGAGAACTAACTTATGAAAATGATTTATTTTTTCAACGTATTTTGAATTGCTTAATAATAAATACATCATTTAGTAGGTATCTACTTATTCCGTATTTATTATTAAGTAATAATAAATGTAGACCTTTTTCTTAGCTCACCATACGTACGACCCTTTGTGGTCAGCAACATCTTGAAAAAACTAGAAGCAACTGTAACCCGTACCCTGGAAAGTTTGCCCGTCCCTGGTGTAGAAGGTAAATTTCTTTCAAGGAATGGTTAAGAACAAAGAGAGAGAGAGCAGTGGCATAGCCAAGGGGAGGCATAACCCCCCCCCCCCACATGGGGAATTTTTTGCCACACAAAATGTATATTCTTCACTCCCTTATCACACACCTGTATACATATATGTGAGTTGCAGAAGCCGTAACCCCTCCATGAAAACATTTCTGCCTACGCCACTGAGAGAGAGGGGGTAAAAATGCTTTTTCCCCCCAAACGAAACTTTTCGGTAGATACACAGTTAAGGGGAATGGCACATAAGGAATATCGTGTAACTCCGAACCATAACGATATTCAGCATTTTTATTTTTAATCTACCTCTCCCCCATAGTACTTTTCGCTCATAAAAAATGCTCTTATTATACACGTATGTATTGCTTCTGCCCCCCCCCCCCTCTCATCCACCACAGCCACAAAGCCAACGAGACTGCTAATATACTTAATGCTCTTCCCGCAAACCACCCTAGACACATGCACCCTGGGGAACCCCCGGTGCATCAGGTAAATTAAACAGCACCAACGCCGTATCGTTACCTGTGCGCGGAGGATTATTCGAATCTATAGGTGGACGGGGGGGAGGTGGGGACTAGTGGAGTGGAACGACATTGTTGCACCACAAACCACCACAAATGCCGCGTGGTGCTTATTTAATGGATGAGTTGACTCGACTGTCAACCGCTCCGATTGTTGAGGTTACAGTTTACACTGGGATTTTTTTTTTCTTCTTTCTTTCCCCCCCCCCCCTCTGTGTGGCGTGTGTGTGTGTTACCGAGCACAGATCCATATCCTAGTAGGAATTGTTATTCTGAAAAATGTGCGGGTATTTATTGATTTTAGCATTCGTTGGGATGTACGTGTTTTCTGCTCGAGCCTTTTCAATCCAGCTGAAAGTTTTTTAATTGTTTTTCAACGATGTGCATTTTTTCTTTGTTGGATTTGTTGCTGTTTGGGGGAGAACGCGGTTGCTCATAATCTTGTGGGCATGAAAGGATTAAGTCATTTGGTGACCTAGACTCTTTGTTTATTTATTTTTTTATAGTTTTATTACATGACTTACACTTTATCTCTCTTTGTAATTTTAATTTAAATGAAAAGCAATACGCACTCATTTAAGTTCAAATCATAATATTTATTTAATGCTATAAGTACAAAATTAGGTACGCTTGATGTGCGAAATGTCCATACTGCCACTGGGAAGATGATCTAGTATCTTGGCTTTAAAATTCTGATTTTCTCATTTTATGTCAATTGTTTTTGTTAATTAATTTGCCTGATGATCCGTTTCAGTCAGTTTGTGTTATTCCAAATTTTACGGTAAAATTATTTAACCTACTTCTATATGATCATAGTATTTGTATTTCAGTTACGTTCACTTCGCTTCGGTAGTTGTCAAAAATCATGTTTTTCGCTTGTAATCCATTTGCTGTTAATTAATATGCATCTGAGGTTGACGGCCAGCCTCTGCTTTCACATGCATTTAGTACAATTATTACTACCATTACGGTTATAATCTTGCGGAATAAATTTTTTTGAATGGGTTTTCCTTACCTTATTTATTGTTGAAATTTTAGCGTCCAGCAACACTGATGGACTAGCCCTCTTGCCGTCTGTGCTTAGTCTGTCTGTTTAGCTCCTCTTGCAGTGAATGTATTTTTTTGCTCTTTTCATTCAGCTTTTCTTGTGCTTGCCAATGCCACGATTTCCGATGTGGATTACCGACTTTTCTGGTTTGTGGTGGTATTGTATTAGATATGTCCACCCCAACTACTTCGCCTTCACCAAGCCAACCGATCCAAAGGCCAACCGGCACAGAACTTTTATTATGTTTACGGATCTTCACGCTTTCAATAAGTGTTCATCAAGTTTCTTTTTCTTGGTTATCTTTCTCTCTCTCTCTCTCTCTCTCTCTCTCTCTCTCTCTGTAAGCAGGGTGTCCCAAAAAGATCTTTTACTGTTAATAAAAGTAGTTAACATTTCACCATAAAATGGTGCTGGATTAGCTGCGTGCATTCTATGGAGAAACGTTGAGCCATTATGTGGTGCTTAAACTGATCAATGGAATTTCACGGTGAAACGTTTCTCCATAGAATGGATGCAGCTAATCCAGCACCATTGTATGGAGAAACGTTGAGCTAGTTGTGTTAACAGTGTAACATGCTTTAATTTTTTATCCATTAGAGATAAGCGTAAATAGAAAATAAGTTCAAAATAAAGCGTTAAAAGAGAATACGTTAAGATAAGTTTTTTTTTTTCGTTAATTTTCACAAAGTGAAACTTTTAAGAATTTATATACAATCCTTATACAACAAAGTAAAATGTGCTCCATGAGCTAATGAGGTGATGTACCAAATTTCAGCTTTTCCGCATTAAACGTCTGAGTGATGCCGTTAAGCAAAGATGATCAGGAGTTATGCCTGAATTGTTGAGTAAGCATTCTAATGTATATAATAAAGGCATAATTTGAAATTAATTTTTCAAACAAGACAAAAATTAACTTACACACACCAGCGTATTTTCCCAGCAGAGGCCCAGTTCCTGTAAAAACGAAAAAGAAGCACCTCAGACCTTGGTCAGCGCTTGGGAGGATGACTCTACTCTCGAATGGACTGCTAAACGTCGTGCATGCAAAAAACATTTCTTACACGTAAAGTCTGCCGTGGATCCAACGTCTTACATGTTCAATCGATACCTCGGGAATGCCAGCCCTGGTGTTGCGTCTCTCATCTTCAGCTACCAGGTCTCAAAAGGTAGGAGAACATTCATAGCGAACAGTAATGGCCTACTTACTAGCAGCCCCTATAGTAAAAAGGAACAACGTATCTGGCCCTCGAAGCGGTGAAGTCTGTAGTTGGCTGATATCTGACCCCTATATTACAAAGTAACATAAATGTATTTCAGTGCTTCATTTAATTTTACAATAAATATTGCATCAAAAAGAAAATTTTCAAAGTGCATTTATAAAACACACTTCTTATTCGTAGTTACACTTGTTATTCTTAGTCAAGAATTCAAATTTCATAGATGCGAAATGGTTTAAAATCGCTTTCGTCGCTTGCCACTTTACATTCTTTCTGAGTTGACTTTTCTGTTGGTACAATTTTGTCGTTAATCAGCTTTTGAGACAAAGGTTCTTTGGTTAGCCTCTTGTGTATGTCAAAGTAACCAGACATACAGAATCAAAAAGCCCATTTCTGAAATCTATTCTTAGATAATCGATCGTTATTTAAAATAAAATAGGGATGATAGGCTTTCCAGATTTTTAAAGTTGTGGTCATTATACATAATTTTCTTTATCGTAAAATAGTTTCAGCTGGGTCAGCATTACGATCTGTAACGCATTTTATAATATCACTGTCACTTAGGGATTTATCTTGAGTCATTGTTACAGATTGAACCTGAATCAGTAAAATTACTAAAATATCATCACTGACGTCATATTCCGCCCCCCTGGGTGGGCACTTGCTTCCTTAAGCCCTTTGCCACTACTAACGTCAGAACTACTGGACATTTCACTATGAGGGCACCCAGCGGGCGGCCAACGTTACCCCCTATGAGTGGTCTCCAAATTTTGAAACAATTACATATGAGAGATCTAGCACCTGAAATCGGCATCTCCCAAAGGTATCGTTTGGATATGGAGGACATTGGAGCCACGAACAGATTTTTCGTGCATCAGCTCCCATTAAAGTACACGGTCCCAGAACAGCCCAGCCGAGAGAAGTTTCCACCCTCTCAAGTACTGGCCCAGCCGGTGCTGCCTTACTTTCCGTGTGGTTATGGAAACGGAGCTTACCAACTACGCGACCGACTTCTATCTTTCAAGAAATACAGCACAGAAACATGCACAAAAGACGAGTGTTTAAAAACAGGTTTATGAGTAGTTTTGAAAATATGAGCTGATATAATTAAAATCAAGCCTTAAGTGAGTATATGTTCAGCGTTCACTATTCTCGATAATCATCTCCATTCTTATGCAATCATTTTTCTTTGCATTTTCATTTATCTTTCTTCTATCGTGTCGCTATTTACGACAAAATCTCTTTCACTTCGAATTTAATGAACTAAGGTAGTTCTTTTTTTTTCGTTACAGGAATATCTGTGTAACTGTCCGAGACAAGCACCATACGTCTTCATTCAAGGACAGAAAGAAAGCATGGATGGTGTGTAAAATATCTATTACCATGCAATTCACGCAAACAGATTTCGAGCTGCTCATTGGAAACTGCCGCAAAATTCTTCATGTATGCATATCTTGAGGCTATATTTCAAGATTCGGTTGTTTGAAGCAAAAACTTTAAGAATATTCGTCGCTAACAGGATAATCAATATTCCGCTGAATTATTTTGCAGTGAATTCTAAATGGCATGCTTTTTTCTTTTAAATAGACATATTTTTATTTTTGAAAAATGCTAAGTTATTACTAAATATACCTATTTCCTTCAAAGGAGAGCTACGTCATCGTATATTCGAAATTTGTGAATACATATTAAAAGTTGTATATTATTCTAAGACTATTACTTTATATGACTTTAATAATATTACAGTTAAGTCAATGTATATAATACATTTTTAAAAACTGACAGCTGTAAAACTTACAAGATTAAATGTTTTGTTATGTCAGATTTCTACCATTTTAAGTACTTGTAAAATTTGCTGTTGATGACTGAAATATAAAAAAATACTGGATTAATTTCATTGTGTTACAGATTAGTAATATATCCTTATGTATATATTTATGTATATATTTATATAAGATTTAGCATTTTTGAATACTATGCTTATTAAATTTAAATCCATAAAATATTGAAACTGTTTAAAAAATAAAAAGAACAGTTTGAGAATATGCCCTGATACTGGGACTTTTCTGAAATTACCCTTGGTCGAAAGCTTGAGATTTTAACAGTTTGAGAATATGCCCTGATACTGGGACTTTTCTGAAATTACCCTTGGTCGAAAGCTTGAGATTTTCTGCCAGTAAAAAAGATTATTTTTCATTCTTTTAGTTTTGCTTTTGCTATAATTTTACTATATACCGATTTGTAAAAAAATCAAAAGCTCTATCCTGCTAGTCGCATTTGAAAAATACTTTCTAATTTAAAAAGATTTCTCGACCGGAAGATAGAGTACTTGCAGATATCATACCTTTCAAATTAGATATTTAAGAGGTCATCAATTCACTGGTATGGAATTTAATATTAGAAATCTAAGATTATTGCATGAATTGACTATTAATCTGGTAATTTATAATTTGTTATACAATTTCATACATTTTTTTTCTTCAGTTGGGAGACCTACAATGCGTTATAAAAAATTCATTTGGACCAAAATCATATAAAGCTTGATATATTTATTTGCAGAAAATTAATTTAATCAACAAATGCGGATGCCTGCGTCTCAAAATATATTCATTAGAATTGATAATAATTCGTGAGGTTTTAATGTCATTATAATATCTTTCAATATTTTGTGATGAATTTATATATGCTGAAAAGTGGTAAAGGCAGAAGTCTTCAGGTCCAGGGTTTTGTACCCATGCACGTCTATCTGTCTAAAAGTCTTGAGTTTTAGAAGGTTTTCTGTTACACTCTTTAAAATGTTCTTCTCCCATATCCTCCTCCATTAAGCAAATAGCGCTCGTGCAGTTTTTCCTTAACCTAAACATCAGACTAAATGATACAAATTCGTCAGAGACGCACATTGCTTAGTTCAAAGGACACGATTTTTTTTATCTTCAGATTTTTTTTTATAATGAATCATGAATATTTAGAAGCATTAATGACATCAATATGATGAAAATAAAATTTTTAAAATCATTCTAAAAATTGGAAAGTACATCCAGTAAAATAGATGTTCTATAAAATTTACTCTTACATTAATACAGCTGGATTACGTCAATCTAAAATACCTGAAGAACTTGGATCCATTTGATAACATCGCCGAAAAAAAAAAAGGAAGAAGGGGGGGGGGGGGGTAGGAATATAATAACCGACTATATTGTTGGTTTCAGAAAAGTGTGTCAATAGCTATCCTCGCCAGAATTAAATAAAATAAGAAAACCCTTTCCATACAGCAGAAAAATCAACACTCAACTATCAAAATAAAGATTTCTTTCACAATGTGTCTTAGAGAAATGTATATATATATATATATATATATATCTGACGGTATGGAGCTCTTTTATTTTTATTTTTATTTTTCCAACGATGTTCACAAAATACATGCTGATATACATTTTTATTTTCTCGTTAGATCGCAGATGATAGAGATTTTCTCCCAGATTGCGCAATTTCGTTATTTCCGCAGTCACGACTGCGATGGCGAAGGTGGTTATGAAGTGCCATGCTATAAAGATAGGGTTTTAGTCTTGGGACACATTGTTCGGGTATGTGCCGCGGAATCCTGATTTCGGGGATAGAATCGGCATCAACTCCGCGATTTTGATGGGTATAATATTTGCTATATCTTTTCATTGTGTGTTCCTAATCTGGGGATGTCCATTGTTGCGCGATACGCGGAGAAATTGTTTACTTTGTTATTTTAGATAAGTTCTTTTTTTTTTTTTTCACGGTGTATCCTGTTTCTAAATGGAGTTTTACGGAAACAAAAAAGATTGAGAACGTATGAGTTTAACCGACTAAACACCTGCCATGAAGATTCATTTGTTAAATTTATGGCTTCGTGAAGAGCTATATTTTTGTTAGGTTTAATTTGAGGTTTCAACATATTTTTTTAAATGTTAGTGAGAGTAAATGCAAGTTTTTTTTTTTTTTTTTAATTTCGGAAAAATCCTGTTTCTGAAAGAAGTTTCGCACAGACCAATGTCCGAGTGGATAAGACACGGAGAACTGAGAGCAGTGTCGTAGTTAAAGAATTTCCAAAATATCGAATTTTCAGAGGAAAATTTAGACATTGAACTGTGCAAGACGTTTGCCTTAAAATTTAACAATGCAACCATCGTAAGGTGCTTTTAAAAATTTGTCCTTTATGTGTACTAAAATTGAGCATATGAACCCTTCTCTGTATACGACGCTATAATCATACAACAGCTAAAATCAAATGGTCACCCGTAATATGGAAAAGCACACATTTTGTCTTCTAAAAATATTAATACCTGAAAATAATGAGCTAAATATGATGACTGATGGCTTTAGATATAATTTTCTATTCCCGTTGATTTTGTGCATGACAGACAGGAATGTTTTTTGTTTTTTTTTTTAAATATTCGTAAGTGCTAGTTTACTAAAATGTGTTCCGTTCTCTCGGAAAAAAATTATCCTAAAAGAAAAAGAATTATTTCTGTGGAAAGTTTATTTTAAAATGTATTATTTGAAAAGATGAATAAAATATATCACAAGAAATAAAATAATAACAGGATGTTTTATATATATCTTATAAATAAAAATGAAATTCTGTTTGTTTGTTTGTGGATTTGATTCGTATATAAATCCACAAAAATGGACCTATCGGCCTGAAATTTAGCACAGATATGTAAAATAATATAGAATAAATCATAGTCCACTTTAAAACTTTGAAAGTCCACCCGTTCCCGGAATTTAAGAGATTTTTTATGCTCTTCACGCAAAAATCTTTCCGTAATTGTATCCCCTGTAGTGAAAAAAGTGTGAAATAAGGATTGTGGTAGCCATGCGTGGCGATTTTGCCGAATAAAATGTCGTTCGTATACAAATCCACAAAAATGGACCTATCGGCCTGAAATTTAGCACAGATATGTAAAATAATATAGAATAAATCGTAGTCCACTTTAAAACTTTGAAAGTCCACCCGTTCCCGGTATTTAAGAGATTTATTATGCTCTTCACGCAAAAATCTTTCCGTAATTGTAACCCCTGAAGTGAAAAAAGTGTGAAATAAGGATCGTGGTTGCCATGTGTGGCGATTTTGCCGAATAAAATGTTTTAAATTCTCAAAGTAAAAATAAAAGAATAATAATAATTTTTTTTGTTAGTTTATATTCGTAAGGTTATTTTTTTAAAAATTATAATATCGTGTGCATGGGAAATCAGAGCAGGAATGTAATGCTTTACACGCAAAACAATAAGAATTGAAGATTTTCGAGGCTAATGTGTAAATTTTTTTAGTTTGGCGAAAAAATAAAATGGCTGAAATATGGATTTTGAGTAAGTGAGTTCTAGCGGTTTGCACAGTTTTCGGCTTGGCGCAATTTATTGAGAGCTTAAGGAAATAGATTTTTGAAAACAAGTGCAAAGGTTTTATTAGAATACAGCGTTAAATTTTAATGATCCGTGAAGAAATAATGCATTTATTAAGGGATTTCAAGCGATCTAACTTCAGAATTCTCGCCAATTGAGTACATTGATTTAAGTTGGGGGAATTCCGCCAAATTTCAGAAAATTGAAATCTTCTCATTTAGTACATCGGAGTATCGATGAATAAAACACATTATAGTTGATAATTAAAAAAAATCGGCTGTATTAAGGAATTCCAATTTTCAAATAAATGCGTGCTACTCTTTGGCGGTCGAACCATTTCCCATATTGATTGCTGCTAAGTCAATGCTTCGAATGATTCCCTGAAATAACTCTTGCAAAATGGCGTATGTTGGCACTTTGGCGAGGCTTAGATTTGAAACTGGATTTTATTTGAGATTGGTACATATAATAACACTGGTTATAGATAAAAATGAATGTTGGTATGTGTTTATGAGGTTGAAAAACTCCAGCACCGTTGAGCACCGTTGCATGATGAAATTTGGTTCACTTAAGTCTTCTATGATGGAGAAGGTTTTTATGCTATCCGTTTTCCTTAACTTGCCACTTGGTGCTGCAACACAACGTTGAATTCTATTCCGTTTAGCCGTTTGCTATGCGAATATCGTCCAACCGATTTCGATGAAATTTGGTACACGCGAATATTAGAACACGGAGAATATTTTTCACTATCCATTTTGCTGTAACTTGCCGCTAAATGGCGCTGCAAAGCATCAACTTCTATACCGTTCGAGCGATCGGCATAAAATTTTTTATACTTACACATTTGAGCACGAAGAATATATTCTAACTGCGTTCCTTTTGATGTTACTCACCACTAGATGACACTGCAATGCATTATTATTTTAACTCGCCACTAGATGACGCTGCAGCAGGCCAAATTCTTGACCATTCAAACGGTCGCTATGAAAATCAGTATACATAGCTATTTGAACAATGAGAATATTTTGGCGTTATCCATTTTGCTATAACTCGCCACTTGACGGCGCTGTAGTAAATCATTACTTTATTGAACCACTAGATGGCCCTGCAGTGTATCACTTCTTGACTGTGCAAATAATCGCTATGAAAATAGGTATACTTAGATATTTGAACACGGGAAAGTGTTTGGCGCTATCCATTTTCCTATAACTTGCCACTAGATGTCGCGTCAACACATGAACTTCAGGACTGTCCAGCCGATAGTCATGAAAATTCGTATACATCGATATCTGAATGCGAAAAATATTTTCGCCGTATCCGTTTTGCTAAAACTCGCCACTAGATTGCGCTACGCCGCATGGCCTTCTGCACCGTACAAACGATTGCCTTGCAATTCGGTATGCATGATTATTGGACACAATATAACGCGATATCCACTTTGCTATATCTGTTTATTACAATGAATAGTAATCACCACAAATCGTAATATCAAAAAGTCCATTCATTCCCGTGCGAAGAACGGGTACTTCAGCTAGTATATATATATATATCTAATCTCTAATATATAAAATTCTCCTGTCCCAGTGTTAGTCACCTAACTCCTCCGAAACCACTCGACCAATTTTAATGAAATTTTCTATGTATATTCGTTAGTTCATAGAATAGGTTTTTAACTATGTCTCATACCCCTAAGTCATAAGGGCGGTCCACCCCAAAATGTTTAGCCCCCGAGTGCTATTCATTTCAATCAGGATTTCTGTGTAGACATTAGCGTGTCGAATCACTTTTCAAATGTGTTTGCCAGATAATGTGGAGAGGGGGGGGGGGAGTTAATAAAATGTTGAAAGTCGCACAAGGTTTGCAATTTTTGATAATGGATCGCTAAATGTGGTGCCAAAACGCGACAATTTATTATAAATATATTTCGCGTATAGTTAGAAAACGCCTGGCGTATATTGTAAAAGAGTTTTATTAGGCGATTTTAATATAGATTTCTATTCCGAAGAAGTTCTCTGTGGAACAAGAAAGGAAAACACGGTACACTCGTGGATTATGATGCCCATTCCAAACAGCATTTAAAATGTCTTTGCGGTATAGTTGGAATATGCCTACAGGAAGAATATGCCTGGCGAAGATTGTAAAACAATTTCAGTAGGCGATTTTAAGATAGATTTCGATTCCAAAGATGCGTTTTATGGTACAAGAAAGAGTTGATTCCTATTTTAACATCCTCACTCAAGCCAACCTAAAAAATCCCCGTACTTTGGCGAGCTTTGCAGTCATGGGTCTCTGGGAGTTATGCACAAGTTTTAACGGTACTTACGTATTATCCCGGCGGTCCGGCAAGACAAGCAATTTTTCACCAAGATAAATGCCGGGCACATGAAATTGTTGATGGTTTGGAATACGATTGTACGATACGGTAAGTACAGTTTCAACGCTCCCAAAAGAACCAGATGAAAACTAAAGTAAACAAACTAGCGATAAACGCACCAGTTAAGGAATCTGAAGACACTTAATTATTAAAACTACATTAATTGGCAATTCAAAATAAATAAAAATGTAACGGCATGCTTTACTTACATGTTGTTCCAAATCGCCATTTTATTTCTAAATTACGATTGCCACATTAATGCAAAAAATCGTCATGGTAACTGCATATGTTTAATGATCGCCACCTTGGCGAGAGTCGAGGCGTTAAAGTAGGAATCAACCCAAGAAAGACAAACCGGTACATTCATGGATTATGATGCACATTCGAAACAATATATAAAACGATGAAGTATATTTGTAATATACTTGGCGAAGATTGTAAAATAGTTTTAGTAGGCGATTTTAAGATAGATTTCGATTCCAAAGATGGGTTTTACGAAACAAGCAAGAAAAATACAGCACAGTCATGAATAATGATACACTTTTGAAACTTAATGGAATAAGTAAGAAAAATAGGGACAACGTATAACTAATGATACGATTTTAATATATAGCACTATAGTGTGTATTTAAAACCTGAAAGTGTTTCAGATTTTCATCCTTTTTTCTTTCCGAACATGTACCCTGTAAGGAAAGTATTGTAATCATGAAAAAATTCGACTTCGAGATTTTGATGTATTAACACGTTTTGAGGTCTTCTGAATTCATTTATGCTATTTTTACGAGATGTATGTTTGTATGTGTGTGTGTGTGTGTGTGTGTGTGTGTGTGTGTGTGTTTGTGTGTATGTGAGTGAACACGATAGCTCCTAAACGGGGCATTCGATTGAGCTCAAATTGGGTATATATGTTATAAACCACCATCGTAAGACCGACATTGATTTTAATGTGTATAGAACTTATAGTTTTTCTACTGGGCTACTACAAAGATTTCTTTTACATTATGGCTTATGGGGGGGGAAATTCTTGAAAGTGCTCTAGCGTTTAAATGGTACATTCGATTGAACTCATATTGGGTATATCTAATAAATAAAATTCTCATGTCACAGTGTTAGTTACCATACTCCTCCAAAACGGCTCGACCGATTTTAAAGAAATTTTATATGTATATTCGTTAGGTCTGCGAATATGATTTTGTCTCATACCCCTAAGTCACAAGGGCGGTCCACCTCAAAATTTTTAGCACCAGAGTGCTAATAAGTTCAATCAGGATTTTTGTCTAGGCATTAGCGCATCGAGTCCCTTTTCAAATGTGTTTGCCAGATAACGTGGAGAGGGGGGGGGGCGTTAATAAAATGTTGAAAGTCGCACAAGGATTTGCAATTTTTGATAATGGATCGCTAAATGGGGAGCCAAAACGTGACAATTTATTATAAATATATTTCGAGTATAGTTAGAAAACGCCTGGCGTATATTGTAACACAGTTTTATTAGGCGATTTTAATATTGATTTCTATTCTGAAGAAGTGCTTTGTGGAACAAGAAAGGAAAACACTGTACACTCATGGATTATGATTCCCATTTCATGTCTTTGCGGCATAGTTGGAATATGCCTATAGGACGAATATGCCTGGCGAAGATTGTAAAACAGTTTCAGTAGGCGATTTTAAGATAGATTTCGATTCCAAAGATGTGTTTTATGGTACAAGAAAGAGTTGATTCCTATTTTAACGCCCCCCACTCTCGCCAACCTAAAAAATCCCCGTACTTTGGTGAGCTTTGCAGTCATGGGTCTCTGGGAGTAATGCACAAGTTTCAACGGTACTTACGTATTATCCCGGCGGTCCTCCAAGACAAGCAATTTTCACCAAGATAAATGCCGGGCACATGAAATTGTTGATGGTTTGGAATACGATTGGCAATAGTTTGCCAGCAAATTTGACGAAAAAGTAGTTTGGCGGAAGTGACCGCCGGCATAATACGTACGTACCGTTTCGGCGCTCCCAAAAGAACTAGATGAAAACTAAAGTAAACAAATTAGCGATAAACGCACCAGTTAAGGAATTTGAAGACACTTTATTATTACAACTACATTAATTGGCAATCCAAAATAAATAAAAATGTAACGGCATGCTGTGCTTACATGTTGTTCCAAATCGCCATTTTAATTCTAAATTATGATTGCCACATAAATGCAAAAAATTGTCATTGTAACTGCATATGTTTAATGATCGCCACCTTGGCGAGAGTCGAGGCGTTAAAGTAGGAATCAACCCAAGAAAGACATACATGGTATACGCATGTATTATGATGCGCATTCGAAACAATATATAGAACGATGAAGTGTAGTTGTAATATACTTGGCGAATATTGTAAAATAGTTTTAGTAGACGATTTTAAGATAGATTTTGATTCCAAAGATGGGTTTTACGAAACAAGAAAAAAAAATACAGCACAGTCATGAATAATATACACTTTCCAACTTAATGGAATATGAGAGAGAAAAATAGGGACGACGCATAAATTATGATACGATTTTAATATATAGCGCTATAGTGCGTATTTAAAATCTGAAAATGTTTCAGATTTTCATCCTTTTATTATTATTTTTTTTGGACAAAATTTTTTATGGAATGACTATGAATAAGTCTCAAGGCCAAACTATGTTTGTTTGTGGCTTAGATTTGAGCACGCCATGTTTTTCACACGGACAATTATACGTGGCATGATCTCGAGTGGGCAAACCATGCAGTTTGTTTGTGTTAGCTAAAAATATTGTTCACTCTATTCCGTTAAGGGATTGATATTATTTTTTAGTAAAATTATTGTAATTAGCGATATATATATAAATGTAAAGAATAAATTACAATGAATAAAAAATATAAATGTTTGGTATTGTGTTATTTTTATATTTCAGCATTGTTCACAGCGCTCCATGCCTCTTCCACTCATATGCCACATCCTCACACACTTACAATAAGTTAGTCATTTCTTTCTACTAAAATAATCCTAGGAATAATTTATATGGCAAAACAACGTTTGCCGGGTCAGCTAGTATGTATATATAAGTGAGTTCTATTCGCTTGCATTAGTGGTTAGTATCTAAACTTACTCGATACTAAGAACACTCTTTATGGATGACATGCGCAGAAGTTTGTTTATGTCACGGAAACGTAGTTGCTGTGGTGTTTGATATGTTCGACATTGGGCTCCTTTAAATGGAAAAGCTCTAATAATGGAAAACTTGCATACTTACTTTGTACACCTACGAAAATAGATAGCTTTGTTTATGTCACTCAAAAGTAGTTGTTGTTCGGCGATGACACAGCTTCAATCTAACTTGCAGTTTAAAAAGTTAAAAAGGAGAAATCCATATTCGTGGTTTATGACTTTGGAAAAATCCACTGAAACGTGCATTGTTTATTTGTTGGTGTTCGAAAAAATTCATTTTCAATCTTGATTATCTCAAAGAGCTGGTCGAAGTTTGAAATCATAAAGTGTATGAAATTATTTTGCTGGTGGAGTACCTTTTACGTCAGCGATGTTTAATTTATGTTGTCACTTAATGCAGTATATAAAACTAGAGAAATGTATTGTGGCGGCACGAGATCACCTCTGCGCACACAACACCGGGCAATTGAAGGCCGGTCGAATGGGTACCTTTTGGCCGAGCCAGATTGCGCCTCATTCTACCACCCATAAGTCCCTGGGTTCAAACCCAGCTGTCGCTACGCTCTCTCCCTACATTGATGACCCGGACTACGAACACGCATTCTCCTTCTCGCCAATAGCGACAGATGGCGCCAGCACCGACCGCTATCTCTCGCTCGGCTCTTTCAAAGTCCGCAACGAGCGGCAGCGACCTCACAAAAGTCCATAACGAGTGGCAACGTTCCATAACGCTTGGAACATCCTTCGTCAGCCTCCGACTGACTCTGTAGGTGGGGGGGGGTGTAGTGTGGTGGCACGAGATCACCTCCGCACACACAACACCCGGCAATTGAAGGCCGGTCGAATGGGTACCTTTTGGCCGAGCCGGATTGCGCCTCCATTCTACCACCCATAAGTCCCAGCTGTCGCTACGCTCTCTCCCTACAATATTATTCTGACTGATATTAAGAAAGCTCTCTTCAACTATAAATTGCCGATACTCGCTGGAAAGTTGGAAAAGAGTTGATTTTCTGATTTTTCTTATGCCATTCTTCATATCGTATCGTTTTACTTAGCGTTAGAACCTCTTAAAAAGGCTTCCCGAAAAAGGCATCCTTCCCGTATTTTTAGGCAGATATCGCCTATGTAGCTTTGCCTTAACCAAAACCAAACCTGAATGGAGCTACCCGAAAACGGAAAAAAAAAAAAAAAAATGTGAACACATGATTTTAAGCCGACTAAACATCTGCCAAGAAGATTCATTTATTCAAGACTATGATTGCTTCGTGAGGTGAAGAGCTATACATTTGCTAGAGTTAATGTAAGATTTCAAAATATTTTTTGAAAAGTTAGTGAGACTAAGTAGGAAATTGGTGCTACCTGCAAGAACTTAAAATTAAGTGTTTAATGCTATTTTTACTGAATGAAAGGACAATTTTTTTTAAAGAGTTCAAAACTTAATTTATTACGATGACTGACATTGCTTCTTAAAATTCAGCATTTTTATAAATTTAAAGATTTACAGTACCTTCGAAAGAATAAATGAGACTTAATATAAATATAACGAAGCATTAAGAGTTGCAGCCTTAAAATAATACCACCAATCTTTCAATCTACTTAATAAAGAAATAATACTATATTAAAAAAAGGAGAAATTTACCAAGCAGTTTTGTTTTAATTCAAAATATCACAATAAAAGAAATGTTTCAGTAAAAATACTATAAAACGTTTCTGAAACTGTTTTCTTGTATATAGCAAACTCAGTCAACTAAATCAACGAGGCAAGCAAGATATATATATATACATAATTATATTTAAAAACGGTTTGTTCTTAAACTATTAAATTAAACGACAGTTTTTCAGTTTATTTTTTTCTTTTATAAGGCGAGGAAACTACTTAGAACAGCAAATTAATAATTGTTTTCAAGCTACATATTTTTGCATAATTATTTACGGAATAATCATTGCAAGAACTCATTAATTAGAAAATGAATAAAAACAGAGAAACAAATTTACAAACAAGAGTTAGAAAAATATAAAAGAAGGTAAATCATTTTTTAAAATTTCTACTTATTTGAAGAACGAAAATACTTTCGTATTTTAATTAACAAAATAATATTAAATTGCGCAAGGAAAAAAAAATTTTGTTTCGTTTTTTTATTTCTAGAAATCTGACAAAGTACCAAAATTTCAACTACTAAATTACGATTTAGTATGATATTAATGGCAGTTTTCGAAGAAAATTAATTAGCATAAAGTAATCATAATATTAAGAATATTTAAACTTTTTAAAGAGTTCGTCATAATTTTTTTTTCTTTCAAGAGAAAGATAAATTCTCCTCTGAAAAGCATTTGACACACATATAACTCAAAATCATAACGATTTCTCTAAAGCTAATTTCCCGCATTAAATTTTCAATTACTTTAGAAATTTGTTTTGTTTCTTTTGTGATATAATTTTTTCATAATGGCAGCCTTCCATTAATCATTTGCTTTCCCGCAGACATTTTAATTAATTCTCGATCTATACATATAGAGGCAGGCGAATAAAAAATATTGAAATTTGTCCAAACTTACGGGTTCCGAAAAAAAAAATATGCAAAATTGATAACCTATCCTACGCGTTTAACATCTTGGCTGACCTTATGGGATTGGCCGGAGGCTCTAAAGTAGCTGGATTGCCTAACACATATTGGAGACTGATATTAACAGTTGTAAACCCTCTAAGAGGGTCGACTGTCAATCCTCTAATGAACCTGAACATATGCATTTCATACTTAAGTTATAGATATGCTTTTTATATGGCAATGAGACTTTGCACATGGTTTCTAAATTAAAAAAAGAAATAAAATGTTTTTCCACTGTTTTGTACTTACATTTCAAATTAGTTATTTAGAAGAATTTATAAATTCCAAAATTATTTTAATCTACCTAATGATAACCAAGCTTCAAAAAAGCATGTAATGCATCATACTTTTTTTTTTTTTTAGAAAGCACAAAAGATTAAATACATACATACATAAATACACACACACACACACACACACACACACATACACATATATATATATATATATATATGTATATATATAGATAGATAGATATTTAATCCATATTAAGAGAATACTAATACACATTAAGAATGAAATAAAACCTGTATTTACTACTAGTTGGTTGTCCCTGTTGTTGTTGTTGTTGTCGTGTCCATGATAGACGACGCTATCCATGGAAAGAGGTGTGCCAGTGCCCCCGAGGGGGTTGGACTTCTAGTTGTTGGTCTCTAATTTTGAACCGATTCCAGATGAGGGACCAACCACCACCTGAAATTGGCACCCCCGGAGGTATCGTTTAACAACTTGGAGGACATTGGAGCCACGACGGATTTTACGTGCACCAGCTCCCATTAGCGTACACGGTTCCACAGCGGACGAGCCGATAGGGAGATGACCCTCCCAAGCACTGGCCAAGCCGGATGCTGCTTCACTTACTGTGTTCTTAAAGGAATGGAGTTTAGCGCCCAGACCACAAGGATAGCTTACTTTTGTAAAAACAAACAAACAAACAAACAAACAAACAAACAAACAAACAAACAAACAAACAAACAAACAAACAACAACAACAACAGCAACAACAACAAAAACAAAAACAAAAACAACTCATGTGATTATTTTAAAAGTTTCTCAGCGGTTGTATAAGTTACTCGAAATTCGTCTTTCAAAAAATGATTAAAAAAGGAGCAAGTTTTGGAAACTCGATTTTTAAATTATTCAATTAAAGAGAACAAAGTCAACAGGTACTCCATTGATTTCAATCCCGGTATTGAGAAAAACTTCAAGAGCATTTCCAATATTCGTGCGCAAAAACTTTGTCGAAATGGATTTTCAGAAACTATTGAAGCTTCTGGGGCATTTTAGATCGTTTTTGCACATCTTCGAACATTGCATCGCATTCTTAACTTTATTGGTGTTCCTTCCGTGCACGAGGTAGAGGGTGACACTTTTGATGTTTCAATGAAACATTTACTGTTTCTTTTTTCATGCGTAAAATCGCGAAAAAGACAAATAAACTTCCTAAACAATGTATCTAATCTACTGTTACTAAAAAATTCGAAGAAAGTAATCTCCGTAAAGAAACAACTCTGGAAAAGATGATGTGTCTTTCTCTCTGGAAATTCTTCATGGAATCGTGAAACGGATTTGAAACGGACTTGCACCCCTTTCCTTGCTAAAATAATGCATCAATCTTTTGCAAAACCATTTGAATTTTTCTGATAATGTATTATATGACCCACAAACGCATGGATATCCACCATCGACTTTTATACTGACACCAAGTCCATAGACAGAAAATATTTCGGGGGGGGGGGACATATAGAGCTGAAATTAAATTTTGGGGGAAGGGGATTGTGGCGCTAAATTTTTTCACCTTTAATTGACACAACTACGGATAAGAATCAACACAATTAAAAAACTACTGATCCACTGACTAAAAGTGCGGGAAGTGATCAAGCCCCTATGATCCCCCCCCCCTCCCGTCTACGGTTTTGGAAGGCACTCAAAATTTGTAGCAACTCTAACTTAATTTAATGAGAAATACTGTAAAAACAACGATACATTATTTTTAGTGAAAAGAGTCGAATAATTTGGCCAACACTGTGATACGTATAAAGAATAGTAACGAAGGAGGCATCGAAGTTGGTCACTTCGGCTAGAAAACGATGACCAGGAAACAACAGGTCCCCGTTAACGAGTAAGCTTCGTTACGAGTTTATTATCCTCTTGCTAGTGCCAACCGGTGGAATCCGCTAGTACTTCATTACTTACCATGGCTAATAAAGTACAGTGGAATAAATGGAAGTCCAATTAAAATAATACATACGGATTATTTTAATACCATGGCAAGAGTAGACTATGTGGATGAAAATATGAAAAATTCTGAAGTAAGCAAAATAGAGGGGAATATTACAGAAACACTTTTTTACCCCTCATTATCGCTCTCTCGCTGTACAAAATTCCAATGCTGTCCACTATAACAAAGGAGAAAATCACACAAATAGGTTTTAACTTTATAATTTTGCTGACCATATTTAAAAAAAAATATCATTCAAGAAGGAATTTTAGACGTGGGCGGCCAGGTTCTGATTCTATTGATCTAATACCGACAGAAGCACATTTTATTGAATGATTCCTCCCCACAGATAAAAAAAAATAAAAATAAATAATACCTACGGAAACAATGTACATTTTTCCTTTTTAGAAAAAAATGAAAATTGGAAAGAGAATCCAAAATGAAGTAGGATATTTCTGCCCTGATTGTGACGTAGAACTTTGTATTACCTCATGTTTCAAATTGTGTCACGTGAAAAGGAAGGGAAAAAAAGAACCCTCTGAATAATTACTAAACATTTATTGTTAATATGAGAGAAATTTTTGTAAAGACCTGTAAATCATTTTTTTTCTTCTGAAAGAGCTTCTGCAAAACGCCAACATCATGAAAAGATTTTATACACTATACCAGCGTTTTTTAACCTGTGGGCGTACCGCCTAGGACGGCGCAGAGCGTTTGCAGCGGGAGGGGGGCGAGAAAAACCAGAAAGCAAGTAATGATGCATGTTTTTAAAAAATCGTCTTAATTACTCTCATTTTTACTCAAAAATATATCCCTTTTCGATTAAAATGTTCATTCAAACTTTACTGATAACATTATTTTGTAGAAAATTCGACTAAATGTTCATTGTTAAAGATTAAAAAAACTGAATGTATGCTGAAAAATGTGAGGGAGGGGTCGCCACCGTAAGTTAGCCTTTGTTGGGAGGTGGCGCGACGTTAAAAGGTTGAGAACCGCTGCACTATACTTTAAGACACTGTATTTCATTAAAAACCTCTTTTTTAAAAAAAATAAATTGAGTAATCCGGTGATCATCGAAAAAACGTGTACAAATTTTCTTTGAAGACAGTTGCCTTTTATATGTTTAAACCCATGCTTATGGATTAACTAGGTAAATGGAACAAATAAACCCACAATTTTACTGACACACGTAGGTGCATATTTATTTCTCATGTTTTATCACCAGCGCCTTCGTCATTCATCAGTTTTTGAGAAATCTGAAACTCTTTGAATAATCGTGTAATGTCCCATCATTCGAAATAATTCATAAATGTAGGCTATTTCTACAGTGCGTAGGATTCTACTCGTATAAGACTGTCGGATTGAAGAGAAGCAGTTTGAGTAAGCTTGACTAATGAATTAGAAGTTAATTTACAGCGGAATTGTTTTAAAATTTTCCTGTCAAGCTGTCAACATCTGTCACTTCACCCGAAGGACTCGTTTAGCAATGAGTCCGAAACCAAACTGAAAAAAAAAATGCTACGCGAGTTGACATCATCCCTTTAGTTATGCAGAGGTTCGTGTTCTAATTTCTTGTATCTTTAGTCAGCGTGTAAGAAAATATTTTCTAGATATATGCAATGACGAATGCCTAAAATTTCATACTTCGTACAGAAATATACATAGCAGTGTATCTCAAATTGCTATGGCACTGTATGTACATTGATTAAAATTTTTTTCTTGTATAAACATGAAATTTATCAATTCAAAAAATAATTAATTAAATTAATTTGCAAGAACGTAATGAATTTAATGTATGCTTTTGATAGATTATTCTCTTATATATATATATATATATTACACATATACCCAATTGTCCTATATTACAAAACCAAGTATTACAGGGATTAATGTCAGTTGCAACTGTGAGAATAGTGAGCACAATTTTTTCCATAAGTTTACATACAAATCTGTAGTCGAATTTATTTTCTCTCCGAAAGGAAGTTAGAAGATTTACTATCCCAAATCAGAGTTGAACGGTTTGAGAAATATAATGGTTCAAGCAAGTTCGCTTAATATGGCCATACGGGAGCCATAATTTTTTTAATCCTTGCTTTGGGTTAATCCTAGTATTAAACTTCAATATCTGGCGATACGTTTTGTTATTATTGTAAATTACTTAAGTTAGCAATGAAAAATAAATAGATTTTTTTTTTCTGTTCGTAGAAATATCTGTCGATTTAGTATGTTGTACTGTTTTCAATAGTCGTAATATATACTATCTCTAAAATAGGTAAACAATAAAAAATAAAGATATATATATATATATATATATAGATGACAAATATAGAAGACAAGAGAACTAAATTACAATTCATCTATCTTTTGTGCACACCTGTATACTGATTACACCTGCCGTGGTGACCTGTGGATTTAGATCAAAAGCAGAAATTTGAACAATAGATACAGTTGATTATTCTTCTGAAAGAGATCTGGATATATCATGATGAACCGATTTCTTTTTTCAAATGCCTTTTTGATTACATATTACCACATCTTGAAAAGGTGTTTACGGTACCGATAAACATTGGTATGACTTTCATTTGCGTGGATTGTTTTTCCTTTCTTTCTCGACACAAATTGTGAAACGTTGGCCTCTCTGCTTAAGGCTGTTCTTCGAAAAAAAAGAACTCTGTTTTTAGTCTTGGTACACAAATTGAAATAAACTAATAGCACCATGGTCTCCAAAAAATTCCAGAGGGTTCTTCATAAGCTGTTTTACACACTACGATAAGCGAAAACGCTGTGGCTTTTGTGACATTTTCAGAAAAAATTCTTAAACATGGATTTCATCTGATAGATTTTTCGAAGAGTGACACGCTTTGCGAAAATTTCCGATTTTTAAGAATTTTTTCTAAAAGTTTTGAAACTGATACAGATTGACCTGTCTTCGTAGTATGTAATACAGCTTGTAAAGAGACGGTTTCAAAACTTTGAAGTGCTTGGCATAATTACTTTATTTGTAGTTATGTACCAAAATCACATGATTTTTTCGAATAACACCGTTAAGGGAACACGTTATCAAAATATTTACTTGTCTTTTGCAGACTTACGCTATTTACACTCGTAATTTACGTTTTGCTTTTAAAATGTAAAGCATTGTACTCTTAACCCTTTAACGCGCAGTGTTCCCGCTCTGGGGACACCAAACTCTGACGTTTTGACTGTTGCCAGTCACGAAGAATAGATTTGATTTCAATAAAAATTGTTGCGGGTGACATAGCTCCACGAGAGTCCTTTACTTTTTAGCACGCCATTTCCCGTAAAAAATTTTCACGATTGTTTTTAACAGCACTAACATCTGCTGAAAAAGGGAAGAATGCGAGAACAGCTGGATAGGTTGCCCAATGCTGAAAAAAGGGTAGCCGTTGCCATGGCTCGACTTAACTACCAACAAGATGGCAGACGCTCGAAACGTTCATCGCGTGCCACAGATCTAGAGACCCTTTTTTGACGCAGACTGGCTGTGCCGGCACAGCTGGTAGTTAAGTCGAGCGATGGCAACGGCTGCCCTTTTTTCAGCATTGGGAAAGGGTTTCGCCTCAAAGGGTTAAAAAAGTTTCCGATCGACGTTGAACCATTTAATAGAGCTAAAAATGTAAAGGCAGCAATAATTAGTTCATTTGATTTTACAAAACTATTTAGCATGGTGAAACTTCATACATCGTACAACTTTTCGATATTATATGGCGTTATGATATACAGTAAAAAGTGGCATGATATAGAATGATGGCATGAGTGGCTGAAATAAAAACTTTTTCCAAATGCTCTTGTGCACTAATCTTATCCAGTGATTACTGTACGAGGCTTCCACATCACAAATTGGCTTCCTTTCTTGCCATGACATACATACATTTAGCGCCTGGCTAAATATTGTATAAACAGAGTAAATTCATATTATGAGAAGGCAGCTTCCATAGGTAATGAATGACTTTTTAGAAATAAATGCCATTTTATGGTTCAATATTTTACCAATTATTATTTCAAAGTTTTCCGAAATTATAGTTCAACCTGAGCAAAGTATATTGGAACAAACTTTCGCCAGAGACAATTTTTCGGTTACGTAGTACTGTTGTTATAAGCAATAAAAATATTTGTATAAAAAATTAGATGGTGTACTTTATATGATAACTTTAGTTCAAAAAATATATTTTTAGATTTCTGATAAAAAATGAATTTTGCATAAAAAATGCAATTTGGTGATAAATTTTGTTTTAACGCTCTAAATTTTATTCAATAAGAAAAATTACTATTTATCTGCCCTTATATTTTCTCTTAGCTATAAAAGTTGTTTGAAACAAATGTAAAAGAACTTTAGATTTAAAAGTGATTTAGCAAGGGATTTTTATCTGAAAATGCAACTTAATTGCGGCTTATCGAAAAACTAAAGCTTCTAAAATATCAGTCTTCTGAACTGTCATATGACATGGTAAAAAACTTACAAGTAACAAACAAGCATCATTCTCAAAAACTCAATCATAAAAACCGCGGAAAGAAAACATCTACTATTCTGAGGATTAATTTTTATTTCATTAGTTCAAATGTCGACTTGTGATACGATTGAAAGTTCCCGCAGGTCGAAACTCGTCATCTACTTTCGACAGCGGTTTTCAAACTGCAATTACAAACTGTTTTCCGATGTCATTAGATGACCTTTTCCATGGAACGATTCTTTAACTCTTCTCCCTAAACTGATCTTCGTCCTTCGCATGGAAGAACGGATATGGGCAAAGTTTGCTCTTCTCCAGATCGCCCAGAGCGGGCAATCAATCTATTTTCCACTCGATTGCATTTGTGACATTTCTGCCTGACACCTTGCCGTTTGGCTTGTTGAATCGCCAAAGACAAAGGTAAATTGTAACACAGCTGCGTTAGTTTATGATGGTTAAACAGAATTTTATAAGTGGCGAAGACAGTTGAAATCATCGCTGTACATTGGAACACTTCTATATAAACTTATAATTATAATTGTATACATTGAATTCAAAAGCAGTCACAGTTTTCGTAAGCATTCATGAAATTATGTACAAGAGTTTGCAAATCTAAAGGTTACATAGTGGAAAATTTACTAAGTTTGTTGAACATGTTTTGTTGTTTAAACGAATTGAATCATTGAACAAAATGCTTATAAGCAAACAAACAGAAATTCAACCAAAGATGCTTAAAATAACTACCGAATTGATAAACTTGACATTTGGTCAAAGCCAGTTTCTGTATTATTAAGATCAAGTAGAGAGTCTTGCAGTTTATTCAATTACACAAATATTAAATTCTATTTCGAGTTATTCAGTGATTTTTAATGTTTTTACTGTACCCTTATGTTGTACAAAACATTTCATTTTGCTACCGTAAAAGTAAAAAAGTCACACAAACAAAGATTTTGAAGGATTTCATGTACTGAAGGTTCTTCATCACTTTCAATATTCAGTATCTTCTGCGGCAGGTTGTTTAATAAGTACACACATTTTAACAGAAAACTACTTTTTTAGATTCATTAACTGAATTTAAACATTATTATAAGAGAGGATACAAACACTAACGAAGAACAACAGCAACATTTATTTTTATCTTTTGGTGGAACACTTACATGAGCTAAACAGTAAGAAACCATGGACTGTGCCTCAAAGACTGTACATGCTGCTCGCAATATTCATATAAGCGCCATCTCCAGGTAATGTACTAGTTCCTTTGTAGTACTCAGTTATTTATAAATATATTTTTTGTCAGCCTCTGATCTATTATCACTTAATTCGATTCATTACCTTATTTTAAATTTATTTCATTTTAGAGAGATTGCCATTTTTTCTTTTTTTGTAATATCAAGATAGTCAAACAAGTTATTTAAATTTTAATTACATCATAATGTTGCTTCGGTCTATAAAATCACCCTTCCATTTTCGAGCGTCAAAACAAAAGTTCTCTAGAGTGTACACTTTTCTATAAATGACCACTATAAAATAACATGAACACAAAATACTATAAAATTAATATCGTATGACAATGAAGAGGAACTACTCTATAAGTCAACAAAATAAACTTTCACTTTAAGTCAAACGAGTAGATGAAAAATGATCTAATAAATGCAAATACTGTAATTGTGAAATAGCAATGACAAAAAAAGTTGACAGAATAGTTGCTAACCCGACCCCATCTAGACACCTTTCAGACAGTCAGACAGGATGTTTAAGATGAAGTTAGACCAGTCATTCTTTTTTATTCTTCTTTTTTGGTGTGACATATTTTCATTTCGTCTTGTTCCAAGCGCGCATGACAATAAAGTTATCTAAGAATCAAAATAAAACCTTTAAAATTTTTTCTGATTATTATTTTTTCTCTCAGCGCTCAAGTTATTTGAACTGATACAATAAGAACACTTGTTAAATGTCATAGGCTTCCTAAATGTATTCGTTTGTCAGTATCAAGGGAATCGTTCACAAGTTTATATTGAAATTGGAGACTGCATGTGCATGATGAGGCATTTGAGGCAGATGAAGCGAAACGAAATTATTTCATAAAAATTGATGCAAATCTGTCGATGAAATTTTGTAGTGAAAATTTGCTAACAAGTTGTTGCTAGTATTAACTGTTTCTAATACAAAATAACAATATTTAATGAAGAAATATTAAGGTTTTTTATTTAATGAAGCGCTTACCCGAAAAGGAGTAAAAGTAAAGCAAACACGTAATTATTATTTTCAAGGTTGTAAGAAATAAAACAACATTGCACGATACATCGATAAAAATTTCAATTTGATTAATATAAACTGGAAGACAATCAAAATTATCGGTAGAACTCAATGAATTGTATACTTGAACTGATAGTGAGTATGTTTCATTAAATTAGACAAATTATGGATACCCTAATCTTCAAAAAGAGGGCGGATATCGGGAAATGAGTTATTTTGATCACCGACAAAAGACACACACACAGTCAAAAAATGAAAATTTGAAAATAGTAAGCTAACAGAGCAGTTGGGTTACTTAAAAAACAATCAGTCGCATCAGTTTAGACTGAATTACCACACTTGAATTTAGCTGCACCAGTGGCGGCTCATCATTGACCCCATCACACAATTCAAAAAATTTTTTGAAACGTAATGTAATATTTATTTTAATAATGTGCTTCTATTTAAAAGGGGTACGAGTTTTAAATTATTTGAAAAATATCAATTAAAAAATCTCTTAAAATGAAAGCCAGATATGTTCCCCCCCCTACACGCTTAAACCAAACGAGCGAAATTCGATCAGTCGGAGCGATTTTTCGCTCCTTTCCGTACTTGAAAGTGAGCTTCTCATTTAGGAGCGTTTTTCGATCACTGAGCGGAGCGAAATTTTCGGAGCGATTTTCGCTCCTTTTACATTAAATAATTTCGCTCCTTTTTCGTTACTTTTTAATACTAAAAGGAGCGTTTTATAAGAAACGCTCCTTTTAGGAAAACAATTTAAGATATGATTTCGCTCTTTTTCTGATTAAGTTTTAATCTCAAAAAAGCGATGTTCTTAAAAATACTTTTATTTTTGTTTTGTTTTATTTATATTTATTCCTATCCTGAGCATTTGCACATTTAAAAAAGCCATATAGTACAATGATTTTGTACCTTTTATTAAAAAAAAAGATGAGTTTTTGTAAAAATACTATGTGCTGAACACCTTTTCAATAAAACAATATAATTGGGATAATTTTAAGTGATATTTCATATTGATGAAAAGTACTTTGAAAATAAAATTCTTCTCCGTATAGCAGCGTGATTCTGCAATGTACGTCAGGATTACTAATATAAAAGCGTAACTGCGTAAATTAAACACATGATTTATATTGAAATATTATTATTAATAGAATTTATAAAGTACATACCTGCATTAATAATAAATACTTTCTTATCAATTCTAAAACAACAAAATACATTTAAAACTGTTTGTAAGAAGAGAGAAGGGATGGTATCTGTAACAATTTATTAAACTTTAAAAGTTAATATATGCTAGTTTAAAAATTTGAGGTAAATTAACAATTTCGAATCGAGAGTGGATTACGGAAGGAGACTAAATTTCCTTGAATGCTCGTGAATGACCGAAGCAAAACTACTTTAAAAAGGGTGGGAAATAAACAAATGGGTGAATTTGTAATACACATTACTGAATAATTATATTTTTAAAGAGGTACGTGTTTACCCGCGTAATAGTCGTTCAAGTTTTTGCCAATTTTTCGTGGTGAAAGTCTAGGCGCGACTATTATGCAGAGAAAATTTACAACATAAAATTGTAACTCTAAAGAATGATTATCAATCATTTTTATATCTGAATAAAAATAACTTACAGTATGTCTTTCTTTTCTGTTTAAGTAAAATAATCACTCTCAAAGTGTCAAACTGTTTAATGTAGAAGAGATAAATTTAAAAGCATATAAGCCTTGTAACTCTATATTCAATAGTTATACATTTTAAAACAATCCTTTTAATAATTTATTTAAACAGAAGTCCTGGTGTCTTACAACAGTGTCTTTCTTTTCAATATTTCTTAAAAAGAAACGTTTTGAATTACTGAAAAGAAAATCATTCTATATACATATATACTGAAAAAGAAAGTCATTATATATATATATATATATATATATATATATATATATATATATATATATATATATATATATATAATAGATAGATAGAATGATTATCAATTAGTTTTTATATGTGAATAAAAATAACTCACTCTTTCTTTTCTGTTTACGTAAAATAATCACTCTCAAAGTGTCTCAAACTGTTTAATGTAGAAGAGATAAATTTAAAAATATATAAGCCTTGTAACTCTCTATATTCAATAGTTATACATTTTAAAACAATCCTTTAATAATTTATTTAAACAGAAGTCCTGGTGTCTTACAATAGTGTCTTTTTTTTCAATAATTCTTAAAAAGAAATTTTTCATCCAACTTATTTTTAATATAGTTTAAGCCTGAAATCTCAATAATTACTTCATCCTTAAAGGATAGGCACCAAAAGACACTACTTACCAGTTATTTGCACAAATTTTATGGTCCTCAAGCTGTAAATATTTGAGTTTTCTATACCTATTAGTCTTCACTGACTGAATCAGTTTGAAAATTACACTAGTTCCATAATCATGGAGAAAAAATAGATAAGGAAAGAGAAAATGACTTTCATTCACCATTTAAAGCATTAGAACTTTAACAAAAATCAACACGATATCTTTATACTTTTATTTGAACAAACAAAATGCATTTTACATCCATTCATTGCATAAATCCATTCATTGCAATCCCTATGCACATCTAAGTATTACATTTCTTGAATTACTATGACAACCATGGTAAAAAATTAGAAAAATTCTTAATAGAAAAGAATTTAAAAAGTAGTTAAAGTAATAAATATTCATAAAGATCTGCTAATAAAAAATTACACTGGTTCCAAGCTAAAAATGAATTCAAAAAAGAAATAAATGCACTACAACTAAATTTAAAACTATATATACTATATAAATTGTAATCTAAATACACTCAAAATTATCTTTTTTAAAATACAAGATATGATTTTCTATCAACTGCTATTACATTTTGGTAAAATTAATTTGTAAATATCGCATATAAAATTCTCTTTAACAAACAAATATTTAAAAACATTATTTGTAGAACAATAATGCTTAATTTCCGAGACAAGATATAATCGGTGTTAGCTATCAAGCATATTTGATTTCTACTTCTGGGCTTTTGGATATTTTACGTTGACAACATAAAAATATTTAAACAAGTTATCAAAAGTCTTTAAAGGACATTGGCTAATTTCAACTACGTTTTTGTCCAAAAATAAGAGTGTATTATTGTAGTGGAATCTTTCTCCTGTACATAAAACGTACGGTCCTGTCTCAGCAATGTTTTCAACAGCCTCATCCAACGCGCCATTTACCTGTAAAGTGAAAAAAGATTATTTTAAATATCACAAAATATTGAACTCATTTCTTTTAATGCTGTGTACTTCACAAAAAAATCTAAATAACTATTTTGTAACTTTTGATAAGTTTTAAATGACTGTAATAATGTTACCCCGATCTATCTGAATAGCACATCAGATCGGAACTTCGTCTTTTGATCTTCTGAAACTTGAAAGACATACCATTTAACTAAACATAACAGCATTTTGCAATACAAGCGGCAATTCTTTTTAAATTAGTGTGAAACTCATTGCTATATTGTTTCATTATAATAAACATTAATCTTAAAACTGCTCACATGAATTGAATTGCTCATAATATTAATACATAAAATTAGTATCTCAAAAAAGGAAACACATTCCCCTTTTAGAAAGATAATGCACAGCACCACTTTCTTTATATGGTGTGTGTATGGGTAGGGGGAAGGGGGGGAGGAAGTTGTTAAATAATTCCCGATAACGTTTTTTATCCTTAAAAATGTGACTTTATTAGATTTTTTTAAATTTAATTTTCTTACTTTAATGTGAACATTTAAAATTGAAAATTTTGCACAAATCTTCGGAACATACTTTCATTTTAATTATTCCTGCACATAGAACAGCAATAAAATAACTTTGAATGAGTTCTTAAATATATCTTTGGAAAGGATTTTTCTTATCCCAGATTTTTCTTTCATCATTACCCTTTCTTTAAGAGGAGACACACATCTAAGTACTTTTGCTTCAGAAATATATTTGCAAATTTTTATGCAATAGTTTACTTTTATTTTGATCAATAGCATAAAATCATTAGAAAACACTTTTTTCACATATTTTTCATTTGCTGCTATATGGTGTATAAGTAAAATACAAAGAGAGTAAATATGTATCAACAGATGAACATGATATGAAAATTCCATTAAAAATTTCTCAAATTTAAAATTCACTAAAAATTTTTTTTTCTTCCCTATTCCAGTTACTGTTAATAATTCTGCCAAGATTGATAATGCTGATAATTTTTTTAGAAAAAAATACATCGATATTTCCAAGTATTTTAAAATCCAATTTATGCAAACAATAAAGGAAATTTGTACAGTTGCCATATTTCCAAGGAGTTTTTAATAAATTTGCCAATTTAGAGAAAAACAAAAACAAAGCGTATGTGAACTAAGTATCAGTCATTTTCTAAATGTAATTAAAAAGAATTGCTACATGAAAAGTACATAAAATAAGATTCTATAGTAATCAATGCACAAATTTTTTTTAACTAAAGCAAACATTAACGCTTTATGAATGTAAGAAACCCTGATATTGATATTTTCTTTTCTTTAGCAGTTTATTATTAGTAACAATGCATTTGAAGCTTTTTAAATAAAGTAACTGTTACAGAAGTGTCGTACGTACGTGTCTTGTGTATAATTCTGAGATTTAAAAACACTCTTAAATTTATAGCATCATTCAAAATTTTAAGTAAATTAAAATATTAAACAAGAAAATATACTAAAAATCTGTTAATTCAAGCATACACGGGCGAGCTTATCTCTGGCCCGAAGTTTGGCGTATTCTACATGATTGAAGTGATATATTTTAGAGATGAGTTCGGGCTCATTTTTTGAAGCCCGAGCCCGAATTTCAGCTAAAGATAAATAAAATTAATTACTTAATTAATAGGATACAATAAATTTTGCCGTTTGTGCAAATTAAAGACAAATATAATTGCAAACTCTCAATGCACTTTCTAATTCTTTATATCCATGTTTATCAAATAATGTCCGATCTCATGACTAACTAAGCAACATAAGCCGCTGTTCTGTAATACCCAAGGAGCTTCACGCACCTTCTATAGGCGCCCGTGCTGCTATTTTTTTTAAATAAGTACGTCTATGTATCCCATGAATCACTTTTAAAAATTGTTTCAAGGAGTATGTTCAACAAAGGAGAAATTTTTCACGACCCCTAGCCCGCCCGAACCCGAACGCAATCGTGAATTACAGAGCCCGAGCCCGATTCGGGCCCGGTCTCGGGCTGAGCCCGTCTCATCTCTAGTATAGTTGCCTATTTAACATGAAAATTATGTTGCAGCGTAGTTACCTTGGCTTCAAAAGGGCTTACTTGACGTAGTCTTTAGGGCCGGCCATATGTGCTAGAGATGAGACGGGCTCAGCACGAGCCCGAAAGCCCGAGCCTGAGCCCGGGCCCGAACCGGGCACGGGCTCTGTAAGTCACAATTGCGTTCGGGCTCGGGCTCGTGAAAAATTCCTATTTTATTGAACATACTCCTTGAAACAGATTTTTAAAAAGTGATTCATATGGAAAATAAAAGTACTTATAAAAGAAAAAAAAAAACAGCGGCACGGGTTCCTAGAAGGCGCGTGAAGCTCTTTGGGTATTTCAGAACGGCGCACAGTGGGGCAGGGGAGCTTCAAACCTGGCATTAAATCAAATACTAAATTATAGAATTCGTAACTTAGGTTTTTATTTACAGGGCTATTACTATTGTTGAAAAAACCTAAAAAAGTTTTTAAATATTTGGAAATTTTAGTTTTATTAAATACATAAATCGTCATAATGATTCACATTGAAACTTCAATCTTCACTCTAAAAATCAAACTTCAAAATTGGTTGAATTCTTCATCATCGTCGTCATCTACCTCATTATCATCACTGTCATCATCGTCATCATAGCCATCGAGATCGTCATCGTCATCATCATCATCATCATTCCAATGATTGGATTCGTTTGGGGTTGATGGTTTTATTAATTCGAGTGCTTCTTTTGGAAGATGTTGGAGTGTTTTCTTTGGTAATTTTCGTTTAGCTGTGATTACGGGATCTGAGTTCAACACTCTATTTGTTTTCTCTTTGTTTGATCTCTATTTGTTTTTTCTCGACTGCATTTTCTAGCGTAATGCTCTCTGTAGTTTTTGAAGTCCTTATTGCGAGCTTCCTGCGCCTCCCTTGTTAACTGACCTATTGGCAGAAGTGCCGATGATATGATTTCCATGTATAAAATATTTATGCAAAGTAGGTGGCATATTGTACTAAGGATACTTCTCTACAAAATATCTGGCTGTGTTATGGACATATATCCTGAATTTTTCAACATCAATATCATATACGCCAGACACCAGACACCACTATCATAATTATATGAATTTTTTTAATTTATGTGATGTCTATGTTTGTAATTTCGGCATAAAGTTCAGCATTCTTGAAAAACGTCTTGGTGTATTGCCATCGTTTGAGCAACCGAATCCTGGTTTTGGTTTGTCATCAATCGGACCACACCTTTCCTTAAATTCTTTCTGAATCCGAGTTTCATAGTGCGACACTAATCCCTGTCTTTTCGAGAGCTGTCCATTTCTTTAATGGTAATTTATAGGCCAAGTGTAGAAGGCATTAAAGCATACAAATCCATCTGTGTAAGATAGATAATCTGAACCCTAAATTTTCACTATTTATATTTCTTGATATCATTTCATCTTCAATATTATTAAATTACTTAGATGTTGCTCCGCAAATATAGCATTTTTGGGTGGAGGTGGCAAAGTATGCAACGCTCTGACTGAAAGTCAGAGCTTTGCATACTTTGCCATCCACCATTAAAAAGATTAGATCATGTCTTATTTCTACTTGTTTTTCTTGAATAATCACACGACTTTTCTTAACATAATTAATTTGTTCATCTATTTGATTTTTTTTCTACGATGGATGATTAGGTAGATTCTTTTATGAACTGTATTTTTAAGGGTCTACAATATCTTGTCGAATCAGGACGTGGATTTTGCCATAAAATGATTTCCTTACACAAGAGAAGAAGCGGTACTAAGCACGTGATAGATACAGCCGAATCACTTGCTTCAGAATCAGGGAACGTTTGTTTATATGAACTATGTCCTGAGGAACCATCAAAAGCCCACTTAGAAACTAAGTGCAGCTGATTTAGCTCTTCGTTCTGAAGGGACTCAATAACTGACTCCACTGCTAGAAGTAAGCGTTCCATGGTATGGTCTAGTAGACCTTGTAAAGAAACGGTAGCACAGACATCTATTACTTCTATATTCTTGGGATAACAAAGCTTTTTGGCAGCTTAAACTGTTTTATATGAAGGAAATGTTTCTGGGGCACTTTTCCTTACAATATTGTATTGATGCCGAGATAATTTGGCATCAACCAAAGCAGCTAAAACATTTTTACCTGACATGAGCTGCTGTCGATCAAGTGATTTTTTGAATGCTTTTGTATATCTGCTCGCACGTTGTGGACTTGTTGTTGTAACTTCTTTAAGAAGTTTTTAAGCCTGTGGTTGTCCTTCTTCCTTTTTTGAAATTTTTCTTCTATCCTGCATGCTTTCATTCAGCGAGATTTATATTGCGATTTAAAAAGTGACAGTCTTCGCTTTAGATCATTAAAACTTTTTCCTTTGCACTTTGCTCATTTCTTCATGTCTTCTGTCAAAAAATTTAATTGTTCTTTTATTATTCTGCTTCCAGAACTTTTCATAATGTCAAGAAGCTCTCTTCTTGTCATAAACAAAATATTAAAACTCGTTCCTGAAATATAAAACTGTGAACATTCAATGTTTATTCTTCTCATTTAGGTACTACTCGAGTTTAAAACATAGCCTGTAACTACGAAAGTAGCAAAAAGTAGCAAGAAAATTAAACGGTTATATAATGTTCTCATAAATACTTATTCGACAAAACAAGAACGGATGCTGGGACTCCTTTGGAACATAACTAAAAATATCAATATTTTGAAATATTATTTTAATTTCTAAAATTGTAGTGGTCATTCTTTCTCGACCTATTTCTATTAATTAAATACACTTAAATACAAAATTATTGGTACTAGACTATACTTACATACCTGAACTTGAAGCTTCTATAGCCTAATATTTAAATTATACGACATTTAAGGCTAAAACACTCCTCAAAAATCACTTTGAAAAACACTGAAACAACGCTCATGTTGTCTCAGCAAATAATTCGCTTAAACTGAGCCTATGTACGGGTTGGAGGGTGAGTTTATTGACATAAAAACACCGTTTTATTGTTCTTGGGTTAGTTGTCTGTTGAAGGGTTGGACAGAAAATTGTTTACATAACGTTTAGTTTTTTTATTTTTTGCCAGGTTTTGAGCGCTTCTGCCCCACTGTGCGGCGGCTTATATTGCTTACAGTTAGTCATGAGATTGGAAATTATTTCGTAAACATAGATATAAAGAATTAGAAAGTGCATTAAAAATTTGAAATATATATTTGTCTTTAATTTGCACAAACGGCAAAATTTATTGTATTCCATTAAGGAATTACTTCTTTGAATTTTATTGAATTTTATTTATCTTTAGCTGAAGTTTCGGGATCGGGCGGGCTCGGGCTCCGATTTAAATAATATTGGGCGGGCCAGGGTTAAAAGTCTTCGGGGTCGGGCGGGCTCGGGCTTCAAAAAATGATCCCGAACTCATCTCTAATATGTGCCCGGAGTGGCATTCTTCACTAAAGCTGGTCGAATTTTGTCAATGCCTTAGTTATTGGCGAAATTTGCTCTCCCAGTAAGAAATTTTTTGTTCGAAAGATCTTTCTTGCCACTGTGTAATGCATATATCTTTTAGTAGTTTGTTTTTCTGATTTACAAAACTTTGTGTATAGGTGCTATTTTAAAAATAAGACTGATTTTAAAATAATGAATACTTTTTAAAATTATAAATGAAAGCTGTAATGAATTAAAATAAGATATATTAAAAATATCGGGGAAAATAAATTTTCGGTTAACAGCAGAACAACGTTTCTAAGAGTATCATAGTTAAATTATTAGACAGACAAAATTTGTCTGGTGTCTTTGCGATACATTTCGCGTTTCAAAAATTTTCCTTAGATAATGCTGTGCACACGAAAAATAAAGTTTTCTAAGTAGATACATCTTTTTAGTGATTGAACTCACACTATTTTTTCGAGCCCCAAAACTAAAATAGGTTACGAGCGACCAATGGTGTGCACCCAACATTTAACAGTGCAACAACAAGGACGAGTTCATTTATATTCACACCAGTAACTGGTGTTATTAAAGTTAGAATGTAAACATTAAAATGAGAAATATCAGAGATGACATCAGTGTTATTCGCCTGCATTTGTTGTTTAAAAAAATTGAAGCACTTTTCTGCAAAGTGGTAGGAGCACGAATTAACCATTTTTTTAAAGCAACACCTGCCTTCATATCTGGTCCCCAGAATAATCAAACCCAGAATAACTAATTGGGACATCTTAAACAATTTTCTTTCTCGAGCAGTGAAGCATAAAAGTTGCATCTGAAGGTGCGTTAGACATCTGGAGGCTGTACTTGAAGCCCACAAAATCTACATTCACTGCGCTCTTGTTTTTAACCCTCTTGTCACCCTGAACCTCATATGAGGCTCCTACTTCAAATAGCAATATTTAGAGAGAAATCAATTGAATTTAGTATTTTTGTTCTTTCAGTGATATCAACATCATTAATTCATGTAGAAAGTATATGAGGCTCTTAACTAGATGCATAAATCGTGTCTAGATTGCAATACTAGTCAATTTAGATCATTTTTTACAGTTTTCGCTTCATTGTTTCAGGAGAAAAATTAAGAAAATATTTACGCTGCTTTTTTACAGTTTTTTTTCTTTTTAAGGTAAGTATAGTTTTTTTTTCTTATTCCTCAACCTTTACCTAGTATGTGCATCCTTTTAAATTAATTTTAGCATAACAAAATGCTTCGAAAATGCAGAAATTAATATTAGAAAAATCTAATATTAATCGACATTAGAAAAAAAAATATTTTTGCATGATTTATAATAGTATTTCAGATGCATTAAATGCTAGACAGATTTTTTTTTCTCTGATTTCTCATAATTCGGTGACGAGAGGGTTAAATTATTCTAGATTTCCCAATATACATTTTTTATGATTTGGATAATTTTAAATCTTTCATATTTACGAAATGTACAGAAACGCAAAGTTTTATATTAAAAACAGTACAGTACTGTAAAATGTATTTCAAAATAACTTCAAAGACGAACTCTAGTTACCAGTATCCCGAACTCTAGTTACCAGTACCCGGCCCGAGGGCCGGATGTGGCCCGCCATGGCTTTTGATTCAGAACTCGGACAATTTCAAGTTCCCATAGACAATCCATGTAAACCAAATAAAAATCTCACATTAACTCCACTTATACGGAGCGCGACTTCGCTAACATCCTAAATTTTGGCCTGCAACTGTCCAAAGGTTGCCCATACCTGGTGTAAATAGTAAGCACTAATTCTCATAAATCTCAAGGCATTTTTGCGCCGTTGCACATTAAAGAGAAATGCAGCAGCATTTTGAAATAAAATGTAATGAAACCCATTCAAACCAAAAAACTCTATTAACTGCTCTAAAATATACAGAGGCAAAGAACATATAGGTTAAAAATATTCACGAGAGCTCTTTTCAAATAATAAATCAGTCAAACAACAAATAAGTCTAAATGAATTTAAAAATACCGGTATTAATAAAAATTTAGACATTCTGCAAATAAAAGTTTCGTACAACAGCTATTCACACTCAGAGAGGTATTGGAAGTTTCACTGTTGCATGCATCAGTTGGAAGCTTGTTGCAAAGTCAAGAAATATATGACCATTTGTCATATTTGTTAAATACATCCTTGAATCAAATGTTTATGAATTTTTAACTGTGTATATTTCGATATTTTTCAAATGGCACTATCTGTAAAGCAGTCTTGAAAATACAGTTGTGAAATGTGTTCCATCAACAAAAACAATTCTTGAATATGAAAATGTTTTTACTTGATAACTAGCCTAGAAATAAATCTAATAAACTGGCAAAAAGCCGAAAGTCACGTCTTTTCTTCTGTTGTATTTCTATACCAAAAAAGATAACAAACTAGTTCATTGATCTCTGCTGTACACATCTTAATATTCGATAATGAATGCAATGGACATCGATCAAAAGACGGTTCATTCCTAGATTCATCTATTCTATTTTATTCCGTAATCAAAGTTATTCTTTGAAATGCTCGAGGCTAAGTATCCATCACAGTCGTTCAACATCACTTTATATCATTAATATTCTTCATCTGCAGTTCAACACTTGGCTTTATTTGTTTAAAAATATTTTTCAGTCAAAAAATATACACATCTCAGATTGAAATCTATGGCACGTGATGCATTTTTATTACATCTTTCCTCCTGCTAAACCGCATTCGGAACTTTAAAAAAACTATTCAATTCGAAATTGCATTAAACATAGGTTTTCTTTTGGTTAATCAACCAGTGGTGATTACAGGAAAGGACTGGATTGTAAAAACTGTAAGTTCCTTATTTTTTAATTTTTTTCCTCAATTATGTGACAAGGAATATTAGCGGTATACATATATCTTAATAAATTGTATGTTTTATTCTGCACTTATATGTCTACTACTATGTCTATCTATGCTTTACTGACACTCCGATAATTAACTAGGGGTCTTCATATTAGAATAACAGTTCCTCAAATCAGCCTTTCAATTAGAATATCAGTTTCTTAAATTTGAATAGAGTTTCTTAAATTAGAATAACAGTTTTTTAAATTGGCTTTTAAATTAGAATAAGAGTTTCTTAAATTAGCCTTTATAATAAGCGTAAATGGGGTCATCTATGTATGTATATATAAATACGCTAAGAAAACCTTTGTGTCCCTTTTGTAGCACATTGCGCAAACGGATGAGGTCAAAATTCGGTACAGCTAAAGTTCGCATGGAGTTGTTTGTGCGAATGTTAAAATTTTTGTGTAATATGCTAATGCACCGTCAAAAATTAGCGAAGTAATTTGGCAGGCTGTATTTCGTGCCAAGTCGGACGATGGCTCTATTGTTGAGTCAATTTTAAAATAACAACACAAAGTGTCAGCAGTACTATGGGGGTGTAGTATTAAACAAAATTTTCAAAAAGCAAAATTATTCCAAAGTTTAGTGAAACGTCATTGACTAAAATGCGCTTTAGCCCTGTGCTTGGTGACCGTTTTTAGACGGTCGATAAGTGCGCGAAGTGTAGTAAATTCCATATTTTAAAGCGGTGGAAAAACGTGCCAATTCTACAATTTCTCCACAATCTCCCGCCACGCAGTATGCTAAAGTAAATTTTCTCCGAAAATATTATTGAAGAAATACCTCAGCAATTGATAGGGAATGAAAATCATATTATTAATGAAGTGTATGGAAATATTTCCGAAAATCTGAATCCGAAAAATCGAATATCTGATGAATAGAGAACATATCACGATAGTTGCGATAAAATGATTAGCTATGGTGACAATGAAATCAATAACTATCCAGTAGAGTTTTTGAATTCTTTGACTATAAGTGGATTTTTTTTTGGTACTTTGAAGTTTAATTTAATTTAGTATTTTAATTTAATTCCGCACGTTTTCACCAATTCCACAATATGTAACATTTAAGAATACAAATTACTTTTTAGCATTTTGATATTTTTGTATATATTGGATTTTGTATTCAAATACTTTTTGTATACGGATTAAAATTTCCGGCTTTGTTGTGGGGAATGACGGTGCTTCAGAAGTAGTCTTTAAACGTTTCCCAGGAAAAAAAAAAGAAAAAAAAACAATTGGCGGGATTTGCGCCTGGCTAACCAAAAAAATACCATAGTTTGTCACTATATACGTTAGTATTGAAAGTTAATTGTATTGTATACTAATCAGAAACTTAAATACAAAGAAAGCATTAGTCAGTGGAACACGAATACGCATCAAGTTTATATATCTTAATGCTATCGATTGCGAAGTTTGAACTGGAATCGCGGGCAGTAAAAGAATTTTAATTCCACTTAAAAATATTCTGGTACTACTTCACCATATTCTTTCAAAAATCTGAATTTCCAAATGTACCTGCATTTGCGATGACAGTAAATAAATCTCAAAGACAATCATTCGAAAAAAGTAGTGCAAATTTATTGAGGCAGCAAGTTTTTATACATGATACGCCTCAGCAAGTAGAGTTCAATCATTTGATTGTTTAAGATTTTATAACTCCGAATATAATGGACCTTTAGCAGAGGACGGCTCCAGGCTGAATTTCCGGAGGGGGGCCAGTAGACTTTTTAGATTAGCCTAAATTTTTCAAAACGCAAACTGATTGTGTGAAATCTTACGGGAACGTGTAAAATCCAAGGTCAGTATAGGAAAATGAGCCCAATGACCCACTCGCTGGAGCTACCTTTGAATTTATCAAATTATGATAGAGTTTTTAGAAAAACACCATGTTCTCAGAAAAGTGCGGTGGTTCAAAAGGGGAATTGTGCTGAAGTGGTCACTATAGACAGATGGTCTCTTAGCCAAGGTAGTTACTTTAGTGGGTTTCACTGTATGTGGAATTTTGAGAAATACTCTTTGACAGAAAAACTTTATTTACGCTCAAATTAAAAAAAATAATAATAATGCTTTATGGTAGAATTTCGACCACTGGCGGACAACTAGTTCTCAAAAAAAAAAAAAAAAATGTTAACTTTTCCAGTTTCAACACGAGTTAAAAGATTCTGTTTTTCAAGAACTTTTAATTATTATTCACTAGAAAACCATAATTTAGCAAATATAATTTAGGAAATTTTAACAGAAGTTTGGGATTTTCACAACGTGAATGAGGAAAAAAAAGATAAGTATTAGATTTGATACCAGGTATAAATTTAAAAAATTAATGTTAAAAAAAATTAAAGCGTTAAATAAGCGTTAAATAAATAATCCGTGTTTATATATATAATTTTTAGGTAACAAGTATCACAAATCACCTGTAACACTTAAATGTTCAAATTATTCAGTTTATCCAGACACTACATTTTGGCTTGACGAAAAGAAAATAATAATATTAATAACTCTTCTTAATATTAGTTTATTGTAATGCCAACTTCTGAATTTTATCAGCATTATATCTTTTAGAAGATAAAAAAAAATCTGAATTTTATGGAAAATATGTGACAATTTTAAGAATGACCCAAACACTAAGGGGATCGAAAAGCAATGTCTCTCTTTCGTATGTCAACCTCAATAGCTTCCAAGATAAAACTACTAAAGTTACTTATACGAAATTTAGAATGTATGTGAGATTTGAAATAAAAGTTCTCGATAAATGAGGATTTTCCGAAATTCGTGACTTATCGGAGAAAAAGGAGCTAAAACGCAATTTTCCCTTCTGTCAAAAATAAATCAATAAATCAATAAAAAGGAGAGATAGATATTCGTAAAATTCTTGTTGTAAAACGTAGCACACATAAACACCTAAAATTAATTAGAGAACATCTTAAAGATTCGCCCTCCGATGAGGGTGGGTGGCTTTTCCCCCTTTTCACATATTTTTCTTGAAGGAGAAAAAAGCATATCTATGAAACATTTCTTTGAAATGTAGCAAACATGAATCAATTACTCAGGTGCAAGTACTTTGCCATTAAAAGCTTGTTAAAGGTTTATTTGTTTATTTGACTTCCTATAAAAAAAAAGACATCACGTTTCCGCTATACCTGTAACTAATACTGTTTAAAAAATCTTTATAACGCTCCCCCTCCTTCCTCAACATCAACAACAAATAATAATAATAATAATATATGAATAAATAAATAGAAATGTATTCTTTTCTTTCGTCTAAATTTGTTAACTTATCTTTTTATAGTTCCCAGAGGTAGATGCAATTATTTTAAATTTCAAATGACTTTTATTTTTCATGCTGGTATTTGATGAAACTTTCTGAGTGGAAGGTGTAAGGTATATTATTATTACAATTTTTTCAAACAAATTTTTATTGAAATAAGAAAAAAAAAATTCATTTAGTTTTCTAAGCGTGTTCAGCAGCAAGTTTATTGACTGAACTAACTAGTGTGATGTTTATTTAACATTTTCAAGAGAAGAATTCCCCAAAATGTCCATTCCAATTATTTATTTAAATGTCTTTTCAAATTTAGTGACTAATCTATATAATGTTTAGTTAACAATGACAAAAGAGGCAGTAAAAAGTCAGTTAACGGAATATTAAAAATATAAAGTTTTCGTGTGCAGAAAACTCTACTTCATGAGAAATATTGATATGAAATATTCACAGTGGGCGTAAGTTAAGCTAGTCCAACAGCTCGAAAAGCGACAACACTTTATTCGAAACGCTAATATCTCACAAAAATACAGAATTAGTAACACATGCAACGGCAAATCATTGACTATCACAGCAGTAGCACTATACAAATCTCATTGTCAATCGGATATCTCTGCTCTCTATATCCACAACACTCTATATCCACAACACCAATCTCTGCTCCCTATATCCTGAACTTGACAATGAGAGACTCTCTATTTATTGATTTTTAAGTAATACGTGACGTCATAAAGGTCGTGACATCATATTTTTCGATTTTTCTCGTAAATTCTTTCCTAACTTAGGTACAGGAAATATTCCCCTGTCGCTAAAACGATCGCCAAGTTTATCGCCAAGATCAAAGGGGTCACGCACCACTTGCAACAATGCCTGTACAACTCTCTTTCCAGCAATATACATTAATGCAGGAAAACAAGAATTTTGTAACAATATTTATTTATAATTCCCAGCTAAAAACATGACTCACAATAATGCAAACACACTTTGCATTATATTTCTAATTTTTCTGAGGATCTCTGCTACTTTTTTTAGATCAGACTTTTTTATAAATAACACGCACTTTTCCAATCAAACTCAAAATTTGTTACGGCAGTGCAGTGATTGGTTCTAAATCAAACGTAAAAGAAATGATAGAGTAATCATAGTTTGATTCTCTTTCATATTTGTACATGGACATACATATAAGTAAACAACTAATTTATCAATAACAAATGTCCTAAATACACGACAAAATAAGTACAACTTCGGCGAGCTCTGCTGTCTTTTGGTTCCGACACCGCAGACTGTCATTTTTGATTTCGGATCTGAAGAACTGGACGTGCCCAGCCTCTCAAAAACCGTTCCCCGATACAGGTGGCAACGTGTAATAATCGGGCTGTGTGTTTTTACAAGTGTAAAAATTTTCTCCCTGGCATTTCTCAATAGTTCTAATTACTGTTTGTTGTGTATAATGGGAGTGCATTCTGATTCCCTATCAGCTACGAGACTTGTCTTGAGAGCGGAATGATGGGAATTCGGGTGAAATGATCGGCTCTCAATTCTGACACGACGCCTCAGAACAAAATCCCTGATTAATAGCAGGTTACACGATAGATTGATGAAAGACGTCCATAATGCCTCTGTGTATTTAAAAGTGAAACTGTGCTAGAAACATGAAATTATACCCTCTTAAAATCAATAAGTAATGCGTTTTTTTTTTCCTTCTTGTGCAGCAATATATTTGAACTAAACTATGTTGGAGATTTTTTTTAGGTTAATTAGAAACCGTTGTGACTGCTGATTCTTTAAAATGATTGAATGCTATTGGTTTAATTTTGAAAAAGCTTTTGCGGTCTGATGGCGGTTAGCAAATCCAATTAAAGTGTTGTTTGTTTGTCAGAAATGTGTAACGTATATGGTTTGGTAATGCATTTCCAGGCAAGCTTTAAATGAATTTCATCATACTGATGGCAGCAGTGTTGTAACGAATGTTTTCGGAGTACTGTAGATTATTTTTGTCTTTCTTTTTGACAATAAGGAGCGTTTCCACATGTTCGTCTTTTTTCAATAACCTTTCAATAATTCTGTCGTCGACACAATTTCAATAACTGTTCAAGGTGTGTGCATACTTCAATTACGATACAACACTAAATTATATATGCTGTGATGTAATAAAAGCTTTAACATTCTTTTTGACTTCATTGAATTTTCCATTAAAATTGTGTGTTCATAAGTCAGACTTTAATTTACATAGTTTTCACGCGTTGAGGAATTTTCAAACAAGTTTTCAAATTTTTTACAAAATATTAATTTTGGACAATGTTTATTTCATTTCAAATAAATTTACCAGTTCTACTCATTTTTAATTATTTTGTATAACTACTGGTAAATGATGTATAGTAATACTTTTAGCTTGCTGTTAAATAATAAATTAATTGCACGTTAATTTTTTTATACATGTGAATTCCCCGTCCACTATTGAGCAGACTGGAAAATATCTATGTTAAATACTTATATTCAAATGGCTTAGAGGGTAGTATTCAAGACTTTGACTTACATTTAAGAAATATCTTTATGGAAAAATGAAATACATAATTGAATGTGCTACAAATTTTGTATTATAAAAAGTATAATAACACATATACGCCTACTGTGCATACTTATATTTCGAATCTACATAATTGCAAACAAAGCGTTCTAGTCAAGCATCATAGTTTTTCAAGGTTCTGCAATATTTAGCTCCATCTGTAATTATAAATAACCAGATAGAGATATTCTGAAGTAAGTATATATAACCAGAAAAACTGATTGCAAATTGCTCAAAGATGTATATCTTATGTATTATATATGTATATTATATGTATATGGTAATATATATGGTATATGGTATTATATATGGTAATATATATGGTAATATATATGTATATAAATGCAAGTAAGATTATTGTAAGAATGAAATGATCTTAGAATTTAAAAACAATCAAAGTTCTGGTACACTATCCAAAGAAAAAAAAGTCTCTTCATTCCCGTACGTTATTTTTTCTTTTACTTTATATTTATAACTTTTACATTTATGACTTTTATATTTATAAGTATCAAAATTATTAAAAACAAATTCATTTAAAGAACTAAACTTGATAATCATTGTTATGTGATGCAGGAATGGCTTTTGGCAGTTTTTCCCCGCAAAAAAATGAAAAACAAAATTACCAGGTATAAGCAAAATTTCAAATAAATTTAAAGTGGAGTGAGTTTTATTCAGCTTTAGAAGCAGATGTCCTGTTTCATAAATTAGCTGAGAGTAATAACCTGCAATAAAAGAAAAATTTAAAAAATTCAAATCCTAAGGGATCTTGAATATCTTATTCTTCGCATTCTAACATATAATTTTTCTTGATGCAGATCATAATCAGTGTTGTAAGTATACGTTTTCCTTACAAGATAATCATGACTAATCTATTAAGGGGAGTGTTGTACTGAAATTCCAAAAGCATTGTTTACTATGATTAGATTAGACTTTTTCTTTCAAAACATGTTTTTTGCTCGGTTTGAGTATAGCAAATTTCACAGTGTATGCATGCGGTTTTTGTTTTGTTTCAGTTCAAGCTATTTGACGAGTACTACCTATTACAGATTTCCAAACAAGGAACGAACAATGGTAAAGACCTTATGAGGTTTAGCTTACTACGGAGCTAGAGTTACAACTTTTGTTTTAAGAAATCTAATTCAAAATTTTTTCATTAGAACAAATGAGAGGGATCAGTGATTTTGCTTTGATATATCTCGCTGAGTGTATAGACATAATCGTGTCTCAAAAGGTCGTTGCAAAACTTAAGATGCTGGTCTATCGCACCATGACAAATAAGATTTACTCAGGAACTTGTGAGCCCGGTAATGTAAACGGCGACTGCTACGCCGTTAATAGAAGTACTTCAACATTTCGCCGTAGAATGGAGTTAAATTACCTGCATTCATTCTATATAGAAAGGTTTCACCATGATTTATTTCCATTCATCAGTTTAAGCACCAAATCATGGTTCACCGTTTATCCATGGAAAGTTTGCAGCTCATTCAGCGCCATATTATGGTGAAATGTTAACTACCTTTATTTACAGTGTAGAGAGCGATTCTTAGGTTTATGGATGCGTTATCATTTCAGCCTAGGACGTTGCCGGAGACGGATGAATTGGTTTACTAACTCAGAATTGGCCGATATGCATTACGCTTATGGTGCCACGGATGGGAAGGCATTAATAAATAAGTTATTTAATAAAAGTCGCACCTATATTTACATTATTTCACCCATCCTTCTACTCCTGCGAACACTGCGCATCCGCCGCACCATACACGCAATGCATATGGACCACTTATGAGTTAGTAAACCGATTCATCCATATCCGGCAACGTCTGTGTTAATATAATCACGCTTCTAAAAGCCTGCAAACACTGCCCTCTAGCGGTCTACGTTTGCATTTCCGGACATAATTCCTATGTAAATCTTGTTTGTCATGGTATGACAGACCAGCATGTTAAGTTTGTAAACGACCTTTTGAAATACCCAGTCATTTGAAAATCTTTATATGTTTTATACATGGAAAATTTATAATTGAAATTTCTTGAAAAAAAAAGGGATAGTAGCCTAGAGAATAGAGTGTCAGACTAGTGACTTGAATGTCATGAGTTCTGTCACCCAATGACTGAATACTGAAGACCGCTGAACAGTTCTGGATTAACAATATAGCAGATGTAGCAAATGCTACGGGCCCCGTGCCTTTACCTTGAAAGTTTTCGTCTTTCCCCCTCAGGATCTAGCTTTTTTGACACTTTCCAATAAAGTAGAAAAGTGCTTAAGATTTCGGTTTGTCTGTCTGTCCGTCCTTGATATAACTCGCGTCAATAGGCATTGATTTCAACGAAATTTATATATGTTATTCTTATCTGCAGTACCATGTACCCTATTGTAAAGGATCTATGTAGCATTTTTGGTTTTTTTTCTACAGGAGCATCAAAATAGTCCCAATACATTGCACTCTATGGGAAGTTATTCTTTAAAGCGTATCATCCTACTAACTACAAGGGGTGATCAAATGAAAAGGTACGAAACGACACGGTGGGTACAAATGTAGACTTTATTCAAAATATACACCATAGGCCTGAGCACAACGATTCCACTGACGAACAAACAAGCCGCAGGATTCCTTGTTCCCAGAATTCCTGTGGCCGTGACGAGACCCAGTCCGTCACAGCGTCCTTGAGTACGTCGTCCGAGTGGAAGCGCTTCTCTTCCAGGTGGTTTCTTCAGTGGAACCAACACATGGAAATCGCAGGGCGACCTGTCCGGACTGTAGGGCGGATGGTCTAACGTCTCCCACTTGAACTTGGCCAGTTCCTTGGCGAAAACGGACATTCCATTTTCTCATTGACTTGTGGGACACACAGCCTTCCCAGTATACGATCATCATCCTGCGATGAATAGTGGCCGGTTTAACACCTTCCGCTGTCAGAAATCGGATAACGCCTCGCTGCCCCTAAATCGTCGAATTTTTCAATGTTAATGCCATCCTGTCCTCACACGCACTGCCGCGTCAATTGGGCGTAGGAGCGTGCTTTTTACAAGAGCTTCTGCTCTCTCCTGCGGGCCCCCGCATGTTCCTATCCACACAAAAGGCTCCAATCGCATTCCTAGATGTCTCGCTACGTGCTCTCATAGCTGCATGGACAAATATGATAACGGTTAGGTTGTTGCGACGTTTCGTACCTTTTCATTTGATCACCCCTTGTAGTTGAGCTGAACCCTGACTTCAAGATAAAACTTTTTCCTCTATGACTGCAAAAAGATTACAAAGTCAAGGACAAAAAGCCTAACAACTTCTACGTCTTTTGTACGATCCGCTTGAAAATTTTCACAACTTTATAAAAAAATATAGAAAACAATCTGTCAATTTTAAAAATCTGAAAATCCACCCGTTCCCTCATTTTTAAGGGATTTTTCGCTATTTTCAGCACCATTTGGTTTCCGAGAGTCAAAAAAAGTGAATCATTTTAAGTGAAAATGACGTCATACAATTGGGGGATCAATACGTTTAAAATAATTTCTCCCAATTACACAGTTTATTATTATTTTTTCCCCACAAATAAATCGTCTGCTGGATATTCGAATGTTTATGTATACAAAACGAAAGCTTTCGACTGCGAAAAGATTCCGCGCGTTTCCAGATGAGCATGAAATTCGATTTGGGTCTGTAATAAAAATTGAATAGGAACTTATTTATTTCAGGTGGATGAAAATTAAATATATTGAATGAAAGACAAATTTCCTTAAAATGTTTTTTCTCGCGCCCGTTGTAATTGCCTTCACAAAAGGTTTTGAAAGACTAGTTTTAGAGATATTCTGCTCTTTGAAATGAAACAAAATTGGATGTTATTAAGGATTACAAAATGAAGCTTTGCATCGAAAATAGTGTCTGTATAGTTAAAAGTTTTTCTATACGGGAAACTCAAAATAATTTCAATACAATACGGTCAATGGCAGTTTAGAGACAGGCATCTATTTTAAGCATATAATAATACTATCCTACAATATGATTAGCTAATAATCCGACGACGATCATGTGCCTCCTTCAAAATTTGCACCAAAAGCCGGCGACTTTTGCGATAAATTGCCAAATAGGGTGCGAAAAAAATGCTTTGAAAAATGAACCGAACTTGGCAATATTTTTATTATTTTATGATATATCGAAAAAGGTATTTACGTATTATCCCGGCGGTCATTAACGCCAAACTATTTTTTCCTCAAATTTCCTGGCAAACTGTTGGCAATCGTATTCCGAACCATCAATAACTTCATGTGTCCGGCATTTATCTTGGCGAAAAAGTTGCTCGTCTTGGCAGATCGCCGGGATAGTATGTAGTACCTCGAAAAATGTCGAATGTGATTATATTAAGCTATGTCGATTTCTTTGGGAATTTTGAAAATTCGTTACTCGCACTTTAATTAACTGATTTGTACTGTGTTTTGTTAAGGGCTATCTGCCTAGGAGTAGGAGGGGGTCTCCGACCGACGAAAATTTGTTAATGCATTAGAACCCAAAACGGGTTAACGTCCTTATGATTTCGTTTATTTGTCTGTTCTGAGTCCACCCATCCAGTGTTCTAACTGCTGTCGATATACATCGATTTGTGCGAAATTTATGTTTTTTCTATGTGCAGTACCATGTACCATATTGAAAATGTTGTATGTAGCATTTACAGTTCTTTACAGAAGGAAAAAATCCAATGTATAGCACAGTCTAAAAAACAGAAGTAAAAGGGGGGGTTCAGGGGAGGTCTCCCCCTGTATCTGTTGATACAGGAATGACTGAATTAACAGTCATTCTTGAAAACATATTTTAGAGATATTCGATTTTTGAAAGAAAAGGCATATATATTACTAAGGCTCTGAAAACGATACTCTCCATTGAGAATAACGTCCGTGTTATTAATACTTCTACAGGAGCACTCAATGGAATTCCCATACATTGCAGTCTGTGGCATTTGAAGGACACTAATACATTTCTAGCACAAGACAATGAGTATAAAATTTTTATATTCTTCAGTTAAACGCTAAAAAAAAATTAAAGGTCTTTTACAGGGTCTCATAAAATTGCATTTATAGTGATAATACAACATTTTTTTTTATCTACGAAATCTCGCCAGTTTTAACTAAAATACATCGCAGATTTGGGGCAAAAATATTTTGTATTGGAAAGTGTTTTATAATCTATGAGCTTGGCATGATTTATCTTTCTTGATTAATGGACTATGTCATTTTATCTTTCTCATTCGTGGACTATATCATTCTATCTCATCTATCGTGTATTTCACCTGGTAACCCATGTTGAAATTTTTAGGATTGTAATCTATTTATAGAAAAATACATGTGATGCACATTCTACAGCTTAGTAAATATTGTAACAATAGATTAAAGCTGTTGTGAACTAATAGTATTTAAATATATGTAAAATATACATGTGATGTATATTCTACAACTTACGAAATAGTGTAACAAAAGATTAAAGCTGTTGTGAACTAATAGTATTTAAACAAACGGATGAAATAATTAAACAATCATTTTATCAAATAAATGCAACCTTACGGAGCTTATAGAAATCGGTGGTTTACGTAACACATACTAACATTTTCAGCGGACATTTATTCTTACTTTTATGTCGCGTTTTCGTAACGGATTTTCGTGTCTCACTTTTATGTCACATTTTCAAAAGGGGGTGAGAGATAAAATGACATAGTCATTAATATATTTAATCTGGCTGTTGCATGCCTGCATTATTTAGTCAACTCATTAACCTAGCCGAAACTGAATAAGTATTCTAAAGTCAGCAATAAGGACACACACAAGAGTATATTTAACAATACTATGGAACAAAAACACGGTTCTCAGAAAAAAATTTCAGGGAGCATCCAAAAAGGGGGAAATAAAAGAAAGACAGAAAGAAAGGCTGTATCATTATCTTTCCGTTGACTAAAAGCGAAACTCGGACAAACGGAGGAGGGGGTATCCAGATCCTTGCACCACCCACCTATGGACTTTAGAAAATGGATTCCTTACCAATAATGTTACATTTTTGTCTTTATTTGAAGAATGAATCCAGAAATAAACAAAATATAGAAAGAAAACTAAGTGCAGAAACAAAAGAACAGACTCAGGGTCTGATCAAGGGCGGATTAAAGGGTGGGGGTCGGAGGAGGCGAACGCCCCTCCAAAAAAATGAAATTAATGTAAACAATCCCAACTTACTTCCATAAAACTTATATATATGTATGTGAATCTTCCATCCAAGCCTCCACCCACAAAATTGTATTAATCCGTCAGTGGGCCGGATTATTCATTAGGCTGTAGTCTATCTGTCCCGATCATTTCTGGGACTTTTCAGTAACAAGTCGAATGAATTTTTTAATGAAGTTGTAATCAAACTTTCAAAATGACTCAATAGAACGGAAATATTTGTGGCTATTTCTGAAAATGTTCTCTGGAACGCGAGTTGAACTTCTGCATTTCCCCGAGAGCTGATGAGATCCATAGGATTAAGATTGTAGGAAAAACGCGCCCCATAATCAAGAATAATCCCCCACGAAACAATAATTTTTATTTAAATGTTGGACATAAAGTTAGTTTTGCAGTAAATATGAGGATGGTATTTTAAACGGATGTTGGCCAGCCCCAAAGTTCTTTTGTTTTACAGTACAGGCGGGTGGCTTTGGCGAAATTCGAAGGTGTACTAGGGTGTAAACCATCTTAGAAGTCTTTTGTTAGTTGGCTTGCTTTGTTTTTACTTAATTATTTATTTTACATTTTACAATATTTAAACAAATGCGAATTATTTTTTGAAATAATAATAATATACAGAATGTATGTCATTTTTTTTATAGTTGGGGAATCCACTATTACGATAAATTATCTTATTAATCTCGGAAATTAACCACGTTAAATATAAAAGATTTTTGGCCGGGCGAATGCCAGTACGTTTGTTCAAATAAAATAATGAGAACCGAGAGGATCTTCGCACGGTCGGGGTATCCGAGAAGCCATAACCCCAGGCAAACTGAAAACAAAGAGAATTTTCGGATACTCTTGATCCACAAAGAAACTCACAAATTACTTGTCACATTTAAGATTATTATATCTTGCAAAAACATTTGAACGTAATACGATAATGAATGATTTATCCAATTTTTTTCTTATTTATTATATAGATTATTCTATTTAGAAATGATACAATCCTCTTATATTAAGATTTTTTGAGCAAAATATTTTATATCATTTTAACGAGGATAAGTTGAAAAGTAATGTACATATGCTTGTAGAACACTAACGAAATGACCTTTAGAAGTGTTCCAAGCGGTATGTGGAAGTAACAGTCCCCCGGTACAAGCATGTACAGTTTAAATGCCTTCCGTGGATGCAGTATATTTTGTATGGTGGAGGTATTATTGTGCTAGATCTATCTATCCCCAGTTCGATTTCTTATGAATTAACCCATTAAATAAATTAAGAGAAGTTAAAAATATGTAAACTATTATTAGTAAAGACCGTCCAGATAATGAAATAATTTTACAAGCATGTATTTTTATAGGGGAAAAATAGTGTTTAAAGGCACAATTTAAAATACACATTGATTTCGAAGGTTCTAAAAATTTTACAGAAATAATTATTATTTTATGTGTGTAAACTTGTCTAGTTATATGTTTGCATATGGGAAAGGTGGGAAGTGTTAGAAATTCTAAATACCTATCCATGAACATATTCATTAAAAAAAAACCTGAGTTGTACGAATAAATAACTTGAAACATCGCCAGTCTCACTATCTATTTAGCCCCCCCCCTTCCACACTTTATTTTGACGGGCATTTTTTCCGCACACTAATTTACTTGGAGAGATTGATTTGTCTATAGTTAACTCAAATTTGTTCATTTTGAAACAAAAAAATTCGTAAAAGTTGTTTTATTTTATTATCGCACAAAACCTACAGATTAGCTCACCCAAGGTGGAGGAAGGGCTGGGATAAACCTCTCGCGGATATAACACGTGGGACTTTTTAGTTTTGTTTACATCTAATTAGCATTAGTAATACCATTAATTAGTACTTAACATAAATTGTTATATAATTAGCACTATTTATGTTCTCATTTAATTTAGCTCTACTACTTTAATGTGAGGGTGAACTCCTCCCTCGAATATATATATATATATATATATATATATATATATATATATATATATATGGGTGCGTCACTGAGCAAGGGGCCCCTTGGTAACATTTGCTACGGGCCCCGCGCTGTCTTAATCCGGCACTGTCGCTGAATATGCATGTGCTAAACGCCTGATTCTTAAAACACTCTGGGAGTTATTTGTGTTTCCGAGGGATGTCAGAATTCAGAAGGTCCTTTCTTTTTTGATGTAATGAATTATGAATGTTAACTTATGTAATATTTATAGAAAGTGGTTGGAATCTGCTAAAGCAAAAAAATATTACACGGCTAACTGAATAGTTGTAAAAAAAAAGTAGAATTATTAAGGGTACGCCTTTTTTTCAATGTTGCAATAATACATCTTAGTTTTAATGCAGATATAAAATCTAAATATTTTAGATAACAATTTATGCATAATTTTATTTCTATATCTTTCCATGTATTTGACCAATCCAGTTTTTTTCTCATTAGCCAAAATAACTCATCTCGCATTTCATTTCTTCTATTATAACTGTTCTTTAAAAAAGTGTTTAAATTTACTAGAAACCTTTTCAATAAAATAATTCAGCGAAATAGTAGTTTTAAAATTTTATAAATAAATTGGTATTTCAAAAATTAGCATTTAAAACACTTTTTTTCACATTTTTAAATATTAATTCTCTTGAATTTTCCAATAAAAATATCAGATAAATTCATCATATCATCATTTAATCTTTTTTATTTTTTTATTTAGTAAAACTGTTATATTTTAATACGATTGATGATGATGTAATATCAATGACAAATGCATTAGATATAGGCATTGGTTTTAACTGTTATTTTATTTAATTAATGTAAAAGTTTCTACAAAAACAGAAAAAAAAAATTGAAATAGACTGTTAGCAAAACAAGGGCAGCATTATGATTTCCAATTTAAAACATTGCACTTTTAATATTCCGACAATGCATATTCCGATATAGCAATATTGTCTGTTTCTTACATTTCAGCGCAAATTAATTTTCACTTACCTTAGAACGAAAATTACGTTTTTCTATTGACCCTAAATTGTTGAAACCAATTCATATAAGCAATTTCGGTTTCCAATTAAATTGCATCATTAACTTTTAGACCTCCCATTTCCTATTTTCACGAAAGAGGAAGTACGAAAAAGAATATTATAATCATTCCGTAAGCTACGGAATCATACTTCACCTAAATCTTCTGCAGCTATCTGAGCGCCAAGTGGCAACATAGTTAAACATAAGACAAAGGTTGATTAATCGCTGAACGATTTGTCAAAAAGACAAAAAAGTGTACTTTTAACTCACTCTCATTGACGTGAAATTAATGACTTGTCAAAGTTCAGTACAGATGGATGCAGTTCCCGAAATGAATCTGCTTAAAATATGTCATGGCGCAACATGCCAATACAACTTTGTTGCCATAATTTGCCAAGATTTAAATCTTTCTCCGAGAATATAAATGAATCTTGAAACAATTGTTTTATCAGTGAAGGTTTGGAGGAATAAATATTTTTTAAACTTGTTTCAACTATTAGAGAGTTTAAATTACTTTACGTTTTGACTATTTTTAAAATGCTTCGAAAGACGATGGCTTTCGCTGTATTATCTTGCACAGTTTTCCTATTGTCAAAAAGAAATTAATTAATTTTGATTCTTTAAACATTAATGCAGTATCTGCAACGGTATTTTCATATTTTTGGCTCAAGCTTTTTGTACCATTTCATTGAAGATAATTAACTATACACCCTCAAAAATTATTTCTTCAATTCAAAAATGAAGATAATGAAGAATAATGAAGATAATTAACTATAATCCTCAAAAATTATTTCTGCAAACTCCAAATGGAAAAAACGGGGGAAAGAAACAGAGCCAAGCAAAATGATAAAAGAATGAATGGAATGGAAATTATAACCTCTGGGACCATCCTCAGGAGCCATACCCAGAAAATTATAATTAAAGACAAACAAAATAGTAAGATTTCTGTTGTGTGATAAATCAAAAGAGATAAGCACTTCACACTTTTTAGGCTCGATCCTACTATTAAAAAAAAGAAAAAGGAAAGCAAAAAGAAATCAAAATAATGGAAAAAGCACTGAAAAATCGACATACCATTCTGAATTGGTAGCAAGCACATGGAAGGCAAGCACAAAGTGTTGCCGAAATTAAAAATTGTAGTAAGTGAAAACCGGTGTTATATATATATATATATATATATATATACATAATTTATAGCTTCTAATTTAAACTATTTTATATTAAAATACACTGTAGTTTGGTGTCTGCAAAGTGACTAAGATTTTTATCGCAATGTAAAAGGCAGATTTAGATATGTTATTTCATACATTATATTTATCTTTTTAAATTTACTAAGTGAAAATCATTATGCCCCATTTTTGAAGAGTAACATCTAACATTCTTACATGATAAAAGAATAACATGCGGAGTCCTTTCAAAAACCGCTGGTCAAAATCTCTTAACTGCAATAGTGTCTCGTTTTTACATAACTACAATTTAAATTATACTTTCTTAAAGCCTCTAATGGCTACAAACGTGTCATATTGATATATACATATTTTAATCCATAAAGTATAAATGTTTCTTTTTTTTCATTTACTGTAATAGAGACAGTAATCGGAAACATATTAATCTCCACTTCACCAAAAAACAATTTTTAAGAATGCATTTAACCTTTTAGTAGCAATCCCCTGGATTCTAGTAATGACACCTCGGTCACAATCATATGTGACCTACAACTAGCGATTCATTATCTCGCTGAAATCTATAATTCAAGTCGCCTCGTCATGTACGAATTAATAATTGAAGCTCATCCGGAGCCAAAGTCATGATTGGCGATAAGGGATTTGGCGTTGGTATTAACGACAACGCCAAGCAATTCAAAATGCATGAAACAGAATTAACTGAGTGAGATAATACGGGGGATCAGAAGAAAGCAAAAGATGCCTCAACTAAATTTATGCATTACTCCCCCATTATGAAAACTCTTGAAAGATGTTTACTTTGTAGACTTACACGGCTAAAGCAGATTGTAAAATGTAAAACGATCATGTCAGTGTAAAAAATTTACACTGTGTTTATACACACAATGTTTGGCAATCCATTAAAAGAAAATTAAATTTATGTGGAATGCGAAACGCTTTAAAAAAGTCTCGTATTATATTTATGAAGAATTATAAAGCCTGTCAAAACGGTAGGATTTTTTGCAAGATCCTTTACATTAAAAGAAATTAGATTTTTGATATGAATACCTGGTAATTTGATATTTGTACAGAAATGTGTGTATGTAAGATGGATAATAATATCAGTAGATGCCTTTAAATATCTTTTTCTAAAATTAAGACTGATACAATATTAATTTTTAAAATAAAATTCTTACATATAATGTGACAGGAACTTTCATATTAAAATTTAAATTATTTACTTGATTCATGAAAATATAAAATTCCTGAGCAAATGCGTTTTTTATTTTTCCCAAATTTTTCGTTTTATTTTCCAAGGCGAGCAATTTAGCCACTACGAAGGGCTGAACTATTGACCACTTTATTTTGGGACACCTAGTAGGCAGTCTATATTGGCCCCTGTGGAAAGATGAACCAACCTATTCCGGAATTAAAACCCGGGCCTAAAGTCGGACTGTGTGGTGAGCTGACTGCCGTACAACCTTGGATGATATTTTTCTCAAATTGTATTTGAGATCATATATGTTTTACTGTATGTGAATGTAAAGACACTCGGATTGATAGAAAAAGCTCACATTGGCATATATTTTTAAACGACCAACTACCATAAGAATATAATAAGTGAGACAGCACCAAACTTGGTCAGGGCTTGAAAGGGTGACAACCTCTCTCTACAGGGGTATTGTGGGACAGTATGAACTGGAACTGACAGTTCCATCCGATTTTTCAAATTCCATTCTGTGTACTCACTACCTCAGTAATTTTCCAGTTTTAACGACATTCTGAAGCTCTCAATCTTTGCTCAAACTTGACAGCGGACATTCTTTACAAAAAATAATCTATAAAATATTATAGCCCACGTTAAGAATAAAACCAAGGAACATAAAAACTGCTAGAGTTTTGCAAATATATTTTGATACAAATGTATTAATTAGCATGTTGAAGGACGTGGTGATTTTTAAAGGTATTTCTCAGTGGTTCATTTTTTAAATGAGTGGTCAGATTTTTTATGCCTTTCTAATTTACGAAACGAGAAAAAAATTCTATATCTATTGTACAAAACAAGTAGAATTTAAATTAAATTCAAATTCTTATTAACAAAACAAAACAAATACCTTTAAAAATATTCTTTTTTTTTTCAAGAGGGTATTGTCAAAGAAATAATGGATTTTATAACCTTGGTGTTAATCAAGTAGTCGTTGGAGTAATTTCAACTCATTATTAAAATAATTAAATCAGTAAATCCGCGTCCTGATAGTTATTATTAAATTTAAAAAGTAGTAATCATGTTTAAGTCAAATATGTTTTCTCAGGTATATATTATGATATGAAAAAAATACATTTATCTCCTTTTATCCTCTTAATTTTTTTAATTCGCATCTTAATTGATTTAAATTTAACATAGCTTTATTAGCTTTGAAAAAAAGGGCAAAAAATCACCAATAGGTGGGGCTGAAAAATGACACTAGTTGTATAGATTAACGGTATCTTTGCCGCTGTTGCCCACAACCTTAGAAATAGCAATATTGTGTGTTTCACAGCAGAACGAAGTCCTGATTAATTTCAAAAGTATGCTGGAAATTGCAGTGATTCATGTTTCCCAAGGATGTGGGCTTTTCTCAGTATATAACTACATATTTTGTCTTACTCCATAACCAGCGATTAAGATATCTCGAATGATTTTTTTTTTTAAATTTCCATAATAATCAATCAGGTTCAGGCAAGAGGGGAGGCCGAGCAGTAAGGAGTCACTTTAGGTTATGTTATTTTGCAAAGCCCCCTCACAGTGACATTTCGTACTATACTTCATTTTTTAAACTTTGAAGATTCCTGAAACCTTTTTCTTCAAGTAGGGATCGACCGATAATATCGGCGCCGATACCTCCTATTTTTTTAGGTATCGGTATAGGTTCTTTCGATTCTAAAAGTATCGGGAAAGTATCGGTTTCTGTTGCTTTCATCCATTTTCAACCGATACTTTTCAACCGATACTTCGCTTTTCAGAAGAACCATAAACTGAAATATGATTATCGTTTATGCTAATGCGTAACTTGCAAAGAATCACCAAAGAGTATAGGCCTACATTCGTGGGAAATATCTAAACCGTTTCTTTAAATTAAGCATTAACGGTTGCAAAACGACAGTATATTGTATTGGTATCAGTAAAAGATAGTATAAGTAATAGTAAGTAGATATGATAAGGTAATATTGATCAAAGCACAATATACCGCATTAATAAATATTTAGTGAAACTTTCTATTCATTTTTCAACAGCCGTATTACATCACAGCTAACAAAACATTAAGTAATTTTACGTCGCGTTAATATATTCCGCGGTAGTTTCAACAGAAAAGACTGTAATAGAACTTTCTTTTTTCTTGGAGATTCTGTTTTGTCACAAGTAGTTATGATCACATTTTTTAGGAAAATGTTCTCCTGTTGCCTTGCGAAGAGCGGGTACACCACTATTTAATTTTAAAATAAAACGGTTCTCCACATCATGTAGTATCTAAGGTATTAATGGCATAACTTAAATCTAAAAAAGAGTATGATGCAGAAATGAGACATTTTGAATATTAGGAATTTTCACTGCGAACCTTCAAGCTTTTCTTTTCTAATTGCGAATGACACTGAGATAGTTTTTTGCGTCATAATATTAACAATGGTCTCAGGTCAGTACTTATACTAACTTTACAAATAACTAATGAGTAACTTTACGCCAAGAGACAAATCATTTTGCTTATTTTTAGATCCCAAATCACTTACAAAACAAAACAAATTAAGAAAAAGTTTCGTTCCCTACCGTGCGGAGAACGGGTACGCAGCTAGTTTTTTAATAATTAGAGTTAAAAGTTGCCGCAAACTCACGCCCTACCTCGTCCCAAAGTTACCCTGCTAGTCTCAAAGTAACAAGGGTTTACTGTATAATATGGAGGTTGTTTTTATGCAAAACACGTAATGATCTCGATCCAAAATAGCGTGTGTATAGCATTAATAGTTCTTGTACAGGAACACTCAAAAGATTCCCAATACATCTTGCAATGTTTGACGTGTTGGGAAATACACTCACTTCCAAAAGTTAAGCACGAAGATGTAAAATGCAAAAAAATCAACAAATGCTGCTTTGATTGACACAAAATTCGGCAAGAAAGTAGCATACATATTTATGCATAAAACAAAATGAATAATTATATGCAGAAATGAAAACAATATTAAATTTTTGTAAGTTATCAGATAATGACATACTGGAGACGTAACAGAATTATGTATAAAATGAAAATAAACAGCATAAGATAAAAAAAGGACAGTAATAGGGTATGTGATCCCCCCCCCCTCATCTGTATACAAAGTTTACAGCTTGTGCCCGTGCTTTCAATTAGGTGGTCAACCACCGCAGAATAAAGCAATCGTCATTCTTCTTGTAGAGCGGTTTCTAGCTCAATAAGAGTGGCTGGAGGTGGGAAACGTGAAGATACAGCACGACCGAGAGCATCCCAAAGATTTTCAATGGGATTAAGGTCGGGCGAATATGCTGGCCACGCCATACGCGCAATCCCTTCACTCCCCAGGTAGTCATCGACGATGTCATCTCTATGGGGACGTGCGTTATCGTCCATTAAAACAAAAGTAGGGCCAACTGCTGCAGCGTGCAATCTCACAATGGGTTCTAGGACTTCATCTCAATACCGGACAGCCGTCACAGAACCCCGTTTAAAGATGTGCAGGTCGATGCGGTATCCTAATGAAATTCCTGCCCACACCATAATGCTTCCGCCTCGGAATGCGTGATGTTCGGTGATGTTTTGGGGCTAATTGCGTGTTCCTTGTTCACGCCATATCCTTATACGCTTGTCATCTGGTTCCAGAGCAAATCTTGACTCATCAGTAAACATGACATTGCCCCAGTCAGACACAGTGCAATTGACATGTTCCTGGCACCATTTTAATCGTGCCCCTCTTGATTGGACGGATAGAAAAACACAAACTCGAAGTACCCGGGCGTACAGTCCACTCATATGTAATCTTCGGCGTATAGTAGCTGCAGATATCACCTTACCAATGGACGCTGTAACCATAGATGTCACACGTGTGGAGGTCGCTCTGCTATTCCGCTTGGCTAAAATAGCAATATATCGATCTTCCGCGGGGGTTGTAACCCTTGAGCGACCGGCTACGGGCCTTCGGACAACTGTCTGTGTGGTTTGGAATTGTTTCCATAAACGTGAAATTACAGAATGATGAACGCCGAAGAAAAGAGCAACATCTGTGATCGACTGTCCTGCCTCAATGCGCCCCACAGCACACCAGCGCTCAGAATCTTCCATTCGTGTTCTGGAAGTCATAGAAACACGTATGTCTTGAAAACAAATTGTACGAAAGTTTTAAACACCTTCTATCAGCACTTACTGCCAACTTCTGTAACCCTTCATAAAGCTGGCATCTTATAAGACTGCCTTTTTGCATATTTCTTGACACGAAAGCGCGATTGGCTGTTACCTAACATATTTGCATACTTCCATCTACCTCTGCAGCGAATTTCATCCTCTTCAATTCTGATTGGCTTCCGGAAATTAGTATTTTCCTCTCCGTGCTTAACTTTTGCAAGTGAGTATATTTTATACTCTGAGCACTCGGCATTATTTATCTTTACTTTTGTTTTTTATTTTACTTATTATTATTACCTTTACTTTTTTTTAAATTTCACAACCAAGTCGAAACACCATATTTAGTTTGAAGTGGCAGATGATAACTTTTTGCCCTTCTCATTGTACATGTGTGTATTCACGATTGAACACAACTTTTCCCAACATAACACTTTATTAAAACGAAAACATAAAACAGATAAAACACAAACTGGCACCTTGTGCCGAATACAAAAAGGGGACTATACCCCAGGCGTAGTAACTCGCTACATACGTTAGTAACTAGCTAGACCTTATATAGTGTCGCTGTTCACATAGCAACACGGTTCACATTAGCATAACTCTGCTTCTGTGGAAAAAACTGGCCTGGTTGCGAAAACCCTCTCGTGCATTCAAGTCGATTCTCTTGGAGACTCGTGTCCTGGAGGTGGAGAGGGACATAACGCAAAGTGCTGCCGCCGCAGTACCCCCCTCCTAGTGGAAACGAACTTGCAGACGTTCCGGGGGTTTGCTGGTACGTCCTGCGCGTGTGACCGTAGTGTTTCCGGTCAGATCAGCACTTTTTACCTGTTGCTCGTTCAAAGTGAAAGCAGGCTTCAATCGATCAACGGTGACTATATTTTCCTGGCCTTTCATTAAAACTTTATAAAATTTATTGGTTCTCATTAGCACAGGAAATGGTCCGTCGTACGGTGGACACAGCGGTGGTTTCACAGAGTCCTTACGGACATATACATCTTTGGACGTGGCTAGTGATTTGGGAATGAATATTTGTTCACGAGAAGACGTTGGTCGAGGTACTAGGTGCTCCATCTGCTGCTTTAGTTGTCGAATGAAGTCTGGAACATTAATATCTGTTGCAGAGGGCTGGAAAAATTCTCCAGGGAGTCGAAGCGAAATGCCGTATACCAGCTCAGCCGTGGTTGCTCTCAACTCTTCCTTATAGACGGACCGAAGTCCTAATAGAACAGTAGGTAATTTTTCCAACCATTGGTCGGTCAGACAGGCTTTCAACGCAGTTTTCAACCCTCTATGCCAGTTCTCTATAAGGCCATTGGCCTGTGGATGATAAGCTGCACTACGATTTCTTTTTATCCCAAATAAATGTAAAAGAGAATTAAACAAGCAAGATTCAAATTGCCGACCCTGGTCGGTTGTGATAGTTGTGGGCACGCCAAACCTTGCTACCCAGTTTTCGTAAAACGCTCTAGCAACAGTGTCGCTGGCTATGTTAGTGACGGGTACTGCTTCAACCCAACGTGTAAATCTGTCGATCATTGTAATCAAATATTTAAAATTTTTGTTTACGGGTAAAGGGCCGACTAGATCTATGTGTACGTGGTCAAATCTATCTCTTGGAACAGTATAATTCTGTATTGGAGTTTTTGTATGTCTTTGCGTCTTAGTCAACTGACAAGGAATGCAACATTTCGTCCAAGTCCGCGAATCCTTTTGAATGCCAGGCCAAATAAAACGAGAACTTAGCAACTTAGCTGTGGCCTTCATACCTGGGTGAGACAAGTTATGTAAATTGTCAAATACTTTCTTTCGAAAGGATTCTGGAATGTACGGACGAATTTTGTCTGTAGATACCTCACAATACAAGGGAGTTTGAGTTTCTGGAATTGTCATTCGTTTAAATACTAATTTAGTGTGTGTACTGATTAGTTTTTCAAGTTCTTTGTCACCCTCTTGTGCCTTTGCGATTGCTGAGTAATCTAATGTACTCGGGAAGGTAATGGATTCGACTCTAGAAAAGAAATCGGCAGGGATATTGTCGCGTCCCGGGTTGTAGCGAATATCCGTACTAAACTGACCGATGTAGTCTAGTTGTCTCAGTTGCCTAGGAGACCATTTATCTCCCTTCTGATTAAAGGCGAAGGTGATTGGTTTATGATCCGTGAAAATCGTAAAAACACGGCCCTCGAGAAAGTGCTTAAAATACTTGATAGATGCGTAGATAGCGTACAATTCTCTGTCATAAGTAGACCATTTCTGCTGTGCAGGTGTGAGCTTAGCAGAATAAAATGCTAAGGGCTCGATTACTTGTGTATCCTGCTTTAAGCTGATCTGGTGGAGAGAACTGCCTATAGATGTACTACTTGCATCGGTGCATAAGCAAAGCTGTGCGTCTGGGTTGGGATGTACCAATAATGCCGCGTTAGCTAGCGATTCCTTACACTTCGTGAAGGCTTCTAGCGTTTCGGTTGTCCACGAAATAACCTTTTTGCTATTATTTTTATAGCCTTTTAAAAGCTCATTTAGAGGCGCTTGTAATTTAGCAGCCTGCGGGACATTCCGTCTGTAAAAGTTCAAGAGTCCTAAGAAGCGTTTTAAACCTTTACATGTTTGGGGTTGTTCGAAGTCTAAAATTGGTTTAACTTTGCTAGGCAGCGGTTTTATGCCGTGTTCGTTAACCAAGTAACCTAAGAATGGTAGTTCAGTGACCCCAAAAATGCTTTTAGACAAATTGATTCTAATGCCGTATTTGTTTAGTCTTTTAAACAGAGTTTCGAGATGAGTCATGTGCTCTTTCTCATTTGAACTGGCTATTAAAATGTCGTCTAAGTAAGCAAATGTAAAGTTTAAGTCTTGTAGGACTTCAGATATGAACCTTTGGAAAGTTTGAGCTGCATTACACAACCCAAAGGGAAGGAATTTGAATTCCCATAAGCCGAAAGGTGTGGTAATAGCGGTTTTTTGAATGTCGTCTTTGTGCACTGGGATTTGATGGTATGCACGGATGAGGTCGATTTTGGAAAATATTTTTTTTCCGTAAAGTTCATTAGCAAAATCATGTATATGGGGAAGGGGATATCTGTCAGGAATAGTAATTTTATTTAAAGCTCTGTAATCGCCAGTCGGACGAAAATCAGTACTATTGGGTTTTGGGACCATGTGTAAAGGGCTGGCCCAACACGAGTTACTAGGTCTACAGATTCCCTTTTCTTGCATGTATTGAAATTCCTGTTTAGCTATTTTTAATTTCAATGGATTTAAACGCCGTGGCCGTGCGAATACAGGTTGTCCTGTTGTTTCAATTTTATGCACTGTATTGTGCTTTACTTTCATATTAGAAGGATACGGTTTAAGTATGTCGGGAAATTTTCGTAATATATTTTTAATTTTTAAATCCTTAGCAAGTAGACTAACGTTAGACGAACTCTCGTTGCAAGCGGAACCTAGAGCTGCCTTGGACGAACTTGGATCGCGTAAACAAAGTCTTTTCAGATCAATTAATAAGCCAAAGTGTTTTATAAAATCAGCACCAATTATTGGTCTGCTAACGTCTGCGACCACAAAAGGCCACTGAAAAGACCGATTTAACGCAAGATCGAGTTTTACTAATTTAGTTCCGTAGACTTTGATACGAGATCCATCAGCAGAATACAATATAATATTTTTAGGTCCATTATACTGAGTATTTTTTGCTCTGGGTAAAACGCAGATATCACTGCCACTATCAATTAGATATTCCACCCCAGATATTTTATCTCTAATAAAAAGACGGCGACTTATAACGTCCTTGTACGTATAGTCACATTGCGCCGTATAATGCGACCGGCCCTCTAGTTTTTTTAAGGAGTTATAATTGCACGGCTCTAGACATTTGCGAGCACGATCTTTAAATTTTTTATGATACCAGCACACCGTTTCAGAGGAGTGGGAGGGTGTTGACCGAGTAGAGGGTGTCGCACGGTGTGGGGGGGTGCATTAAAGTTACGTTTCCATGAAAAATTTCGTTATAGGGAGAAATTCGTTGTAAGGAGACTTCGTTATAGGGCGATTCTACTGTATATATAGGCTTTTGATGTCGTTGAAGAAAGTCCAGCTCTTGATATAGATTTTGCGCTTAAGAGACACGCTTTAAATTTTTATTTTAAAAAATTGGCGCAAGGACATCTGATTCAACTTGGGTATGATATAGATATCAAAATTGATGGGGGAGACCGTCCTTGACATCGTTTGATATTTCAGGGGATGATGACCTTTAAAGTGTTAAGCAGATATGGGTAACCTTCAAAAAGTTGTGGGCCAAACTTTAGGGTGTTAGCGAAGTCGCGGGCCAAACTTGCGGATTTTAGCGAAGTGGCGGGCCGTATAATTGGGATTTATATGGTATATTCAATAGTTTATACGGAGTTTTCTTCTAATGTTCCGCTGGCCGGATCAAAAGCCGTGGCGGGCCACATCCGGCGGTTGCCCATATGTGTGTTAAAGTGTAATATTTCAGCCTTCGAAATACGTTTGAGGAATTTGCTTCAATTTAGTTTATAGAACTTCAGATACAGACATTTTAATATTAGTCAATCGGAAATATTTGAAACCGAAAGTAGCATTCTGCTATCGGAAGTGAATCGTATTTCTGCGCATGCAAACGGGATAGGATTTGGACCGAATGACGTTTGTCGGACATACCCCCCTCCCCCCCACTGCATGGTGTTTCTCTGCAAACGTAAAAAAGCCTCCCCTTTTGTGCTCTAGATCAGTGGTTCCCAAACTATGGGCCGCGACCCATTGTTGGATAACGGGAGCAATTTCGGTGGGTCGAAAAATTTCGGGAAAAATTAAACTTTAGTATTTTATATATACATAGTAAACTATACTATTTTATATAGCCTAGCCTATATTGGTTATCGATATGAATTAGTGGGTCTCGAAAAAAAAAATCTAGTTGAAGATTTTTTTGAAGAGAAGGACAAAAAAGTTTGGGAACCACTGCTCTAGATCAAGATTTTCTCAGTTTTAGTTCGAAATGCCCCCCCCCCTTTCGATGAAGGCACCCAGACATTGTTTACCGTGTCACGCCGCCCCTTCTCAGAGCTTAGAATTAAAACAAATAAAATTTGTTCATATCAATCACAGAAGAACATGTTAAGAATGATCATAAAAACAAAATCACTGAAGAGCAATTTCATTAAATATGGATACTTTAAGTAGCAACTTTTTTTTAAGACTAGAAAATTGAATTTAGTTTATCATTTTTGGATTTTTCTTTAACCTTCATTTAATCTTGTCATTTTTAAGCATCTTTTATTTAAACACTCCAAGGAGTAGCTTGAAAACGAGCAAAAATATTTTTCTTCATATTGCAGCTGTTTCAACCCAAAATGAATGATACTACAATTATAAACAAAAACTATATGTAAAAATAATTTATTTCTTCGCAAAGAAGTTAACTTTACATGTACATGAAAACTGGCGACCCCCGTGAACTTTAATTATGTTGGTCCAGAAATTAAATGAATCATTTTTAAAACGTTACACACTATCAAAAGTACGGATTATCAAACATTTAATGATTGTATTATCTATCAGATTAATGAGAGAACGTAGGATTTGTGTATCATTCTGTTTTGAGAAGTGTAATAATTATCCATATCTAATAATTATTTATATTGTTAATTTAAAAAATTGAATCTGTATTAGTATAATTAGTGATACTAATTATTTTTTTATAATAGTGGGATTTAGTGATAGGGAATTTAGGGAATTTAGTGATACTAATTATTATTTAGTTTATTTCACATTTTGGGGTAAAAAGCATATTTCTTGTGAATAGTATTTTGTTTATATATAAGGAACGTACAAGGACGTACAAAACGTATATATAAGGAGCGTACATTCTTCGTACGGAAAAGATCAAATATATGAATCATCCGAATTAATTGTGACTTAACCCTGTCCGGAGAATCAAAATATCCGGATTTTCAAAAAGAACTTAAAAATGATCATATGAGTTCTACTAAAAAGAAATATTGCTAAAACATTTAATAATTCCCTTAGTGGTTAAATAATTGGAGCAGATAAATAAACCATTTACATACGTATTTAATGAACAATATATAAATACATTGGAGCAGATAAATAAACCATTTACATACGTATTTAATGAACAATATATAAATACATATGTACTTACATAATACTGTATAATTTATACATTATCACAAGTTAATGCAGTTTAAGAAATCTGAAAAATATTTTCATATGTGAAAGAATTATAATTGAAGAAAATCTAAATAAAACTTGCAACCTTTGAAGTTGAATAAATTTCATGTGTTTACTTATGTAAGCACAAAATCGAGGCATGAACCAAAAACAAAGACGCATATAGTAAGAGCAAGCATGACGCTGTTTTGGGCCTAATATGGAAACCTTTTATCCTTCTCATAGCAACAAACAGGCGACAAAATACAGGTTGAGAAAAATTGATTTAAATATTTGCACCAGTCGGCACAGGAAATGGATTCTCTTATTAATATATCCCTTTAATTCCCCCCCGTGTTTGTGTTCTGTCAAGCCTAAATGAGGGGCATCTACCTATAGGGGGCTGATACCATAACTTAAAAGTATCGGGTGGCTTGGGCGGAGCACTTTTTAAGGGAGTCTAACGCATATTCACGTAACATCTGGAGAAACTTGCCCAAAACTCGACAGCCATGCGAGGAGAAAGAATTCCGAACCTGCACACTAAGACGCTTCCCAGTGCTCAGCTTTTTATAAATTCGGCCATTCGTTGGCATGATTGAATAGAAAAGAACGACTTGAACTACTGTAAATTCCCACTTCAATGTGTCCACTGCTTTTTCTTTTTAATGCTTTCTACTGGGCTCAAATTTCATTATGCTGTTATTCATTTTAATGAGAACTACACTCTCGTTACAAAAACTGCCCAGAATACAGATGTAGGTTTAAATGACATTAAATTATGTAAAGTATCGGTATCGGTATCGGCTGATACCATAACTTAAAAGTATCGGTATCGGCTATTTCTGAAAATGAATTTTTAGGTAAAGTATCGGTATCGGTCATCGGCGAAAATATGGTATCGGTCGATCCCTATCTTCAAGTTTTATATCAATATGACCCATACAGCGTCCTGTACACCTCTCTGCGTCAAGGACGTTTAATTTCAACAACTCTGAATATTTTATCATGGTCTTGCGTCTTATTGTCACTTTAAAAGAAATGTATATATTTCTTACAATGTCAAATAATTCTCTTTCCATATATATAGGGACTTCTCTTAATCGACCGACAAATTTTAAGGTGACACAGGGCACACGTAAAACGTTGGTAATGGCATAGCAATAAAGGGGCGAAAATGTTGTTCCTTGTAGATATTGATAATAACTTTAAAGAAGGTATGAAGTTGTTAGGGAAACACCAAACCATGCTTTTTCAAGACGTTGTTTGGACGTGAATTTTTGTAAAAGACTTTAAACAAAATTCTGCAATTATGAATCGTATTTCATTTTGAATAATGAGATTGCAAATCTCTTTGTAAATATTTCAAAATTTTTTTTATAATCAAATAATTCGTTATGAAATTTAATATGGAAAGCTAAATATACAGGATCTTTTCTGAGGTGATTATTATCCGATGTACGATAAAACTTTTTTTTTTTTTTCTGTAGTGTGTCACATATCTCCTTAAAATTTGTCGGTACATTAATAGAACAACCTGGAGAACTGAAAAAAAAATTCCAAAGTCCTTGAAGCTAGAAACTTAATAAAATTTATTCATTTTATTCATTTCTGAAAGGAATATTTTCGAAAATTTACATTTTGCACAGCCTCTGCTTTTAATAGAAATACCTAAACAGGTACTGCTTTTGGACAGTTATACTAACTGTTTATATGGTTACAATAAATCCATAGATGTTTATTGTTGCAGAATCCAAATATTAATATAGTCTAGTTTGTCAAAAGAATTAAAATTCAGTAAAATTCCATCTTCTACTAGATTTCTTTACCCAGTTCCTACTCCTTAAATCTTAGTAAAATTCGAAATAGAACTTAAAAACAAAATTGTTCGAATTAGTCCAGAATATATTGCGATGTATATTAATTACACTTTCCATCAATTTAGATTATGTATGTTTTGTGCATAGTAGTAAATACTATAATTATTTCCAGAAATATATTTTCGCTAAATTTTTTTTCAGTTAAGTGTAAATAATATTCGAGTAAACCTGATTTCAGGTCAAAAACCCTTTTCAGGAACATTACATTTTACAAGTTGATAACCATCCGACTACTCTTAAGAGGATCTGATTGAAGATAGCGCCTAGGGATGTTACGTTCATGCTTTCAAATAAAGATAAACTTTTTAAAAAAGTCGTGCAATTTGTCACGATTTCGGCATTTTTTATCGAATATCGCGGCAGCAACAGATCATATAAATGAGCGCCGATTCTCAAACATAAAGTTTAGCCGTATGGTATAAAAAGGCTTAAGAAAGAACATAAATAAAAGTTGATTAATGCAATCTATCATTAATGGTCTCTTCTTTTATGCTTTATATTCTTAAACGATTTAAAGCGATTATGATTTTGCGGAGTTCTTGAACCGGTTTTGAAGTATAACAATAGGTTTATATATTTTATTTTTCTCTCTGGATTATGGGATCTTTGATATTTTGAGAATTGATCAATAGTTGCGATATCGTTTATGGAAGAATAACTGAAGATCGCGAGTTTTAAAATATCGTTACTATTTATCATTACTTGTTTTTTTTTTAAAGCCATAATCGAAATCCGAATCGCCAGCAGCCCTCATGCAGTACTTATGAAGTTATGAAAATATTATTTGAAGTTCATTCACGTGCCGGGAGCTTTGCGAATCAAATAAGATTTTTATCAGAGGGAGAAAAGTTAGGCTCAATATTGAAGATATTCTTCATTTTTCAGGCTCTTTTGTCGATGAAAGTAAAGTAGGGATACTTATAATCGTTTACAGACTGTTTGATGAAGAGTTTCAAAATATACTTTATCGATCTTATTCCAGTAACGTTATATCCTTGTAACTGTCATTGCTTATGGAATTTTTGTATGCCTGTTTCATTTTGAGCACAGTTTACTTTATAAACTACATTTTTATGGATTATGAGAAGCTTTCCGTTCGTGTTATTCATATTTGACTCTTTTAAGGGAACACGGGAAACTTTCTCTCGGTTTCTATGAAGTAAGATACAAATGTTGTCATGGTGTTGGAAACTGCACTTACTGTTGTTGAGAATGTACTCTACTTATGCAAGAAGCTTATCCCTTGGGAACGTGGAATATTTTTAACATAAGTTTCAATCTGCAAGTAAAATGTGTAAAATGGGCAAGATGATTCGTTCTTCGAAACAACATTTTAGTATAATAATTTCATACATTTGCGCACAAACTTTACGAACAAGATTAACAATGACAAATCTTGAAAACAATAAAACCGGGAAATGTAAAGTTTTTTTCCCAGTACAGGCATGGGGGGTTGCAAAGAGGAGTGGAGATTATGGGATTTAATCTCCTCCTTGAATCCCTGTTTATTTTGTTTGCTGTTATTGTTATACAGCCACTCTCTAAAAAAAGAATTGGCGGATTACTAAGAAATGTCTAGGAATTAAAGCTTGTATGCATTTTCTTGGTATACTTTGATTTTTACTTTGATTTTTTAATTTTGTGAGATAACGGCCGATTATCTACTCGAGGGATTTAGGCCGAGGGGGAGGGTTTCCATCCGTGGGGTTCTTTCTAAGGAGTCCTAACCCACATTTACTCAACGTTTTGGAGAATTTGAAGAGACTAATCACAGTCTCTACTTAATTTATTATATTTTAATTTGTTTATTTCTTTTTAGTAGTTACAACTTTGTTAATTTTTAAGAACGGTATTTAAAAATATTTGCAAGGAGCATGTTTAGCAAGTTACTAGCTTGCTATTTGTAAAAAATTCTAAGTCCGTTATCTTCAAAGAGTAGCTGAAATGCACTAAGTTGAATAATTCAATGTTTCTAAAAAGACAATTTCACATATCTAGCACTTCAGAAAAAATGTATCAAGTTCGTAACATTCTAAAAATACCAAAGTTCGTCACTTCTATAAAATTTTCAAAGTACAGATATGTTAGTTTATTTCAAGAACATATTCAACGACTTATCAGAACATAAAATATACCAATGTGCAAAACTTCTAAAAGAAAAAATTACACCTTACAATCTATTAATGCAGTTTACTAAGTATTTTGTAAAACCCTTTACTTGATAATTCTGAAAAATAGTCTAAGTCCCTCACTTTGTACAGACATAAATTATATTACTTTTAATTAGTTAAGGTTTACATAAAGATAAGTTTATACATCTATGCTAAAATAGCTGATCATTTCTGTACCACATTTAAATCCATTTTATCAAAAACATGTTAAGCATACTACTTCTACGAAATTTAGAAAGTTCTATTAGCTAAGTTCCTTTCGAGAAATAATTTCATAACTTATGAGAACTCATAAACATATACAAATCAAAAGTATACTTAGTTTGAACAAGTAACACGTATAAAAGTAAGAGCATATTTATTTAAAATTTGTAAGCATAACCATCTCAATCACTAAAATGTGTAACATGTGCACTTAGTTGATATTTCTCATAAAAATATTCAAGCCCATTGCTTAATAAAAATTATAAAAATATGCTAAGTTAATACTCTAATGTTTTAAAAACCTAGTGTCTGATTTAAAATATTCCGTTACTTCAAGTAAAATATGGTAAGATCTTCACATTAAAGAACACCTAAAAAATCTTTATTTAAAAATACTAAGTTTCTTTATCTCACTTAACTTTATTTTTGAAAAACCTGTAAAATCGATTAAGTTATAAAATTATGGAAACTAACTCTTTTAGCTAAGTTCATTTTATAAAAAATTAGTACTTTGGGAATTCTCATGTAACACAATTTACCTATCACACTTAAGTTTATGATTTTAATCAAAACATTTTATTTCTATGTAGTAGATTAATGTTTCCATAGTACATGCTTCAATAAATTTTGTTAAATTTCTAACTTTCTACCTTGTAGTGTATAAAAGATAAGTATAAAACGAGAACCTTAAATCGTGACCAAGTATGCTAACTTTATCACTTTTTATTTCATAGATTTTTATTTTGCAAGTAATCAACACACACGTACACATAAAGAAAACACAGAAAAGTTTTGCATATGTAAACTGTTTTATTTACAAAAATATATTTTAAATTACACAAACTATTTACACAATTAAGAAAATAATAACTTTTCAATGAGTATTCTATAACCAAGCATGCATAAGTCAGTAAAATCTTACTGTTGTAGAAGCAAGCATACCTTTTCTACATAATCACAATGGTTTTAATATATTTTTTACAATCGCAATACTAGTTATACACCAATAACATCACATAATTACACATGTTTTGTCATCCTTGGAATTAGCAAAATATGAAAACGGTTGAAAAAATGTATTAAATAGCTCATTTTGAAGATACTTCATATAGTCTTCAATGAAAATGTTTGGAAAAAATTCTCCGTCATAATGACAAGTGCATTTGTTCTTGCATATCTCTCTTGCAATATACGGCATGTCAACCGTAAACCATGCTTTACTACTTATAAGACCCTCTCGTTCATCAATATGTGTTCTATTCGAACAGGCATGTATCCTTTGCGAAGAATGATCCTGAACCCGGCCTATGTTTTTAAAAATTTCCTGATGTACTATATCCATTAATTGTTGTTTCGCCTCATCATAATTACAATGGGGTTCACGGTTATATTTTTGTGGCTTTAATTTTAAAATTAAATGAGGTAGGGTCGTCGTATACAGCGTTTTTAGAATACACTCCAATATTTCATTTCTTATTTCACAAAGTTTTAATACTTGGTCATTTAAAAGTATCAAGGAAATTGGATTTAACGTAAATGAATCTCCGGTTTTATAAATTTGTTGTAAGATACATTTTCCATCATCATTAAATACAGATAATTGATTATTACAAATAAAAGAGCTATTGTTATGGCCTATATTAAAATCTAATAGTTTTACAATAAATTCGATCCATGTGGAAGGGTTCATCACGACTCCCTGACCGGTTTGGTATATAGTCTAATTGGGCGTTCTGAATAAATTGTCTAATATGAATCTTCAAGTCAGTTCTTTCATCGTGAAGTGAAACGTAGATAAGTCTTTCCAAGTGCCATGTACTATTTACGGAAGCATATAAGCTGTGGTAAAGATTATCCGTCCAATCGTCCAACTTTGCCCTTTTCGGGGAAGGCTCATAAATGTACATTTTGGCAAACGTTAGGTTAATGTGCGGGTCTGCCACACTAAGTTCAGAAGGAATACCATGCGTTAAAAGTTTGTTGGTTGGGGGATATATCTTACACATTGAACCATGTTCTAGTTTAATGGTGGTGGTTTTACAGTTCGCTGGTTTAAAATCCAAAGTTCGTTTAGATCCGAAACTTAGAATGCATACACCTGATGATAGGTCTAGATTAAAATCTTCGTAGTTACCGTCTTCAATTTTAGGTTGTTCTTCAGAGCCAAAGTTCACTTGTACCATATTAAATTCATAATTTGCACTTTCTGTAGATCTTCACGTATTTTTTGCAAAATGGGTATCCAAGAGTAAACAGAGAGTGTTGCTCCAGGTAAACTGTAATTGATTCCTTCATCAGCAAAAGTAATTACTTTACGGGTCGAGGAAATTTTCTTTTCACTACTTTGCAGGGGTAATTGAAACAATTCTTGCTGTAGCACATCAACATCACTTTCAGATCAAAACTCGGGGGAAATTTCCTTTTCAATACTTTGCAGGGGCTTTACATCTAAAGGCAATTGTATTATTTCTTGCAGCAACACATCCACATCACTTTGAGTATAAAACTCGGGAGTGTATTCAATGTTAAAATTATTTTCGATCGATTCAAGCAAAGACATTTTTGAAACTCGGCGAAAAATCAATTAAAACACACGTCTTAAGTATAGGCGCACACAGTGCAAAGGGAGTCTCGCAACACACACCTGGCCACTTTATCTAACTAAAATGTCTCTATACTGGTTCTTTAAAAACTCACGTGATTACCCAAGCGCCCTCTACCTTAAAACTTTCTCAACCCAGTAGATATTGCATCATCTAACTTGTCTTAGCCTGTTACAGAGAGTTGCCACTCAATGTACATCCTGCCAACGAATCTAGCGGATATTGAATCATCACAGATTTGCACACGTCACTATCAGGTGTCTTCTGTGCATGACACTTCCTTATCTCTTATCTGATCTGTGATACCTGATAAGAGAAAACCAGTTGCCGTTAAATTTGTAGAGTTTGTAGGTTGGGCGTAGGTAAGTTCTCCTGCAACGGGTACCTAAGAATTCTTTAGCCGAGCAAACAGATGTTTTGTCCGCATGTAACAAGAGTGTTGTTCGGTATTTTTTAGGTATTATAATTGCTTATATTTTTTCTGATATATGTTGTGATTAGCTATCTTTTAGAGTAATAAGTTTAATTTATTAGCAAGTTTTCATTAATAATTTTAGTTTATGACTTTATTAAATAAATATTTTAGTTTATTATTGTAAAAATTGTTTTAGTTTATGAATTTATTAAAAGGATCTCTATGTAAAATTTAAGTATATAAAAAAACTGAGTGTAAAAATTTTGATATGTTTAATTTATTAGCAAGTTTTCATTATTAATTTTAGTTTATGACTTTATTAAATAAAAATTTTAGTTTATTATTGTAAAAATTGTTTTAAACAATAAGTTTAGTTTATGAATTTATTAAAAGGATGCCTACATGTTTGTAAAATTTAAGTATATAAAAAAAATGTGTGGCATTCATCACAAGTAAAGAATCTTAACCCTGTTTTTCATATTAGAATAATCATAATGTATTTAATACGTGTTCAATAGATATCCTGTACAAAATTCCAATGCATTTGTTAAAATTAGATCCTGTTTTTCAATAGTAAATACCTATTTTATATGTGAATACTCATTCATCTGCAATGCCTATAATTTATTACTGTAATTTATCAAAACTTAGCAAAAATAATTTGTTTTAGTACAATGATCTTTGCTAATTGTTTCACAGAAATTAATTTAATGATTCATTATTTTTCTAAACTACGTGTAATATATTAATCGTTGTAGCTTAACTTTGATATTTTAATTTAGGATATAATGTCGATTAGAAGAATAATCATAATGTATTTAATACGTGTTCAATAGATATCCTATGCAAAGTTCCAATGCGTTTGTAAAAATTAGATCATGTTTTTAAGTAGTAAACATCTTAATCCATAAGTCCCCATTTTTGAACGTAGAATGAAACACGTGTCCCCACAATTCGGTATTCCCCTAGCACCCTTCCTGGTTTTATCTTATCGGCAAACTGGCCCACTGTTATTTAGCCGACTCTGTAGGGCCTCAAGGCACTTTCTTATCTCAATTCCTGTTATCAGCAATGAGTTTGCAATATGGCGTGCACGTGGTTTATTTTATGCTGTGGATATATTTGCGAATTATTTAAGTATTTTTTTTTTCATCTCTCGCGTGTACAAGTCTAAGGTAAGTGTAACATTATCTATTATTTTAGTTACATATAAGTTGATACCGTAATTCTATTTGAAAATAATTATGTCGTTCTTATAGTTTGGTAATTATATTTTCCACTTTTGATGTGTTGTAGTTTTAAGTATGATTTTTTTTTTTTTTTTTTTTTTTTTTGGTTACTGTTAAAAGATTTTTGCATGTTTTCCTGTATTTTGGTGTTTTGCAAAATTTTAAGTGGGTAATCCAGTGTAATTAATATTAATAGCATTATCGGTAGAAGTACTCATGCAGTTTGTATACAAAAACTGGGGTTTGAGGGATTTCTCCTAATAGAAAATAAGGCATGCAGGGTATCTATATTTCAGTAAATTCTAATTAAGATTAAATTTTCGCGGCTAACTAATTTTATCCTACATAAAATAGTATTGTGAATCTGATAAATTGTTATAAGAAAAAAATTACTTTTAAAGCGTTTAATATCTCCAAATGTGTTATTTTATTAATATTTAGTTTCTAAATGTTATGTTTATTTTCAGCATATGAGGATAAAAAGAAGTAATGTCTTGATATTGGTCAGCTGGGACGTAACTTAGAGTTAATGTATTTTAAATCATAACTCTATTTTCCGTACTTGCTAGCCGTATAGATGTTGGTACTTTGTCCAGAGACTAGAAGATTTCGCAAGATGTGGCTTCACGTAAGTAAAAACCTTGTATTTTTTAGTTCAAGTAATGATTTGCGATTAAAACTATCATTTTATCTAAGTAGTTGAAAGATATTTATGTACATGCAGTATACAACTGTGCTAAAACGGATCTTCAATTTTTATTTCCAATAGTTCAACTTTCTAACAATAGTACTATCTAGTCTAAAAGTTTGTGCTAGTTATGCTCACCTTTCTATAAAATAGGTTAAGTGCATCAATAAAAGACCTCTAAAAAGGTTGATTCGTGTATAAAATTAGGCTTTCATAGATCTATAGAATCTATTGAATTGATCTATAGAAAATATAAGCTAGTATAATCGCTGTCTAAAATCTATCAAAAATGTGTTGGTAAGATAAAATGTTTCGATAAATCCGTATTTGTAAAAATCTTTCTATGGTGTAATTTTCTCACTTGCCTAACAGTAGATTAAATGTATTGATATTCTACTTTAATGTTAAACGGCTACTTAACAAAAATACGGTATACAAAAAATTTAAACTCTTGATTAAATTTTTTTTTCTTGATAAATTAAAAACACTTGATTAAATTTTTTTCTTGATAAATTAAAAACATTTGATTAAAAAAATATTTGTAGTAAAATTATATAACTTAAAATTAAAACTTGGTTAAAAAATAAAAATTAATTAACTCTTGATTAAAAAAAAATATTTGTTGCAAAATTATTTAACTTAAAATTAAAACTCATGGTTAAAAAAAAATTAAATAAAAATTAATTAACTCTTGATTAAAAAAATATTTGTTGTAAAATAAATTATTAACTTAAAATTAAAACTCTTGGTTAAAAAAATATTTGTTGTAAAATTACTTATTTAACTTAAATTAAAACTTGGGTAAAAATCTCTTAAGAAAAAAAAATGTTTAGATAAAAAAGTTCATACACTATCTAAATCATTATTTGTAAAAACTATAGGTACTAAAATCGTTCTATGGTATAATTTTCTCACTTCCCTAACAGTAGAAGAAATTTGTAGAAAATGTATGGGTATCCTAAACCCTACTTTAATATTCTAGTAAACTGTTACTTATTAAATATATGCTATAATCTTAAACGGTATACAAAAATTAGAAGTATGTATTAAGAAGCATTTATTCAATTTGCATTGGTTCTATTACTAAATGGTAAAGAAAACTAAATCCTCCTGGGGATGTTGTTCATTTCTTTGCTCCACATAGTTAATTATTATTTAAAGAAACAAAAACAACAACGCATCCTCTGTGCTACGCCCTGTCTCCATTCATGCGAGGCTAGCGTGATGGGGAAAGGCACAGTAAAAATTTTTATTTGAAATGAGGCGGTAGACGTTCTACCGGGTGGCTGGTGGGTCTTCATTTAATTACAATAATATTTTTTATTTCAGGTTTAATTCATAAAGTATAGCTTATTTAAAATATAACAAAGTCCCTTATTTTCACTAGAGAATACATCACAATTTGAAAATTTGACAATTGAAATTTTTTTTTGTACAATTTGAAAATTTGTACAATTTGAAATTTTTTACAAGTATCCTTATTTGAAAAATATGTCACAATCTGAAAAAATTACAAGTCCCCTTATTTGAGAAAAAAGGAAAAAAAATTCTTATCAGACCTTCCAACATCCGGTCTCAACATCCGTTCCGACCATGCCCCCTTCCCCGCTCAGCCTAGGGAACGCACGTGTATGGCTGCGCGCGATTAACATGGCTGCGCACGATTAACATGGCTGCGCATGAGGTGAACTGTCCTTTTTACACTACTAATATTTCCTTTAAACAAGGTTTTTCGTAACTCTTTCTGCTAGACGAGAAAAGCCACATTCTACACCCGAAATTAAACTAAATAATAGCTCACAGCCTACGTGCAACCAATACCTGTGATGTCCATTCGCGCTTTCGCAACCATTATCATGATTATTCAAAGTATTGCTGAAAAAATCAAAAATGTCTACAATAAGGCATCCATTTTAAAGGTTTCGCATAATCGAATTATAACAATGTTAAATACATCATGAAAAATATCAAAACCCTATAAAGTTTTACGAAAGAGAGAAAGTTAAACCGATTTTCTAGGAAAAATAATTTCCTGGGTTATGCCGGAAAAACTCTGTTTGATATACCCGCTTGTATATGCGAAAGATTTCAATAACTGCAAACGTGTGAAATAAATGAAGGTTCTAGAAAAAGAACGCTAATAAAAGTATCGTTGCACTCATACACAATATCATTTCTAGACAACTGTTCTGTTGCTACATTCATCAGTGCTTGAGTGCGGTTTTACCTATCTAATCTCTTTCGTATAGCTGCAGTAGATTCAAAATCCAGATGACCAGTATAATCAAATCTTTTCGTCCGTTGATCAAGCGGCTATGTATTAAATAGAGTTTTCCTGGCATAATCCATTTATCAATTTTCCACTGGAAATTCGGCTTATCGTTATCGCTTCTGTAAGACAGCACAAGGTCTTTAATATTTTTAAAGATGTATTTAACATTGCAATCGTTTCGCATAACCGAGCAATAGCAATGTTTGTGAGCGCAGATATGACAATGTAGATAGCAACGTTGGCGCACGGTAAGAGCGGAGATGGGTAGCGCAGGCCTAGGTAGCACGTGGGCTAGCCAAGTTGCGAGTATGTTTAGGTTAGCTTAGGTAATAAAAAGTGTTTTACCCCGTCGAATAGAAACAGTTGGAAAAATCTTGGTTAAAAAAAAGTAATTATAAAAATTGCAAGGAATGAAAAATTGACATTTATGTACACATTCTTTGAAATTGTCGCTCTCTTGCGTAGTAAAATATATGATTTCACAACATTTTTTTTTTTTTTACTCGGACAGTACTAACATATTGCTATAGTAGTTGAGTTCGATTATAAAATGTATTACAATGTACGGACAATTTCGATATTTTTTGTAAAAATTATTTATTTTTTACCATTTTTTAAAAATGTAATCTTTCTGGGGCGGTGAAAAATAATAACCGATTAACATTATGTTTTACAAATTTATTTGTTTTCACTCATGGCAACTCTTTCACTCTGTTACGTTTCGATCAGTTGCGTAGCCAAGGGGGGTTAGGGGGTTTCATAACCCCCCCCATGAGAAATTTTTGCCATACAAAATGTATATTCTTCACAACATTATCACACACACGTATACATATATATGAGTTGTAGTAGTCGTAACCCCCCCCCATGAAAAATTTCTGGCTACGCCCCTGGTTTCGATTATATGAATTTCTGTTCGAATAGTTATCAATGGCTAACAGTATACACGCTATCTTGACCTTTAGCAGATAAAAAGCTTGAAAGGTTGCTTTTACAAACAATTTCTGCATTAGAAATTCTACCAGTCTGTCTGTTTTCTAGTAAGTAATCAAATCGAAGAAAGCTGATTTGGAATCAATTTGTAATGGAAATTAGCCACCAATCTATATATCTATCGATGTATATATACATATATTATATTTTTAATGCGAGGTATGTCTTATTTACAGTATGTTTTGCGTTTTACTTATTAGTTATATATATATAAAGAAGAAAGTCTGTTTGTTTGTTCGCTATACCCGTCCAGACCGCTGGGTGGATCTGGACCAAATTTGGCACACTGATTAAATAGGAGAAAAGCTAATGCCGTAAAATGAAATTAATCGGATTAATAGTTTTTGAGTTATTTTATGTTTTGTAAGGTTTTTGGTCATTTTTCTCGCATTTTACGTTATCGCGAGCTAAATTTTCGTCCGAACACTATATTTTTTTGTGTCATCGGAAACTACAGTTTTCTTTTTCAAATAAAATTTGTTACAAAATCGTACTTACATTTACCGATTTTGGGGAATTTTTTAAAAGAAATCCTGTTTCGAAGAAAATGTACGGCTTTTAAAAATATGCTATTTTTAAACTGTTGCATCGAAAAACCTAACGGGCAAAAATTTTCCCATCTTTTTACCGCTTATTTAACATTTATTTCTCCCTCTTTTAAATTTCGAACCGTGCAGAAATGTTTATATGATTTTTTTATATGATTTTTTTTTTTCTGAAAAGATCACAGGTTAAAATTCCTTTCTTTGATTGAAGAAAAAGCAAACTTCCCCCCTTTCGTCCTGTGTGTGTAAGTGGGGTTGAAGCGTTTCCGAGAGAACTGACGGTGTTCCTTTTTTCATATGATTTGCATTCTCAAGGTCGTTCCTGCACTTCAAACGGGAATCCGTCAGAAATAAACAAACATGAGGGATTTATTTGAAATCATTGCATTAGGAAGTATGAGTCCTGAAGAATTTGAAGATAGTATTTTACACGGTTATTAATTCCTCGAGAAGGTCGTTGCTAAATAATTAGAGCCTCGTAAAAATATTTATAAATATTTTTAATTTCTGTCATTAATTTAAGTTCTTATCTACTGTATATATGCCCAATGATTTGCCTCCAGTGGTTCTTACTGGATTTGAAATAAAAAATAATTAGTTTATGAGGTGCGCAGGTATTAGTGATAAATGACTATTAGAACACAACAGGTAGAAGGAGAGAAACCTAGCCACGTCCAATTCTCGGTAACCTCTGCAACCTGGCAAGTCCACTGTTCATTTCATTTCTTTTTTTTTTTGTTGCAGCGGGAAGTCCCGTGTACCTTTTTTTATCATTGCAGCGGGAGAATTCACATTCCTTCCCTTTATACAATCTCATATCGACGACTGGATTCTATTTGTTGTTAGTAGTTGCTTAGGTATTAGCGATAAAAGACTGTTAGAACACAGACAGGTAGAAGGGGAGAAGCCTAGCCACGTCCAATTCCCGGTAACCTCTGTAAGCTATCAGGTGCCGTGTTTTTTTTTGTTGTTGTTGCAGCGGGAAGTCCAATGCCCTTTTTTATCATTGTGGCGGTAGGATTCACATTCATGCCTAGCCATGTCCAATTCTCAGTAATCTTTGTACGCTATCAGGTGCCCACTTCATCTTTTTTCGTTGCAGCAAGAAGTCCCATGTCTTTTTTATCATTGAAGCGTGAGGATTCACATTCCTTCCCTTTGCAATCTATATATAAGGTCAATGGGCATTTCCCTTCCATTGCACGAGCAACGCCTGGCCACGCTGCTATTATATATATATAACATTAGGTATCATATATCATGGAATTTGTGTGGAAACTAAAAAAGTGCAGATATAAAATTGGTCTACAAAATTGAATTAATTGAATTAACTTCTTGATTTGAGATACTGTTTTTTTTTCTTATTTGTGGATTGTTATTTTTACCTGTATGTAAATATGTATATGCAGTGGCGTAGCCAGAAATGGGAGAGGGTTACGACTACTTCAACTCATTTATGTGTATAGGTGTGTGTGATAAGGTAGTGAAGAATATACATTTTGTATGGCAAAAAATTCCTCATGGGGGGAAATGATGGAATTCCCGGTACCCCCCCTCTTGGCTACGTCACTTTGTACATGAAATCTAAATTACGGATCCTTCTGTACAAGTCTTTCCACTATAAACAACAATGTCTTTCTACTCATAATATGAGCATATTTATAACTGTGCAAGTTGCATCGGTAATTATTTCATTGGTACAGGTAGGACTAGAGATATTCGCAATTTCAAGAAAATAATTACGATGAGAATAAATATCACCTGTTCAGTGAATGGGTGATATTACTCATATTATTTCATTCATCATAATGCAAATAACTTTCTAAGAAACAATTTTCAGATTTTCCATAGCCATCCTATGTTTGCTTAACAGATAATTATCTCAGTGATTTATGGTTTTATGGAACAACAATCTGTTTTGTGAATCTAAAGCTACTGATGGTAAGATAGAACGGATATAACTGGTTAGAAATTTTTGTTTTTGAAAACGAATGACTAAGTAGATAAGGTCGAGATGATAAGGCTAGAATATATGTTTTGATGAGCAGAAAATGATATATTATCTCCAAGTTCGACATATAGCATGGAAATATGGTATTTTAAGACAGACGATAAAATAAATAAATATAAGACAATAGATATTAGCTGCAATCAAAAAGATAAAAATGACTTATTGTCAGGAGCTGTACAGAGATTGCCTTTTGATATTCCGTATATATTTAGAAAAAGCACAAAAATTGATGTGAGCTTTTATCTGATTTAGGGGAGGGCGGCCTAAAATGATCCTAGCGGGCAAAACGATCCACATATGTTTTTTCCAGACAGGGAGCGCTATCAACAAGGTAACACATAAACTTGTTATGCCAAGCCAAGAAGAAGCAATAGCGATATTCAAGTGATCGGTGCATTTCGTGTCTGAGTAGAATTCTTCAAAAATCTGGGTTTTATCATTTATTTTATAAGGTGAGAACTAACTTTCCTATTTATTTAGAAATACAGTCTTCAATGACACGAAATATGGCTTGGTTTACTGAACAGAGTATGTTTTTAGATTATAATTACATTTGTTTAGTTTGTTATGTTTCTCGGAGTGTTCCCGTAATATGACCTAAAGTGGCCAGCCTTATTGCCGGGTAAAATCATCCATCGACTGAAGAAACTCCAATATCGGGTCCCAGTCACCATGGTAGCCCTTCAGGCGTTCTCGAAATGCGTGGCACCCCATAACGTTTTCTTATTTATTTTGCCCTTTTAGCGTAGGTCATAATTTTTGATTTAAAATTTAGAAATACTCCATTTTACTGTTTGTGACACTTTTTATTTTAAATTTTTCATAAAATAAATTATGAATACTATATGATGGCAAAATTTATTTTATTTCATTATGTATAGTCCTAATTACTTCTACATTTTTTATTTTGCCGATTAAAAACAATTTACAATTATTTGCAAACGAAGGACCATTTTTCGCGATCCTTTGGACTCTTTTTCAAAATTCGATTGTTTTCGTTACCCAGTTTCGGTTTCAAATGTTATTAAAATATGTTTATGATGCAAAATATAGAGTAAAATATTGTGACAGAAGTCCAAAGTTTTATTTAACATTTTTTGTTATTTTATGCAAGTTCTCCCCTTAGGGAAATGAATCATTTTAGCTCACCTTCCCTTATATAGATTTGAGAAGATAAAACATCAATTTAGATCATTGCTCACAGATAATAGCATTTTTTACCTTTTTTACCTTTAACCATAAAGCAGACACAATGTTGAAAACATAATGTCTGGAAGAAATAAAATTATAGTGAAGTACAATCGGATATTTAACAGGAATTTACAGATATAAATTGATGTAATGCGAACTGATGAAACTATAGTCGAGCATTCAACACATGGGATTTTGAGATTGTAGTGCTAGACTTGCTCTATTAAACGAGAAAAATAAGATTTTTGTTTACAACTTTTCAACAAAAGTCGTTCTTCTTCCAATGTTCCGCTACTGAACCATATTATCAGGTTGTAACGAAAGTTTTCCGCCAAATCTGCTTGAAAAACTAACTTCTAACTCCTTAGATAACTGTCGAGTGGTTAATTACTGGTCTTCTTCCACAAGTTCTCACAGGCTGCCTCATCAATATCTATAGATCGGCTAGAGCCCTCTGCTTCTTGAATGTCATAGTCCTTGTTCTTGAACTTTCGGTACCAAACCTGCACAGTATCACATGATACAACAATAGAACTTAAAGCTGTAAACATAATTCGTTGATATTCAGTAGCTGACTTTTTGCAACAGAACTGGAAGTAAATGATGGTTCTAATCCGCTAGAGTGGTGGTTCCATTTGATACACCTTGTACTTAATAACTATATATTTTTTACAGATTTCACAACACAGTGTTATCGCACAGTATTCACAACACAAGTCTTTCTTTCAAATCCCAAAAATCGTTTATCAAAATATGAGCAAAGCAAATACGCAACGCGAAATGTGTGCTGACGATGTTTGTAGTGGCGGGAAACTTTCGTTACAACCTAATAATTTTGAAGAAAATATCTGGATTATTATTACAACTTTTACTATGCTTTGCAGGATTAAACTTTCATGCAGTTCTTTAAAAAGTTTGAATTACTTATAAGTATAATTAGTTTAATCGCTTTTATATTAATAAATGCAGTTAAATGGAACTTCGGGCTAAGCTTTGGGGGAAGATGATTTAAACAACTGCAACGAGTACGGGTAAAACGAAATAAAATATAACATAAAAAGGCGCCGCTTTTGAATCAAAATTGAAATAAAAATACAAAAATGAGGGAAATATCCTCACACTTGAACACAAAGGAATTTCCCCCTGCTGGCGAGCCTTATTGATTTTTGAAAAAAATCGATACGGTGCCTGGGTCTCGTTCCCCCTAGTTACGTACCACAAATCTGAGTGGAGACGCATGCGCTGATCTTTATGATAAACACGGACAAAGTGTGTTCAGTGGTTTGCTCGAACTGCTCAATCGATAATGCAATGAACCATTTCTACATCTACAGCATCCCGTGGCTTTGATTGGCTCTTCTGATCTGCAGAGAGATCATCGGCCACTAAAAATTGGCGACACTTCGATGAATTGCTTGCAAGAAGTATTCTGATTCGTTGATCCAGTTTCTTCACGTTTAGAAATCTGGATTTATGCAATAAAAAGAGGAAATTTCTTGGTACTATTACATATAATTTCCTTGAAATGATATCAGGCGTCAGTAAGAAAAGCGTTTTTCACTGGTGAATCATTGCGTTATAAGTTCTTTAAGAGGCTATTTAAAACAGAACCAGAATTTTCAGAAACGATTTCATTGAGAGAATGGGGCTATAATCGTCTGTGGTACCCCCGACCCCTAATGTGCTTCCCACAAGAAATGTTACTTTTCTATATGCTTTTAAAGAGATAGCATAGTCCATTAGAGGACATAAGAAATCGATTTTTGATAGAAAAATTTCTTCCGATCACTGTAAGATATCGAGTCGCTGAGCCAAAGATAAGTTCTTAAAATTGCAGAACATTTTTAGTCTCATAACTGCGCATCACTCAGGGCTCGAGGTCACTATCCTTTTTCTGTCAAGTGTAGCTCTTGTTTACGATTGTAAAATGCGCTCTATCCTTGTGTCGAGGTGTAGTGTCGAGTTGTAGTCGATTAGACTACACCACCTTACTAATAATCATTGAAAACAATTTTAGCTCAGTGAAAGCACAACAAAATTAGCCTCAGCTTTCAGGTTTACGTACTTTTAGTCCAATTTTCAGTTTTTAAGTTTTTCTCCCCCTCTGAAAATACGTTGTCTTTATATTGTGTACAACTACGCTTGTTTTTACAACACATTTTTTCAGTGGCGGAGCGCATAGCACTCTGAATTGGGAGACGGAAGGTGTCTGGTTCAGAACTGAGCCACGTCCGTCGACCTAAAGCATCCGTAGTTTGCCGTGGTTACCTCCGAGACTTAGCGTTAAATACGGGTCAAGACCCCTTAGTGAGAGCACCCCATCCCTCGGCCTAGAGCCCTACTGTAGCTAACTGGCCGTAATTCTACAACCACAACACATTTTTTAAGTACAAAAAACTCTGATTATATGAAAGGATACTACACTAACTTTTGTCTCATCAAACATTTCTAATTATTCTTGATGCGTGAGTTTTATGTTTAAGAATTGAAATACAGCCGTAAATGTGAGTACGCAAGAACCAATAAAAACACGCCTCATGTTCACATGAATCGATGCCACAACCCAAGTCCTAAAAATCGAAACGTTTTCTTACGAATTAGGTAGTGGCATCGTTGACACTAGTGGTGTTTGATCGAAGTTATCTTATTAAAGATAAATATATTTAGATAATGATCTAAATGTGTTTTAGATGATAAATATTCTGTTTCCAATGTGTAAGTCCCTATGAATATTTCCGAACGGTATTTTACACTTTATAAAGAAAGCTAACCCAGAAGTACAAACAAATTCTACAACTTTACATAATTTTACAGATTGCAATTATTTATTATATGTACGAAAGAATAATTTTTAATCGTTTTTAAATTATCTTGGCATATGTACATATTTTTAAACTACAGGAATGTATATAAGTTTTTTTAAAGTAATGGTAATTGTTATTCTAAGTACAATATGTATTTACATACTGAATTATCGAGTCTGATAAACCATAACATGAGATACTATTGTACAATATAGGACACCACGTAGTTCAACGTATTTAATTTTCTTTTCTCATTTTACTGTATTGCAGTGTTTCCAGATTTATGCTCGTGCGCGCTTTTCGTCAAAAGTCATAGGCAGAAATGTGACACTTCAAGGAAGATCGAAACCAATGGCGTGGATACAAACACCACCATGAATATGATGGTGTTTGTTTACTCTCACTCGGCAGTTCACAGACCTCTTTGCGCGACCATTTGAAGAAAATCCCATTTGATTTCCGGATGCGAAAGGCGATGCCTTACAGTCTCAAATTCAAAATGACCTTAGACCGCGATGAAATTTCAGAAAATTCTATAAATAATGTGTTCTAACTGAATGAGAGTTATATTTTTAAGACGGATGTTTTGTGTTGTTTATGTTCTGGTGCACATTATAGATTGAGGAGATTTTCCGATGTGATTTTTCAAGGTTTTAAGCTTTTAATGGTGCTTGTAATATGTTTTCCTTTTTAATATGAAACGGTTGTTGATTGCTTTTTCATTTGTATGTGGCTGAATTCTTTTTGTATCTTCTGTAGCTATTACTCCATATAGTTACAGTTCTGAATGCATGCAATAAAATATTAGCATAGCTCTTTTTTTCATAGAATCATACTAATTCAAAAATGTGCTTAGTGTAAAAATTCTTTATTGAACATTTTTTATTTTTGAGCTGCATTTGAAAGTGCGATATATTTTAACATTGAGGTATGCAGATTTCAGCATACATCTTGAAAGATTTTAAAATCAAATAAAATTGTTGATTAGACTTTCAAACTTGTCTCGATGGATGAAGAAATATTTAGGTACAACTCATTGGGAAATTTTAAGAATTTTGGGCGAATGACTAACATTTTAGATGGCTTTTTGGAAAGTCGCGTAAACATGGGAAAAGATAGAGCGATCTGGACTGCAGGTAGTTACGGGGAGGGGGAGGGGGCGTTATCTAATTTAAAAATGTCTGGAAAAATATCAAAGTTAAAGATAAGAAGAATATCTGAAATTAACCAGTGATCAAATAAGGCTAAGATCAAAATCATTTTGCAGAAAATTACACGTGTGATTTTTGAAAAGTTTACAAAATAAACTGTGACTTTATCTCGAAGGATTCGTCATGATCACATATTAGAGGTCATGTATCCATATGACGAAATCTAACATTTAAAATTATGCTTTTGTTTAAATAGAACTTGAAAAAAAATATCTGCTTGCGGAAGTTTTAGTATTATATGCAGTATTTTAAATAGATAAGAACCATAATTAAAATGATAAATACTTTAATTTGGGTTACGTACAATCATTTACAGAAAAAAGGGATTCGAAGGGGGTGATTTTATGAGTCATTTTAAGGTAATAAGTATTATTCTTTAATGATTTTTAAGTTGCTCTGGTAACATGTCTAATTATGTCAGAAATTTAATAAGCATGACCTTTTTTGTCAAGCGTAGTCCCTCTGCTCTGCGTAGTTTTTATTAAGCGTGTTTCCTCTGCGGCGAAATGCTCTAAGCTGTCAAAATTCAGTTCTACTCCGAGAAAAACGCAATTTTTTTTTTATTTTCTTACACCATTTTCATTAGAATGAGGTTAACTTTCAGGTCAGATTTTTAGAATGTCATCGTTGTATGCGACGATATGTATACAGTAATTCGGCGTCAATGTCCTGTGAGGAAAGTTCACAGATCACGGATTCTCACAGAAAACAGTCCAAAAAACTCTTATAAACGAATTCCTTTTTATTTGTCCCTCGGAGTGGAATGAGATGGAATCCGGGCATCTTTTGTAGTACGGAATAAATGAGGGGCATTTTGCTGCTCAAAAGTGCTGCTCGCTATTGTGCGAGATGGGATCCGTAAGTGGGGCGTGGTGGTGGACCATCCGAGACTAGTAGATGGTCTCTGGAGTTGGTTTAATACGCCAATGGTGACAACTGAAGCGTGGGAGGGTTAAACGCTTGTTTGGCGGCACGCGACAATTTTACCCAGTTTTTTTATTTTCCAAGGAAAGAAAGTTTTGACGAATGCCGTCCTTTAGAAAGGAAATCCGAAATAAAAGAAAAAATTTGAACTGCTCTTGAATATAAATTTATTTGCAACAATTTATGCTCTATACGATATATGCTTTAAATACTAGTAACGTGTACTCTCTTTTTTCTACTACTAATTACGTTATCTTTATTAACGCTAACTGATATACTTTCATATTATTATTTACTGTAGAAACATATGGTACTAAGTTTGGCACCTAGCTAATTTTGCAGTTGGAAAGAAACGTGTAAACTATGTAATATTTACTAAAGTTTAAAAATGTCATCATTTTCTTTTCTTTTTTTCAGATTGTTGAAATTCATCGGGTATCTTCAAAGCTTTAAAAATTTAAATTCTCTTTCCGTTAATGTAGTATTTAATTTTTAAAATATTGATATAGTTAGTACCGATTCATTGAAAGAGCTTTTCCCTAAAAGTTTTCTGCCTTTACATTTTTTTTTGTTTGTGTGCTTTATGATACCGATAAACATGTATGGTATAGTAAAAACTTGTAATTTTTAACTGTTATGCAATACAGTGACTGTGATACTTAGTAAAATTTTTTCTTCTAATTTATTGGTGTCGATTAGCTATGAATTTTATTATGAAACAAATTACTAAAGAAATGACTTATAAAATTTTACAATATATTAAAAAACTTAGTTTTTATGTTTGTATCATTTGGTGTCTATCAGTTGTGAATGGTATTTATAAAATTCCAATTATCTACCTTTAAATATTTCGTACGGTATTTTTTTTTAGCTAGTTAATTTGCAATGATAGTTTTAGTAGGGATGTTTCCGTCTGTGCAATACGTTTGGCAAAGGCGAGTGGCAATCAATATGTTAACTTCTGCCAAATTTAACCGAACGTAACCATATGTTAAAAAATCTTGATTCAATTCAGACAGTTAATAAACTAGTTTACACATGGAAATACCTTCTGTCAGGACATACTGGATTTCAGGTCTTATTCGAAAAAAAAAAAAAAAAAAAAACGGTGTGCTACTCTATAAGAATTTATTCATAGTAAAAATAATTTTGAATAAAAAAAATAATCATTCGAAAAGAAATAATACTTCTCTAAGATTGAGTAAACAATGTATATGCTATAGTTATTAAAGTAAACTTTCATCAATTTCTAGTTTCATCCGTTGAGAAGAACTTTGACCTACATGTTCTTTTCTTAATATTCTCTATACTTTCTTACATCATCTCGTGTGATTGTGTTTACAATATTATAAAATGAAATTTCACAACTATACCAGAGGCCCTAGTAGGAAAATTAAATTGCCGAAGTAAAGAAGCTAGGTGAAAATGAAGAGAAAAAAAAAGATATCTTCAAGAGGAATTAGAGCGGAGAAACAATTTCTCTCTCCAACAACGCTTTCTTCCTCGGAAACTTATTCTTCATGAGCCATTTTTTTTCTTATAAATAGTTCCTCCAGAAATCTTGGAGGTCACTTTTTTGATCATGGTATCACGTGTTCGTTGAATGTTATTGTGTGCGTATGAGGAAACATTCATACTATTGAGTTATTTTAAAAAAACTTTGGAAGAACTGTTTTCTGGTGTAATAAAGTTAACATTTTTGAGTAAAACCCCATCTTTTTAAAAATGTTTTTGATTTTATCCTTTTGAAATAGAATTCAAAGGCAATTAATTATTCTGCAACTTCGATTATCTGCAGTTGCTTTACAAAGCACAATATTTTGATATGTTACGGTGTAGGGGAGTGTCTTACACATTTTGTTTGGAAAAATTCCTATAAGACTTAAGTCCTTAAAGTGATCTATTACTTGAGAGACGTCATCGTTCACATTACTTACTACTTTTATATTAAATATCGCACTCTTTTGCCAGCACATTCATTTACTTTAAGTGACTCTTGTTACTGTATTAGTTTAAGAAAAGAGTCGTGGCTAGAGAAGCATTCTATTACACCAAGGGTCTGGGTTCGATTCCCTGCGGGGTGTCATTTCGTTTGTCCCTTCGTAGGAAGCAATGCTTGTGCACCTATTAGGTACCTCCGTAATAGATAGATCAATAATTGAGGCGTTGATATGGGCCAATGGCTATAAACGGCAAGTGTCCGCTATTGGAAAAAAAGGTGTATGAAAAGTATTGATGATGGTACAGTAAGTAGTTTAAAATCGATACAAAAGAGAAAGTTTTTAACTATTAATATGTTTAACTAAAATACAACTTGTTTTCTATTCTAATGTAGTTTTTCAGTGTGTTCATAATTACACAAATCAAATTGATAGCCGTGATGTAAAGTTACTTTCATGAAATGTATTTTAGGTTTAAATTTAAAGGAAATGCAACCCCCAACTTTTAAATAAAACTGATAACAACTAAGCGCAAGGAACATACGCTTAATTTTTAAAAACAATGCATGCAGGTGATTGAAAGTAAGATTATTAAAACAAGGAGTGACTTGTGTTTCTGAATCATATAAACTAAAACGAAAGATTAAGCAGTTACATAAATTTAGATTCGTTTTAAAAAACATAGCACTGTTAGAGATACCCAAAACATAAATTCAGTATTTACCAGAGTTTCAAGTGAATGTGTAAAATCTCCTATCTTTTTCACTTGAATCTTTTTCCAGCAGTTTCCATAATACTTGAAAGTTTTCGTTTTACATGAGTAATGTTGCTCAGAATTTTTTTAATTTACAAACTTCAGTGATTGATAGAAACATGTTTCATATTTTAAAAAATGAAATTTGAGCAATTTTACGCTTACAAATAAAATTAATTTGCAATTTTTAATTTTCAGTTCATTTTTTTTCTGTACATTTAAAACATTGACTACCACATAGTTCAACAGCGGCTATCGGATAGTACTATATTCATTTAGATATTAGAAGTTACTGGTGATTGACAGTTCGATTATTTGTCGGCTGGTGATTGACATATGGAAAGAGTCTATTGTTAAATTATAAAAACTGCAATGATCAAGAAAAACTTTAAGATGATAATGTTTTAGTGTACGTGTAAGAAATATACATTCAAATAAAACTTTCACAGAAAGAGTTTTTAAATTATAATTTATAGATAACATCTTTGTTTCTACAGCATAAGAGCACAGAAAAGCGCGTAGACTATCAGGTATCAATACTTGAACAGTCATTTATTTATATATATATATTTATATTTATTTATATACGTACACACATGATTTGTTATTCAGATAATATATATACCAATTTTAAAACATGTATTATTTATATTTACAAGCAATAGCATCTTTGCAATGGCGAAAAATCGATGAATTTTCCAACTATACATTTGTAGCAAGAATGGTTTTTTCTCTTTTTTTAAATTTTGTTACAAACTTCTTTTGAACACATAAATTATTCTTTTCACGACAAAATCAATCGTTTCAAAAACAGTATGAGTTACAGCGACTTTGTTCACACACATAATACTATTAAGTCCTCCTTGACACATAGCAGTAGCATCAAGAACATGTTACAGGACACGAAAAACGGACTTTCTTTAGCACGGGAATATTAAAACATTGTGACACGAATAACCGTGCAACGAAATATCGAAACACACATAGGAAATGTCGAAAAATGGCACACTTCGTAAAATAAATAAAATTTCTAAGTATAGTATATTTCTATATATTTGTATTGACATCGCATTGGTTACAGGCATAAAAAGAGATAAAGCTCTTTAGAAGTAGATAAAGAAATGATCTATTTTATTTCCAATTTTTCACCTCCAAGCTTCCTCCCAGAATTGCGCACATAATATTTGTATATATCATTATTTTAAAATTTTCAGAAGTGTTTGTGAAATGATTCGTCTCGATTTTTAAAAATTCAATGAAGTGCTAGCTGATTATTATTTAGAATATGTGGATTTATTAAAAATCTACCAATTATTATTTATTAAATTTATTGACAATCTGCTTAAGAACAGCCTTTGTGTATTCAGTGAACTATGTTTCAATAAATATTATTTTTTTTAATTTAGCATTGAATATTTTTCGATTCATTTCTTTATTTTCGGTATATATATATATATATATATTTAATTAATAGGGATTTTTACATTTTAAAAAACTTCATTTAATGATTAGTTCAAACATTCAGTTGCTTTAGTAGATCCCATTAAAAGCTCCAATAATTTTCAACTCAAGTAACAATTTGAATAAAAGAACATATAAAAAATAAATTGTCTCTATTACGCAATAAAAGTTTTGTCTCTATTATACAGTATTGAATCTAAAGAAGTAATACTGATATTGAATCACCTCTTTGTGGCACTGACTTCTATGTATATACTTTAGATCTGAACAGCTGTAAATGTTTTTAACATGCAAAAATATTTTGACAGAGAATTTGTTATGATTATTTAAAAGCAATTCCTATTTAGTAGAAAGTTATTAAAATGTTTTATACTTTGTGTTCGTAAAAATGTTTTAACAAAAATAATATTAGACGCACTTTAATTACTAGATTTTTATGTCATTTGAGTCATAAATAAAAAAGAGTATACTCAATTTTGTAAAATAATAATGATAATAATAATAATAATAATAATAATAATAATAACAAACCCAGTAGCTTTTATCACTTTTCATGTGAAGCATTAACTTTTAATGTACTATTATTGTATTTTTTTAATAATGTAAAACTCAAAAGTCAAACTTTAGAAAAGTTAGCATTCAATCATTTTAGGTAAATGTGCTTAAGAGACAGCTTCATATTATTTAATACAAAAGCCTTTGATATTCATCACAAGATTTTTATTTTAGTTGCTGCTTTAAGGTTCAGATTGAAAAATATTTTGACATCTATAGATATTTAACCCTTTATCTACCGCATTAAGAATGGTCAAGAATATCAACCTTAAACTGTTTGTTTTCTCTTGTTTCAATTTGGAAATAATGGGCGATACTGATTAATCTCTACTTATTATAAAAGAAGGTGTCTGTGTGTGTGTGTGTGTGTGTGGGTGTGTGTGTCTGTCTGCAGCGTTACGGACAAACGGCTACACCTAGAAACACCAAATTTGGTATTCGGGAAGATGTAAATATGTAGTTGTGCACCTCGAAGCGATTTTTTCAAAATTCGACCTAGATTTTTTTTAATTTTATGTTTTATGCGATTTTTGGCATTTTTTCTCACCTAATTCGTAATAACGGCGGAAATTACGCTCGCAGCAAAACGGCATTTGTATCATCGGATAGAGGAGAAAATTTTCTTTTAAAAACAGTTTGTTCTGAATACTTAACCTGATTTACCGATTTTTAGGAATTTTTTTACTAAACATCTGCTTCGCGATTTTTTTTCGTAAAATAATTTTAAAACTGTCGCATCTTGAATTCTATCCGTCATAACTTTTAGATATTTTGACAAATCGTGAAACATTCTTTTCTCCCTCTTTTAAAATAAAAACGAAAAAATTATGTAAATTAGATGATTTTTTACGAATTTTAATGCAGCCTAATGTTTAGAATTTAATAGCATCAACGCGATCTTACGCCATTCATTACATTGCGATCACGGCACGAGAATTTATGTTCGGCTGTTGCCACAGAAAGGATTAGAAAAAGGGTTTTTTCAACCAATCGAGTTTTTAAATGGGATATCAGAATTTCAATTCGGAAGTGAGGATCTATGACGTCAAATGCTTTAAGATACCTAAAAATTACGCCATAATTTTAACTCATTTATTCCAGCTCTATTTTCAACACAAGGAGACGATATTTTGATTAAAATTTACTGTAGAAATAAACTAAGAAATTCACGATTATTATTATTAGAAGTGGTATTTTAATCCGGTGCTTATTTAAAAATTGAAATGTTTTCACGGCGCTGAAAATGTTCATTTTAAAAGTTACAAAGTTCGTTTCAAAGCGCGATATATTAAAAATTTTCTATTTATTATTTTTATTTTTGGCATTTAATTTAGCGCAGGCGTTGCCTAACATACGCATGCAGGTTGCGAGTATAATTTTATTTTAACGTTGAATTACGTTCCTCCATAAAGGTCACGCAAAGTTTTAATGATACCGTTAGAAAACAATTATGCGAAATATCGAAAGTAACTCCGAAATTAATCTACCGGGGTATCCTTTACAGCAGTCAAACAGTGACGTCATAAATTAAAAAAAATGTGTGAAATTTGTAAACTCTGCAACTCTAACGCCCTGTCACAATTAAAATGGGAATAAGTAGCTCCTCGAGATTACACAGTTTGATGTTTTTCAGGAGACAGGACTATGGAGGATATAAAAGATATCGCTATTGGATATTTAAAATGGCACCCCTTGGATATTTTCTCCCCACAGTAAGATGAAATGGTTTACGGCGCTAAATACGCCAATCTTATAAAACTATGTATAAATTAAATATATATGGAGAGTTTCCTTAATGGCAACCATTATGTGAAATGATTATTATTTATGCTAATGCGTAAATTGCAAAGAATCGCTACAGAATCAAAAGATCCCATTGAGGCCAAATAATCTAAGCTGTTTCTTTTAAGGGAGCCTTGAAGAGGGAGAAGCGAGTATAGATAGTATTAATGTACGTAATAGGTAGTATTATTAGATTTGTAAACATAGTATGAATAAATCGCAATGTACCACGTTAATAAATATTTCATGAAATTAAAAGTGTTTATCCGTTTTCAACGGTTGTCTTACAACCAACTAAACGAAAAGTAATTCTAATTTGCGTTAATATATCCCGCAGTCATTTCAACAGAGGGGATTACTTGAACTTTTTTAAAAATGAAATTCTGTTTTGTCACATGCAGATATGATTTTAGTAGTAAAATATTCCTTTCTTCCCGTATGAAGAGCCGGTGCGCAGCTATTTTAAAAACATCTCTTGAAAATAGCATAAATGAATTCAGAAGACCTCAAAACGTGTAAATACACCAAAATCTCGAAGTCGAATTTTTTTCATGATTGCAATACTTTCCTTATATGGTTCATTTTCGGAAAGAAATAAATGGTGCTCCATTTCATGTAGTGTCTTAGGTATTTAATGCTACAACTTGAGCCTAAAAAACAGTATGATGTAGAAATAAGACATTTTGAAAGCCAGGAGTTCTCTGCAAACTATTAAGCTTTCCACTTTTTTAATAGTGAATGACACTGACGTAGTTTTTTGAGTCATTATACTGCAATGATCAGGTTAGTACTCATGACACAAACTTTACATTAAGAGTCAAATAATTTTGCTCTTTTTTTTTTAAATTCCACATCACGAATAATTTCGAATTACACATGTAAGGAAAATTTTCGTTTCCTACTGTGCGAAGAACGGGCACGCAGCTAGTATAATATAAAAGGGAATTGAAAAAAAATTAATAAGCATCATCTATAAGTTTAATGATTGTTTTATAATAATTTAATGGGTCTTTTTTAAAAGACTATAGCACAAACAAAACTGAGGAGTTAAAGTAATACTTCGAATAACACGCTTTAGGGAAATATAATCCTTTAAACAAAAAACCAACGTGTAAAATTTACTATTTTTTTTTCGTTGGCTCGATGTGATTAAAAAGTGACCAGAAACCTTTGCATTTCAATCTAATTTTGGCTATAAATCTGATTTCAAGAAATGTTGATATCATTTTCTACTCCTTTTGATAACTGAACATTTTACACAGAACTGGCAAAGGATTTTAAAATTATTTTATTCCAATACCACTTCAAATGTATATGTAAGCATTTCGTTTTACATTCAGTTAAGTTCTGAGACCTACACCCTTCAACCTATCATGAAAAATGTGGAAACAAAATAGAAAAGAAAACTATTAATCTCATGCTATCACAATGATGTATGTTTAAAAAATCTCCTAAATAAAAATTTCAAAACTAGCAATATCGACATCTTCCTTACTTATTGCATTTTGAGGGATAGGTAAAAAGCAATAAAAATAGCAATATAAATTTAAAATGAGAAGTAAAATTTCTAACATCATGAAAATTTTAGCTACTATACAATTGGATTATTAACATATGTACAAGTTCTTAGAGATCACAAAATATCGTATTTGTTTCAGATTATTCAAATTTAAAAATTTTTTTAAAAACAATAATGGTTAATAATTTTTTTTAAATACAATAATTCTTTTTTTAAAAACAATAATGGTAACTGTACCTATTAGTAATATCTGCAGTAATTTTAAATCTCATGTACGATCCATTTACGGAAACGGAACTCAAGATTTGTAACTGAGATTGATGCAAATCTTTGTTGATATTATTTCATTAAAAATTCGTATTCAGATGCTTTAAGTTGTTTTTTATTTAATTTAACAATATAACAAATGAATTTCGATAACAATTATTCAGAGTAAAACAATATTCTCGTGATAATAAAATTTCTTAGTTATTGCTTTTACAAAGAGCTTTGTACGCTAATGAAAATATGTACGCAGATTAAATACCTATATGATTCAGATTAATACATATTTTAGATATTAAATTCTTTAAATCCCTTTTGGATTAATTTGATTTTTTTAATACATGTACGGGTATGTAGCTATAAAAGGATTGTACAAGACAAACACAATACGCGTTCTAGAATTATACAAATTAGGTACAGTTACCTCATATATATATATATATACTGTTTGACTGCCGATTAGATAAAAACGTAAACATTCTGTTTAGTGGCGGAAACGGACACGTCCATTAAAGTTTGGGAGTGCCAGGCAGATGCGCGCTTACAAAATTGCTTCGAAACGATTTATTCTTGGATGTTCCAGCTATTTTATTCTTTAGGAATACTATGTTTAAAAATACAACTGCAAAATTAAGAAGGATACTATCAAATCAAATAAACTAAGAATTCAATGAACAAGACGAAACACGTGCATTCACTCCTCTCGCTTCCCTCCCTCTTCGACCGGTTCATTTGGATTTACCTTTACTGGCAGATTGCCGATTTTCCAGGCTAAATGCAGTCGCACAGTATATATATTTGAGATAGATAAAGGTAAAATTTAAAAAGATCAGAATAGGATATAGCATATTTCTTACAGAAGCTAAAAATTGTCAAAATTCAAACGAATAAATCATAAAAATAATAACAAATACATTCTTTACAAAAACATAAATAAAAGGCTGTACACTCTAACTACTAAATTCTTTAAAACTATAAAAATAAAAATACATAACATTTTTAAAATTAATAAATGATATTTAATCTTTTTTTATAAACCTCTGTTTTTATATAACATTTGTCATAGGAAGGCAAACGACACGACTAGACTGAATTTGTGAGGCAATATGATTTTTCCATAAAATATTTATGCAATAATTTATAATAAAATGAACTTTTATCTTGACATAATGTACACGAATAAATATCTTGTTCGATTTAATTTTCAATTTTGTTCGTACATTTTATCTGGGGTACATATTAAGTAAGTCGTTTTTAGAAATACTTTGTCTAGGAATAATTTGTAAAACAATACTCATTATAGAAAAATGCAAGTATACTTTTGCATAGAAAATGAAGTATTAGATAAAAATTATAATTCATATTAATACTTCATTCAGATAAATAGTAATAGCTTTAGTTTATGATCTCCAAGCTTCTGTATAAAATTTAATTGAAAAGAAAAACCAAAAAATGTTTTCAACACCTAACGTTTTAGTGTTATCACAACCACAAATCTGAATGAACTTTTAAAACACTAATACATTTTAATATTTTAAAAATATATCATCGTTTCTGAAATAATCAGTGATTGAACTGCTTCTTCGTTTGTTTATTCGTTACTTCAACTATTTTGGAACATTTGTTGTTTGAATTTATGTGAAAGCTTTATTACAACACAAAAAATCGTGAATATGAGAGCCGGTTTTTATTCATTGCAAGTTAACGGGATGAAGAGTATTCAGTTTTATGGAACGGTTGAACAAATAAAATCTTATTAAAAATTTTCCCGACACTCTCTGCTTTTAGAAAGGGACTATCAGTGATAGAAACAATCGAACCACTGATTATTTTGTTTCTAAACTAAAAGAAAATCGTATGGATAGAAGAAAATATTTCTATACAGCTGTATGTCGCTTCATGTGAAGAGATAAATGATCAGACCGGGAAAATGCTCTTTCACATAGTCTACATTGGAAAGGTCTGTCTCCAGTGTGTTTCCTGTAGTGTCGAGTGAGTTCGTCCGACCTCGCGAATTTCCAACCGCAGCCTTTCCAGTTGCACTGGTACGGTTTCTCTCCCGTGTGGGTCCTCAGGTGGGCCTTCAGGTGAGAACTCTTGGTGTAGGTCTTGGAGCAACCGGGATGCGAACATGTGTGCGTTGTGATTTTCTTCCGGCCGAAGCTCCTACGCCCTCTCTTAGGTTTGCCCACCAGATTGCCAGAAGGTGGCTGTTGCTGCTGCTGGGCTTGCTGCTGCTGGGCTTGCTGCTGCTGATGCTGCTGCTGTTGATCGGGGATCTCTGGTAGATTGGCGAACACTGTTTGGTGGGTTGCCGTGCTGAAGTTGCCGGCGACAGTTGTGGTGGCACGGTTGTTGCTGAGCAGCTCGGCAAGGTGTGGGGAGGAGGGTGGCGTCACCATCCGTAGGTGAGGGGGAGGTGGTTGCTGCTGCTGCTGCTGCTGCTGCACCGGGTGCTGACCCGGCAGTGTGACCACAGGGGTCGGAAACTGCGTCTGAGGAATCAGCTGAGGTGTCATGAAGCCATCCACCAGTAAACCGTTTGCGGCTTTCATAGCCAGCTGACCTGTCCTTTCGGGTGACGCGGGGGGTGACATTTGACCCGCGATGATCGCGTTGGTGTTTGCACTGTACGTCACCCACATATTTTGAGACAGATTTGTGCCATAGGGAGACATGACATGGACATTTTGCTGCTGCTGCTGCGGTTGTTGCTGCGGCGGTTGCTGCGGTACACAGTTACTAATTTGAGAATACCTATCTTTTAAGTTATCAATCGGAATTAAAGGTGGCATCATTTCTTCAGTCCCGGTTAAACCTGATGTCGCGCTGTTACTGTTACTGTTGCAACTCTCCTGTTTAACGCGATCATCAAAGTTAATATCATCTTGGTAAATCACAGTCGAATGAGAATTTGTGTTGGAGGAATTACTTAGAACAAAGTCCATGTATGCACCAATGTCTTCGTACCTTGTAGAGTTATCGTCATTGCTCACATGCGTACTTAACGGAGGTGCAAGTAATCTCTTTTGAATGCTATCAGAAGTAGGTATGGAATGATGATTAGATGAAATGGGCTTTACAGAATTCATGGACACAGGGGCTTTCATCTGGTGTTCGGCAGGATGAATGTCTCCCAGTAAGACACTCTCGATGTCTTGCCACATCTGAAATACAACAAACACATTTTAAGACATTTTGAAAGCAGACCTTTTTATATGCATAATACTTAATATACTATTAATCCTTTTAACAAGGGTAAAATAAATACTTTCGATTAGTACAATTAAATGGAAATTTTTGATTTCAAATGTTATTTACATGTTTCTATTTTAAAAGAGTCTTAACAAGGAATACTAAAATAGCTTTAAAAATTTTAAATTTTACTAATGCTGATGATACTTTAAAATGAATATTTAAAATATGGAAAAACTATATGCAGTTGCTGGGAGTTTTGAAACATTACGTATTTTACGTTACAAGAAAGTAAATGAGAAGTTTTCGGGAATATGATTTGTGCATATAACGCTGTTATTTAATATCATATACAGATTATTTTTTTAAGAGCAGCTTTCTTTAAAATAAGTATACAACTAAGCTCTGGCGTTTTAAGATTTATTTGGGGCTGTGCGTACAGTTTTACTTGAGAGACTTTCTCATCTGTTCGTCCTATTCATTTGTTTGCTTTTAAAGTAGACTGATCTTCTCACTTTCCAAACAATGAGAATCTATGAAAATAGGAGTAGCTAATACAATTATTAAAGTAAGTCACTGAAGTGTAAAGATATGACTGGCACTTTGAACTTATAACCAATACCATCTTAAGATTGTATTCCATTTCTTCCATTCATTGGAAGGCTTTATATTTTTTGATCTAGTCCAAAGATTTATTGATATTCACAAAGAATGTTCTATTGATTGTAAAGTAAGAAGATTTAAAGTGATTATTTTGCATTTGCGGCTTAAGATTTCCATCATTCATGCTCGTTGCTTTCTTATAAAAATAAGGAATGATCCTTAATTAAATCATTGTAAATGTAATACTATGGTTTAAATGGTGTGGCAAGATAAAGAATATTTTTCCATCATAGCATTTTACTGCTTATATAATGCAAGTTATCAATATATAATTAGTGCGATACTACTTAAAATTGTAAAGCGAATTCCCTTTTCAACATAGTTGATATTTTTTATGATTTCGGTATGTCGTTCGTTCGTACTCCAACTGCGGTAAGTATACATCGATTGCTAAGAAATTTGTACGTGTTATTGCCATGCTCTGTACCATATGCCTCACATCGAAAGCGCTATGTATAATATTTACAGTTCTTTTACAAGAACCCACAAAAGATTCCAATAGAATACGCTTTATGGGCAATCAGTCCTTAAAGCTTACTTTTCGGACATTCATCTATTTCAAACAAATATAATTAATAAACTGAGTTAAAGATTATAAAATAATCATTCTCTCAATCGAAAATAATTTATGTAGCATTTATTTTTATTTCACATTAGCACCCAAACGGCTTGTAAAACATTAAGTTCCATCGAAATTTAGAGATATTCATTCAATTTGAATACGATATAATTTAGACGTTTATAACAACTTACTCTTCTGTTAAAAAATGATAATGATATTTGGGGGTGTTTTACAGGTTTTAAATTACATTAATCGTGATAAAAAAATTTATAGGTTATGCGTAAACGGCAACAGTACATTTCCTCTTATCTGTACAGAGCATATAGATAAATAGGCATAAAAATTTCATACGCGTTAGAAAGTTTTCAATAATGAATCCCTTTGAAATGATTTTTCTTTTTTCTCCCTATGTAACATGAATACGAGCTAGAACCACATTCGCACAAGACATCCCTCCTTTGGCAGATGAGTCGGTTAAAGCAAAGCTCTCGTGTAACTTTGCTTTAACCAACAAACAACGATTGCTAATGCAGTTGCGATATTTCAATGATTTTTTTCTAATTTAAGTCATTAATAAACAGAATATATTTTGTGACTTTCGCAATTAGTATAAATGCAAAATACTTTATAGAAGCTATAATAAACAGATATTGCCCAGGAAAATATGCCTAAATATGTGTGCAATCAAAGACATTCCAGGCAACCTTATTTTTTCATTCCCTTCCCTCTGTTGTCATTACGATAGCGCGTGACGGGTTTTCGATATTCGTGATCCGTAACAACGCAAGTGTAACTAACCTCTGACACCGTTATAGCGTGTATGACAGTAGAAATCGAAAACCGTTGGAGTTAGGGGTTAGAGAAAAGGTAAATATAATTGTTGAGCGGTCGTAGAGTACGACTTATTAATAGACTGTTCTTCTTGCGTCTCGGTAGCCGCTTCTGTTCCTCATTCCTTGCGTCTAGATTGGTCGGTAGATTAACTTGATCTTTTTTGTTTTGCTTATTTGTTTAGTGAAGACGTTCAGTAAAAGTGTTCAAACTAAGTGAGATGAAACAAAGTAAGGGAAAAGTGATTTAAATTTAAATAATTTTCATAATTTCGGTGTATTCTAACTCATTTAAATATTATAATTACACTTAAGAGTACGTGAAATATTAAAGTGCAGTATAAATACTGTGGACGATTGTTATGATATTTAACTTGAACTACGCATTGTCTATTGAGACACACAGAGTGAAACAGTAAGAACTTAATAAAGCTTTCCAAATCGTTTTAAAATAACATTTGAGTAAGAAATATCCAGACATCCAGACTCACTGTTCTACCTATTGTAACATGTTTGAACTTGACCAAACTGAATTTACATGTTTCTAAGTAACCAAGGTTGCTCGGTCACACTGACAAGGTAATCTTTGGACATACGTATAAGACGTTATTCCTTTACTAACTGAAACTGATTTAGATTAAACTTTCACAGCTGCTATTTTTTTAAATGCATCCAAATATAACATTTATATTATACATTGACTTCGAAAAAGATAACGCTGCATCCATGATACTTCTAAAACAGAGAATTTACATTATGCTTTTAAATTCATTTGTTTATCTGGTTATTATTGGTTGAGTGGTTATTCTACACGTTCCTTGTATGAAGGAGTAAAAACTTATTGCTATTTTATACATGAGGTAAAGAAGTAAAAAAGTTTCCATCTGTAATTTGCCTAATGCAGATGATCAGAGCAAAAATCAACACCAACATCAAGTCGCTTGTAATCACCTACTCAGAAAGCAAAGTTGTTCAGTATGTTTCATGCATGCATGTTCAGCTACTGCTGCTTTTAGTATGCCGTTGTGTTTCTGCTGCCGGTTTCATAAATATATGATGGAAACTCATGAATAAGATTCACATTAGTTATTTTACAGAATGTGTGTATTTATGGGAGAGTTTAACAAGAGAGAAGTCTATTGGAGAAACATCATAATGTTCCAATCTAAAAACTTCAGTAGCAGAAAATAGAAGGTAAGGTTTGTTAACTCAGTGTAAAAGCATATTTGAAAACTTCATACAAATGAAAAAATGTATTGCCCGATTTCTGTCACATTTTTCTGTAGAGTAGCGTGCAAATAAACTTTATTCTCGTACTGAGAGTAAGTAATAATATCGCTGGAATAAATACACAGTAATAATAACAACAAGAACAACAACAACAACAAAAAGAATGCTTTAGCTAAATGGCGTATGCGAAGAACCATTCGTCTAAAAAGTACTAATAATACACCATAGAATCCTCAGGGTCGCTTCAGCTTTGACTATGTCATTTCTAGAAAATCATTACTCGGCATACTAACGTAATCTAGTTCTTAGAAGTTGCAAAGATTAGAGGATTTATCTCATATAAATAATAAAATCAGTGCATCCATCATATATGTTGTCAAATCTCACACGCTAAGTAGCAACTATCCATGCTATCAACGATATCGCTCTTCAGTTAGTTTCTTAATAAGAGTGTTGAAAAGAAAATGAGTGTGCATAGTTCCATTAAGGTCTTAAAGATACACCAGAGGAAGGTAATATGACATATGAGACAAAATGACCTTTTTTGTTTTTATGTTTTCCGTCACATAGAGGTATAGGAAGAAACGCTTGAAATGCGACTAAAATAAGTGAACGTGTTTGCAATTAAACACATATCACATTCATTTCATCTGTAAATCAGCAGTTTATTGACACATGATCAATCAAATATGTGAGATAAATGATCATTTATTGGAGATATCATATTACCTATGAAGAAACACCGAATTATAACATTGATTATTATTCAAATACAGCAGATGTTATGTTTAGCAATATCTGGAAGATGGTACTTAAATTGAGCTTTCGCAATTTCCCTTATTTCAATGCAATCGTACGACATGGCATACCAATAAAAATAAAAATATAAATAAAACTAAATATGTCTAACACTTTATTTGTTTAATTTCATACACAAAAAAAATCTTTTAACCACACATTTTACTGTAATTTCTTCAGTACAACGTAGTACAGCACGGATTATATCATTAACTACATGTTACTGTATAACCTCTACAGCCGCGCTATTTTTAGAACATAGCCTGCGTAATTAGCAAGAGATTGCCAGATTAGCTCATGTAGCTAGAGCTTGCGAGATAGCTCACGTAGCTAATGAGCTATTGAAAATAAAGTAATACAACTTTTGTCTGCTTCATTTTGTGTTAAAAGAAAATGTTCTTTAAAATGAATAATATACTCTGATATAGGAAATTATTTAAAACAATAAATAACATAAATGCAACTAAAATATCCATCCAATAAGTAAGATTTATTTTTAAATTTCAACTGAATGAAATTTATTCCAATTTAATCCAGCTACGATAAGTTCAATCATTTAAGAAAATGCATTGAAATTGAACATTTTACTATAATTGCTGTAAATTATGAATATTAAAATGAGTGGGTTTTGAAAGCAAAATTTATTATTAACTTTCTGAATAACTATTTCACTATCACATCTGATAGATTGTCTGTGGTACAATTTAAATGAATGAAGAATTACAGAAAATGCAAAATAAAACGCGCACAAAAAATTCCACTAATACATATGTCTGTGGATATGGCTCTGAATTCATAAAGAGAATTAGCAAAATATTTTATATTGAAGAATATGTTAGGAACGCATGTTTAAGAATTAATTTTTGTTATAGATACCTGAATTAATAGATACCCGACTATTCGAAAAAATATATGAAGCATGGCAGTTTTAAAATAGAATGCTTGATCAGTAAAAAGAAATAAATGTAATTGGGGTAAAAATCCTTTTGTACAGGAAAATATACCTTACTAAAGAAATCAAATGTTTCAAGTTTACATGAAATACATTTATCATTTTATTCTCCTCCTTCATGCGATACAATAATTTAAAAAATTCCGAAATAATCGTATTAAAATTAGCATACACAAGCGTCGTGCATTTGAACCAACTTTAATAAATTTGATCACGTGTTTAAGAATACTTGTGGAAAATTAGGTATATTTATGAAATTGTGGCTCAAAACAATATGATATATGAGGTTAACTAAACTCAATTCCTAAATTTATTTTAAAATATAATAAAAAATTTTTCACGGTTATGGAAATATAAAAAATCATAATACATATTTCATGAAACTGACTAGTTTTAGCAAGTTGAAAATTCTGAGAGCATTTAATTCTGAGAGCATTTCAAAAACTCGGGTTAGAGAGCAGTTCGCAAATATCAAGTTCAAATAAAAGAAATTGAAAGTAATTGATCGAGTACACGACAGAAAAACGAAAGAAAAGTTTGTCAGATGATTGCCAAGTTTTTTTCCCCCAATTTTATGCTTGAAAGCTCATTAAATAAAATACGGCAAATGAAAACAAATAATAATAACAGAACATTCTTCGGCGTTTACAAAGCATCTTGTCAACGGGCTGGATAACAATGTAAAATAATTATGGGAAATCATTTTGTGACATTGAATGCAAGAAATATAAATTAACGCTATCGTGTCACAAAAACAGAAATAAAACACAAGTGTCGCGTTATAAGGAAACCTGCACGATATACCAATTAAATTTGACTTCCTGTCGTTACCTTGGTCCACTTTCGATGTTGTTCTTAATGCGGTAAATAATCTATAAAACAGTGATTTCTGAGCGTATGATCTTTCCTGACATCCTGATTATTTAAATATTTATATGAAATAGAAAAATGAAAGTGCTTAGTCAGCATATCATGTAAGTTTAGATATGAAAAAAAAAGTAACTTAACCATTATCTGTTACTGAGAGGAATTGTACTACTACTCACCGTTTGAGTTATCCTTGTAATCAAGTTATTATATTTTTTCGTTTCGCCTTAAGGTGTTTAATAGGTTCTTAAAACTTAATTTGCACTTTTGCGTTAACGTAATGGAGGAAACGCATTAATGTTTCCAGTTATAAGTAAAAAAGAAATTTGTGTAGGTTATTCATTACCCTCAGGCAATAAAGAAGAGTTATATATCTTCGAACGTTGACAGATTAATGAATAAAGAACTTATTACATTAATCGGAATAACAAATTAACAGTCTAATTTAAATGAGAATTAAAAAAAAATAACATTACTGCTGACAGACATTATATTTTTCCTTACAAATGACGAAAAGACGTATTTTGATGGGTTTGCTTTCTCATTTAACTGCAAAAAATTATGGTTTGATTTAGTTCCTCCAAAAATAATAATGAATCTACATATTTACATATACATAAACACATTTTATGAAACTTTTTAGAATATGAATTATTGATGCCTAATAATCTACAATATAGCTAAGAAATTTACTTTTATTAATTTTGCTCTTTTGAAATTGAAATTGTTTATCAGTTTCACTTATAGTAATTCTCATTTAATCATTTTAGTTTTCTTGTGCTATTTAACAATTAGTTGAATTAGTTCATAAACTATAAGGCTACCGGGAGTGTATATGGAATAAATAAGTCTTTTTCTTAAAATATATACAGCACCTTACAAGATTTTCAGCACCTTTCTTATAGCTATGAATATTCATATTATAAATACAACACAGGAAAACATTTTTTCTTTAAAATATCATATACAATTTATGTTTTTCAACCTATAGTTATTCTGTTTTATACACGTTAAAATTAAATCAGAAAAATAAATAATTTTGAATTATAAACTTTATTGCTAAATAATTATAAAAATACTTAACAATGTATAGCAAGAATAGGTAGATAATATTGTGCATTTAGGCTATCCATCCAAAATAGAGATATTCATGAATGATACATGAAATGAAGAACATCTAGTGTGGAATTCTAATTAGTGTAAAAAATATAATGTAACGTACATTTGAGTATTGCCTATTAAATTCGAGAACTTATGGATTATTCATTACCATTATCAATGAGCCAAAATTAGTTTATTGCTCCTCTAAAGGTGATATTACTGGAGATCGAGTTTTTATTGCCTGTTTGGTTGTCACTATGACTAAGTCGAAATGAAAAATGAATTTTCATTACCTTTTTATGTTTTGCAATAGAATATTTTAATTGTCCTTTTACATTAAACTGTCAAATAGAGTAAGCTAAAAGTATTCATAAACGCAAAAATCGAATACTTTTCCGATATCTTTGGACAAAATTAAATACTGTAATCAACATTATATATTCAAGTAACATTACACAAATGGGTGCATTTATCAAACCTACATTATTCAATAATTTTTCTTATTAATAATACACATGCATAAAATCAGTATGACCTTTTATAGATTGAAATAGTAATTTTGAAAGCCTAAAGTCTGTAACTCAAAAAAGAAAAATGACAATACAATATTATTTCTGTAAGCTAAAGTTACTATTTAAGAAAATTCTAATTCGTACATATAAAAAGTATGCAATACTGAAAATTGCAAGTTATTAATTTTCCCTAAACCTTACTACAATTTTAGAAAACATTAAAAAAATCATGACAATGCAAAGTGATTTTAAATAATTTGTTAATTTATGCATTATTTCATCTGCATTCATTAAAAAGGTACTTAAAGTCTCAAGTATCGCGTGCCATAATCTCATTAGGGACACTTTTATGATACAAATTTCGTCTTCTAATTAAATTCTAGCTTTCATTTATAATTTGTAAAAACAATACACTAAACGTAATTATTATCTTTTTCTCTTTCAAGAAATAGAAAAAAAAAGTGAGAGGAATTTCTAAAGTTAATTTGTTTTTAGTATTACCTAACTGTCCACGCAACACATTTGCGTGAGTCTGATCGCGTTCACGGATGATTAGCATACATTTTAAATGAAAGGAGTGCCATGAGTCTGGCAGATCCATTGCTACAAAGCACTTATAATTTCTGGCTTGTGATTTTCCCTCAAAAGAATATGCGCGTCTAAATTAGTAAAAATATTTGCATAGATGTATAAAATAGGAATTCTGTTTCCTTTTTTGTTTATTTAATTTATTTCTGTCGTATTGAAATGTACTGATCTGTTAGTTCTTTTGCGCAGATATCTGAAACAATATACAGGCAATTAAAACATGGAAATTATCTCGTTCTCCTATACACCTCATACTTTATACGGAAGGGTGTAAAATAGTATAAGAACAAAAAATCTGAAGGCTTACCCTGGTATGCAAAAAGTCCTTAAATAAAAATCTAAAATATTATTCGTTCACCGAATTCCAATGATTTTCTTTTCCAAGTTTTCATGTTTCAATGTGTATTAATCTCCGCTAGGAAAATCACTATAAAAATTTTCAGATAGGCAGAGGACTGCAGAAAATAATTAATGCCTATTTTTCCATAAATGAAAATCAACGTGTTTCTTAATTTTTGAAAGGAAATGAGGGGTAAGTTTGAAAGAGTGCATTTTAGATGACGTTAGACCAGCCGTGTGCAAAATGGATGTTAACCCATTTATGCCTAGCGTCCCTTTTTTGGGACAGCATTTTCGCTATCAGTCGAAAACGTTATTTATTTTTCCTAGCCTTTATTCGCGAGTATTGAACCTCAATTCCACAAAATATTTTAATATGGCCAAGTAGGATCTTGACATTTCAATTTTTATACATAATGATTTTAAATGAAATCATCCCTTGTTCAAAAAGTTGACATCAGAAATTTATCAATTACTGCTGGTGTTAGCAAAAATCGAAGAAAGTCGCAAAAATATCCAGGCTCGAATGGGTTAAGGTCATTATATTGAAATTCTCAGTTTTGTCTTTATTTTTTATTATACTTGCACATTACTATGTTTGAAAATTTCCATTTCAAAGGTTAACGAAATAAAATATCTGAATTAATACTGCGAAAATTATATCAGAACCACAGTATTTTGTAGATGTAAATTAATTAACTTTTACGACGAATGACTAATACATTACGATTTCCGGAAGTTTTTAGTTAAAAGTAAAGAATGCATTTCTATACCTGGGTTTTCATCTACATTCATCATATCGCATATTATTCACTGTTCGAGACTAAATTATTAACAAAGTATCCAATAGACAATGCCATTCAGCTTAATCTGCTTCCCGACTTTCAGAGTATAATGACTTCGCTGGTGTTTATATCCTTTGACACCGACGATAATAGTAGTCTCAAAAACATAATTAAAACGAGTTCTAATGATGATTGCTCAAAATGTTTTTCATTAGTTTGGCTAAAAAGTTTTTTTGTTCGTTAGTTTATGTATATATACATATTTGTGATTGTATTATCTTCGTTTTTTTGTAGTTAAAATGATTTAAATACTTCGAAAATGTTGCAGCTTGGTATCCATCTTCAATATTAAAATAAAAATGTAAATTTTGATTAATTAAAAAAAGTAGAACCAAAACTCATTTGTCTGTTGCTAGTATGTATTTTCACATTTTTAGGCGCTTTTTTTAGGTGAATCTTCCGCTTGCTTTGTTTTATATCTTTCGACAAGAAGATAGAGAGCTGACTTTTTGGCTACATGATTGTTTACATCAAAATCATTATTCTTAATGTACAAGTCAAATATAAATTAAATAAATGTAATTTATTGTTAAAGAAGCGTTCATTGGAATCGTAAATATGTCAGATTTTCAGATTATGCTTAAATTTACCATTAACTAAAGAATTTGAAGTTAAAGAGGAATTATTATAATAGCTATTTTAGTATTTAATCACTATACCAGATAATATTTAAAAATAATATTAGCAATACTTTGTTAGAAACACATCAATCATGCAGAAACACCAATTTTTGTTTATCCGCAAGTTTTAGAATTTACTCGGAAGGATTGCAAATACTCAGAAAATTATATTGTTAAATTAAATTTCAAATGAATAATTTTTGAACTGTTTTATATTAAGAGTTATAAATCAATAGATTCTTAGACACAAAGATTTATGCGATGTTTCATGTTCATTAAACTATATTTGATATTTGATATTTATTCTTTTATTTATTTAATACTTTAGTTGTTCACAGAGCATTTTCCAATAAAAAGACTAGTGCAATTAGCTTCATATACAACGATTTAACCATGAAGTTGTTAAAACTCACCATCATAACAATATTATTATTATGATCAGTATTATAAGAAATGTAAACCTGTTTATTTAGTTATTTTTATGAATGATAAATCACTATGATGAAATTCTTTTCATTATTATACACATTGAAGTTCTTTTTCATAAGTGTAACATTCTCGAACGATAAGAATAACTCTATTAAAACTCTTCTTTTCGAATAAAAAAATATGAGTTATAAAACAAGCTTTGTCAACATACACATATTTTAATATGTATTATAAAAAACAACTAAATGCATATCCATTAACATAAATTTAATTAATTTTGCATAAAGTTTTTTTTTTTCATATTGATTAAAATTCGGCAGAGTACAATGTGAGTTCGTTTAGTGTAAATAACTAAAATACTTGTGCTTTCAGATTCCATTTGCCGCACACAGTAAAGAATTTGTGGGCGTTTTTGATTTTTAAGGCTTTGAAGTTATATTCACAATAATGACTATTTAATAAAAGTAAATAAACTTGTATTCATCTCGCCGACTTCTTTTTGTCAGTTGATACATCTGCATCACAATAAACTCAAACAATACAAATGTTAGAAGTTCAAATTTAACCGCACTTATTATTGAACTCGAAACTCTTCCAGATATTAAATAATTTAGGACTAAAAGTGTTTTTTTTATGATTTAACTATGGTTTAAAAATATATTTTATAAAAGAATATAATGTAATAATTAAATAATATACAATTAATTTATTTCTAATTATGTACACTCGCAAAGATTGTGAAATTATTTAGCTTAGGACAGAATTGTTGCGTTGCAGTATACTAACTTTAGTTGACATGTACCACGAAAGCCCGTCCTAAACTATAATTTAGTCAGCTTCATTTTAGAATCAAAAAAGAACAACTACGGACAATATTTTTATATACTCCAAGATAAAAATTCTAATGAAGTAAGTTATGGATAGTCGTTTTACTTACTATTAATAAAAAATTGCATTTTTATTATAAACAGTAATACAACGATGTGTTTTACAAAGACATATTAAATCCTTTCTAAATAAAGAAAAAAGTTTAAATTTTCATTTACAATTACTTTCAAGCTTATAATTAAAAAGCTCTCTACACACGATCATATGTGAATAGTTTAAAGAAAAAAAAAATAAAAGAAACGCACATAGTAGATGTTAATAGATCCAGTTTTTTTTTTAAATGTATAAATTCCCATTTTGCTTTTACTTTAGTTAATCTTTTATTCATATTATAAACTTTAGAAAATTATACTTTGGGGATAATTTTGCAAAATCAATAAGTATCATATAAATAAACGTATTTTATGCAAAATTTCGTCAGCACAGTAATTGGAAAAATACTTCATGAAATAAAAGACGATTCACTCCTAAATAAATATAGATAGTAGTATTTCTCTATTTCACCAGGGTTTAGGTAAAACCTAATGATTAGGCCACTGTTTTACATTAAACGTATTTAATAATTTTCTTGCACAATTTTGCCCCTTTCTTTTCAATTCCTACTATTAGTTCACATTTTCCCTATATATATTTATATATCTTGTTTAAATTTTCAATCGTTGATAAAATACTTTTTATTCATCCACTCAATTCAAATACATTTTTTAAAAACATATAGTAGATGACTATTGGTGCTAATACAGTTTTTTCAAATATTAATTCCTTAATTAAATTAAATTAATTAATTTTAGGAACAAACTGGATTAAAGGTATCGACCCTTGCTTCACTAACGGCCCTGCATTAAGTAATTAATAATAAATTAATTAATGAATTTAATAAAAAGTAACTAAAATAAAATTTTTCTTTGTTGACCTAAGTAGGAATTGACATAATTTTTTTAAAATTATTCTTGTTACTCGTTTATTGATATTGTCATATACGCATATACCCAACTAAGACGATAACACACAAATCTATACACTCAATTAAGTATTGTTGAATTAGTGATATAACAACAGACGTGGAATATCAATTTGCGGTTCATAAAAAAGAAAAAAAAATGGAATATTCACTTTTGTTTGCAAAACTGTCCTGTTACATTTCATCCTAAAAGGCTTCAACCACCAAAAAACCTATTTCAGAGTTTTTTTTTTATTCGGCCCCTCCAATAACCTGTCTTTATGAAACCCTCCATTGTTACAGCTCTTGTACACGCTTTCCGGCAAACATATTAAACTGCTATATGTTTACACTTGCCTCTCATAAAGGGGTTTCCATGAGCGGGAGAAGGGGGGAAGAAAATGTAAAATGCTTTGTGCTGCGGTGGTTTCGCTGTATAGGACTTGTTCATAGGTTTTGCACGTGCCTTTGTCCACAGTGGAGTTCTGGAGCGTGTCTCCATTGCCCGTGCGTCTTTTTTTTTTTTTTTTTTCTTCCTGAGTTATGATTAAGTACCGTTTGTAGGAGAAAGGGGGGGGGGGAAGACCGAGTTCACGCAAAGTTACGTTTGCTTTTCTCAAACGAGCTGTGAAGGATTTAGAGTTGTTCAGAGACTACCCAAATGGCAGGCAGCATTCAGTACAAAAAGACTCTTTCTATTGTCCAAACAAAGTGACATAACACGGAGAAAGAAAGAAGGCCCTTTTCTGTTACGCAAGCATTAGTTCAGACTGGTGCTCACTTTAGGTCATATTTGCATTTACATTTCCTTTAACTTGGCTCAAAGACCCTATGCCAAAAGACAGATGAAAGTTGATTGGTGTTACATACAAGAGGTAACTAAGGAACTCTATGTACAGACCTTTTAGCTTCCGTTGTTTTATCCTAAAGCAAAGAAAAAACTCTTGGCTATAGCACTTTTTCCGTCACCACACTTAAATTCAGTTTTGCTCGTACAGAAGAAAACGGAGTCGTTAATAAATTGTAAAAAACAAAGACATGGCTTCATAATGTACCATCTACAACATAGCTTAAGGAAAGAAGATTATCAGGCGATTGATTCTTATGCCATAATTAGTGGGAAAAGAAAAAATAAACAAACTTCCCAACATTAGGACAAGATTTTCAAAGTCAGATGATGCACTGATTGATATCATTTGGAAAATCGTTCTTTATAATTTCTTCTTGGTACAAAAGATTAGATCTATCTAACAGCTAATTTCAGTAGTATAATTCAGGCTTTAAAATAATTTTTAAAGAAATAATAAGGAAAACTACAGATTAAAATTGTGACTTTTAGACAATAAATCTTGTAGCCTGTGGGGTAGATAATGTTTCTCACCAATAAGGTTCAAATTTAAGCTAATTCGCGAGAAGACGCCATACCTAAGGATGTTTTGCTCAGTACAGCCATAGTTCGAAATGATAGGATAATGAAAAAAAAGTACACCATCCTCTTCTATCTTTAATTAGTTAAATATACTTACCGTATTATCCCAAATATAACACGACAGCGAAATTTTTCATCAAGATAATTAGAAAAATATCATATTTAGACTTCGAATATAGCACGTGTCAGATTTTTAAAGGGAAATGATCAGTCAAAAAATATGGTTCATTGATTTGAAAAAATAATGAAAATTTTTCCTAAACAAAAAATGAAATTACTGAACAATTACATTTAAGAAACTTATATAATACTGGCAAATAGCATTCAAGATGAGAATATTTAGTAAATTGAGTCAGGAAATAATTAGTATTTGCTTGAAAAAAAAGTACAATAAAAATATTTAAATCATAAACACATTTGTTAGAATTAATAAACCGACCAAATGTCACAGTGTTTGTTGGTTTTAATTGAGGCTGATTATTATCTACACGATAGACCTGAGGTTTGGATTTCTTTTAAACGTCGTTTCAAGAAAGTTGATTAGTATTCTCTTTACATTTAAAGAAAACCAACGAAATTTTGACCTGTAACCTGTTTGTTGGACTGGGATGTAGGCCCTTGTTGGCAAGTGCAATCGACATTACGATTTTTAAGCTACGTTGTCAACATGATTCTTCAATGAGCTTGATGGAATTCGACTGGGCAAGCACGGTTGTTGATGTCCAGAAGGTTATTTTTACAATTTAAACTATTTAGGGAACGCAGTTTGTAATATCGCGCCATGTAATTGTGGCCTCTGGTGATATAGATGATCTATGCGTGTCCAATGAGAGCTTTGAATTCTGCATCGTTTGATTGAAGATAACAGTTTAATTTGTTAAAAAGTTTGTGACTTCCATCTTACGGCTGCGGTCATTCTTCTAGAGCCACTTTGTCATACCATAGCCAAAGTCTGTAAACATAGCTCCCAGGGAAAAGTACTTTCGAGTTTATGATTCAAAATATTTAGTTTCCAACAGCACTACACCTGAATATTAAGTTTTAAACTTTTTCAGTATCAGAGCAAAAGAAAACATTAATATTGTGAAGGTTTTCCTTAATATTTGTGAAGTGCGTTATGTTATAGTTAGAAAAGCTTGTACATTATTTTCCATACACTATACTGCATTTGAGCAAAAGTACATTATTGTGAACAGTTAGGATAAAGAATATGTATTTTGTAACTTAAAAAGAATCCTTTTCATTAAAGTTCAGTAGCAAATAACCCTTTGAATCAATACTTTTTTCTTCAAGTTTGACATGTTATATTTTTATGTGCCTTTTTCTTTCTTTAAAAAAAATAGCAATACTTTTTGCATTAAGATTTTCATAGCCTCTGAGGTGAAACCGCTAGGGCCATTACTCATGCCGCAATGCTATGTATACATATGATTGTCATAATTCTTGCATACTCACGGCATTTTATTTCACTTCATTTCCTCTCTAAGATTTATTTTGAATTTAATAAACAAATATAGTAGACACTTACTAAAATAAATCATATAAATGAAACAACCGTTAACAACATGGGAGGTACTCTATAATAAGCAATGTATAAAAAACTATAAATATTCTTTCAACGTTAACAGACATTTTAATTCTGGAGTTCACTTCATGAAAAATTGAAATCGTGACAAAAGTCTAAATTGAACTCGTGATGAATTATAGAGTAGACATTTCGGGGATAGAGGAGCAGACGGCGCTTACAGAAAATGGTCTATTTATCATTTAGTACTTCATCTTTTGGCACAAGATTAAAGGTGAATATCTGGTGTAGAAGGGATTTTAGAATATTTCACCGAGTCTATTGAAGAAGACTTCGTCACTTGATTTCATGCCCAGACCTTTTGTTTCAAATTTAAATGAAAGAGTAATATGGGAATGAATAAGTTATAGCAATATTTTAATACGGAAAGAATTCGATTCAAACTCTTTCCCAAATTTAAGGATTTTTGCGTTTCCTAAATGGGAATTCGCAGACTGTGTACACAGTACTGAAATGCCTTTAAAATTAATTATTTTGAATCTACATTTCAAGCATTACATGCTTTGACGTTCTATATAAACTGCGTTTTAGTTTATGAAACATAAGTCTGTGTTTAAACATGGTTTTATACAGAGTGTCACAAAAGGTCGCTGCTAAACTTAACATGTTGGTCTATTCAGGGCCATTGATAAAGGGGGGAGGGGTCTCCTTTCCCTAAAACTCGCAAAATTCCATTATACTTGGCAGAAATAGATACAATTTACTTTATGTCTCTGGTACACTTGGCAAAGTTACGCAAACCCAGTTGGCAAAAGTAAAAAGTTGGTTACAGAGTTGATAAAAAAATAAAGAGGTTCGTAAAAACCGATATTTGACTTGGCAATTTATCGACTAGTCCCCTCCCCCAAAAAGTCTTAGAAATGGCTCTGGGTCTGTTATACCATGGAAAACAAGATATACATACCATCTTGTGTCTGGAAATGCAAACGGAGACCGCTAGAGAGCTATGTATGCAGGCTTATGGAAGCGTGAGCATTTCAACCAAGGATGTTGCCGGAGATGTATAAATCGGTTCATTATCTCATAATTGGCCGATATGCATTATGTGTATGGTTCCGCTGATGGGAAGTCACATTGATAGATAAGTCATCTAATAAAATTCGTATCTATTTTGACATCCATTCTCCGTCCCCTCTACGATTGCGAACATTGCGCTCATGGTACTCCCGTACTGCTGCTCGTCCATTCCCACCCTGGCACCATACACACTATGCATATCGACCAATTTTGAGTTAATAAACCGATTCATCCATCTCCGACTACTTGTTAGGCTGAAATATCACGTTCCCATAAGATTGCGAACACCGCCCTCTAGCGATCGCTGTTTGCATTTCCGGACGCACGCTCCTGTGTAAAACTTGTTTGTCATAGTATGACAGACCAGCGTGTTAAGTTTAGCAACGACCTTTGTGATACCCTGTATATTTTTTTATGAAAAGTTTTGCATTTTTCACGTGGTCAAAATACATTCAAGTATCCTAATTTCAAATAGCACACTGTTTCCTTACACAACTTTTTATTAGAGAAAAAAAAAAAAGAGGAGTACTTAAGCTACGTTTCAAAATGATTTTGCTTTCTACATTTATTTCACTATGAATTGTGTAATGTGAAGCTATTTTATTTTCACATAATATACGCTGTGGATTTTTATAGTTCAGAACAAATTCTTATGTTAAATTTAGTACGATCTGCCGTACATATCAACTTGGGATAACTAGTGATAAAATCCCATACATATTTATACCATCGTAGTTTGTGCTTGCATTCTCCTTTTACCATTATTTAAAAATAAACAATTGCAAAAATCAATTCTAAGTGATAAATCTCTTGAAATTTCTGTGACAAAGCTTTTCAATTAATGCTCTGATTAACTAAGTTAATAGCTCCTTAGACATTTTGTGTCTTCATGAACACTATACACAGACGTACACACACGCTCGAGCATGCATATGCTTATAAACACACATACATACAGATGTACAAATGGAGTTGTTGGAATGAAAATTTGATTTAAAAAATAGTAATTGTTGTAAAGAAAAATAAGTAAATTGTGTGTAATTACTAAATCTTCTACAGATAAATACATAGCTGAATTCTGCGCTACTTGAATTTGTAAAAATTTAAATTTATTCAATAAATCAATTTATGCTTATTTTGTAGAGGAAAAAAGCTATATGAAAAAGTTCTGTGCCCGGTTGACTACAGTGAATTGGTTCAATAGGCTCTGATTTAATAAAAAAAAAGAGAAAGCAAATTAATCTCAATTACGTCAAATACGATATTAAACAGAGCCTACCTGGGTGTGGATCACGAACAGAGATAAAAGATTTGCAGAGCTACCTGTAATAGTTTACAAGAATTATGATAGATTATGAATTTGATTACTTTTAGTTTTAAGTGATTAATATTAGCTTTTATTAAAGTTCTCTGAATCGAAATGAAATTATTTTTCTCCAGAACCTTTCAAGTAATGAAATTTTTTAAAGGTAGTTCTGCGAAATTTGTCTTATTTGTAAAATGCAGAGGTTATTTTTAAATGTTCGAAGTCTGTTTTCGAAGCATAACAGAGCATTATGTTTGGTTCTACCTAATGTGCATGTATACTATCTGCATAAAACATTAAATCATACTTATAATTAATATCAATTAAAAATAAATATACTCATTTAATTAGTAATGCAAAAGAATAATTTTAAAAAGTCTGAAATAAGTGTTTCAGAAATTTGGGAAATTCATTTTATTGCTCCACAAAAATTTAAGTAAAAAAGAAATAACTAAGCTAAATCGCAAAAATTCACATTATATCAGTTTTGCGGTTTTTTTTCTTCGAATTAGAAATTTTTTTATTCTGCAAGAGTAAGTTTCAATTTTCAAGGCTTCTCATTGCTTCAAGGGCCAAAGCTGCATTAATATGCTCTGAGCTTAATGTTGCAACCCACACATTTTATAGACAGGAAATGCATTGATTATAAACATTTCATTAAATATATTTTTTATAACGTTTGAGCAAAATAATTCAAAAAGAAAATATGTGACTCCTACGGGGATGATTTTCTAAGTTCACTGATTTCTTCGGCTCTAAGGTGACGAAAAAATTGCTCCATTTATCGACCAGTTTGAACATGCAGATGTTTGGCGTCGCCCAAAAAGCAAATAGCACGGACGCGTCTTTATTTACTTAGTTCTTTTTTTTTATCTTAAAATCGTGGGAAGAAAGGTATGTAGATCTTCCTTCTTTTATTGTAAATAAAATTAGGATTTCAATATGCTTTGCGCTTTTTCCAAATGGTGTAATCTTTCTAAGCTGAACTTATAAAATCATCGTCATGATGGAAAATGTTTATAGAAATCTTATTAAAAAAAACTTTATTTAAAAAAATTATGTAAAGGTTTCTGCATGAGAACCCATGTATTACTTTATAAGATAAAGCTTAAATCAGAAATATATTTGCAAGGCTATTTGTTTCAATTTGAGTCATAAATGTAGGACTAAGATGATCGCCTTAAGGAAAAATCTTGTATAAAATAACATAAATGTTTAAATAAAACTTTTGCTAGCATATTTAATTTGAAATTATATTTATTTGTTTCCGTTTTACCAACTTGCAAAATATTTAAAAACAATTGCTGGGATAAAAAAAAGTTCAGAAAAATGGCTTAAGACTACTAGATTTTTCGAAAAGTTTAAATAAAGTAAATTTATTGATAAAATATCATTTGAGTATAATAATTCGGCCACCCACTGTATATGCAATACGGGAAGGTGACCCATAAAAATCCCCTTAAGGTTAAAACTTGTATAAAATGACATAAATGTTTAATTAAAGCTTTGGCCCTTTTCTAGCATATTTTCACTACATTTTACATTATAAACATATTTTAATTATATTTTTAAAGCACACTGAATTATGAAAAATATAGAAATTTTAGAAAGTATCCAAAGAATCGTTTTGCCTTCACCCAAAGGACAAATTGATCCTTCATTTGAAAATAATTGTAAATTGTCTTTTATCGGCAAAATAAAATATATTAAAATAATTATGACGAGTTTCTTCAGTCGAAGGATCACTTTTTCTCGGCAATGTGGCTGCCCATTTTTGGTCATATTACTAGATGAAGCCGAGAAACATAACAAACTTAGCAAGTGCAATTCTCGTCTACACACATACTCCATTTAGTAAACCAAGTCATACTTATTTGCACGAAAGACTTTGCATCTAAATAAATAGGGAAGTTAGTGCTTACTTTATAACAAATGTTATAGAACCCACTTTTTCAAAGATTTCTACATACACGCGGAATACTGTGATCGCTTGAATACTGCAATTACTTCTTCTTCACCTTGGCAGAACTAATTTATATGTTACCTTGTAGGTAGCGCTACCTGTATCTAAGAAAACATATGTGGATCGTTTGGATCAATTTGGGCCACCTTCCGCTACATTTGGAAATGCATGGTCTTATTTTCTTTTTCTTTTACATAATTTTTTACAAGCCATTAATAAAGATCTATATTTTTTAATATAAAATAGATTTATAAAACTTCTCACTGTTTAAAGAATTTTTAAAGTATATGTTTCTAGTCACAATGTGTCTAGCATCTTCATGTGCATTTTTTTTTTAAACGAATAAGTAATGTGACTTTACTAAAAATGTACATCAAACTAAATTCTTCGTGGGAAAGGAAGTTTTTATTTTCAATTTTTAATATCCGTTTTTAATAAGTAGTTGAATGGCCACTTTAAAAAAATAAGTACTTTTAAAAAAATGGTCTTTTTTTTAATCTTAAAAGAATATTTTGGTCCTTGAGATATATTTAGAGCAATCTTTTACCATCCAATGACAAATGGGTCTCCTGGAACGTCTTTTAGGCGTTCTTTCATATGAAACGGGCAAGCCATTCCATGTGTGAGATAAAAGAAAACTCGCAACTCAATCCAATACAGTCAGACAATTGATGCTGTATAATTTGAAACATCACCAACACATGCCACCCTATCTACTTCTTCCTGCAAGACAGTGCGTTCGTTGGACGGAGTCGGAAAAATCAACAGCTTCACTCTTTAAATATCTATGTTCGTTATTTATCCATCACTTGGAGTGAATTTGCAGTGTTTAAAACTATGTAATAATATTATAGTACTCAGTGGAGTACTGCTGTTACATTTGTTGTTAGTAAATGATGGAAATTCAAAGAAAAAAAGAAGTAAAATAACAAATAAAAGTAGAAGTAAAAATGAATTTTAAAAAATTCACTGATTCTTCAAGAATAAAATATATAATGAATATAATTTTGCTTCACAAACAACAACAAGAAATACTTCCATCAATTATTAAAAAAAAAAAACCGGCTAAGTCTGTTAGATAAATTAAATTATTATTTGAAGTTTGTAAGATGCAGAGAATATAAATTTAATTTGCATTTATTTATCAATAAAAAGTCATGATTTACGAAACAATTATAAACTGAAGAATGAATAAGCACAACTTTACTATTTGCATTGAAGACGATGCTCATAAATGACGCGTAAGAGTAATGCAGATACATATGTATAAAATTTATTATCAACAATTTATTTCTTTTAATGAGTTAGCATTTTTATAGTAATTTTGCATTGAACTTAAAATATTTAATTTTAAAATTTATAATGATTTAATACGGTTATAAAGAATAATGAATATTGTGTCAAATAAAAGTGATATGTTTGACGGTAACTAATTTTAATACAAAACACTTTATATATACCATGAAGGAAGATTTAGAAAACGTTCATTTATGGCAAGTGACATTTTAAGTCCCTCAAGATAGTAAATTTAATAGCACAAGGCTGAGAAATATTGCTAGGAAAGAAGAGGTTAGGGAAAAATATATATATATACATATAAATATATACAAATGATTTTACAGTTTTTAAAAATTCATTCAAAATCTTAAATGGGTACTTGCGTATTATTTCCCTTCTCCAATTTAATTATTTTTTTTTTTTCAAACGGGCGCGGTTTATTGCCAATTGCAGAAACTATTATCAATTCGCTATTTACTAAAAGTCCCCTTTTTTAAATAGAAGCTAGTCATTTTCTTCTCCAATACATCACCATCTTCAACATTGTCAATTATAAACGGTGTTTTGACGCTTGAGTAATTTACGCCAAATTCCGCAGTCGACGGGATAATTAGCGAGTGCCCTTAAAAGAAGTAATATCTAAATAGGAATAAAATATATTTAAGGAGATAAAACACTTGGAATTTTATCAGTAGAGCTTCAAATAATAATTTAACCTACATTTCTGTAATTTAATAATTAGTTATTCTATGTTATTTCTCAGGTCATCAGAAGTAATCCTAATAAGGCAGAGCAAAATTTTGTCACCTTATTAGTGCACCTATGAGCCTTATTAGAACTCATACGCGTACCAATAAGGCAGAGAAAAATTTGGATACGTCCTTTCGGTTAAATAATTGCACTAATAACATGGATTGTGTTTAGCAGATAGAAGAGATAGAACTAACTTTAAAACTCAGAATAATTCTGAGTCGCTTAATTATGAGTCAAAAAATAACCAGCAATTTTTTAATGTATAAAAGACTTGACAGGATAGTACATAACTAAATTTATTCGGATATTTTTTTAAAGGGGTCTTGCACCCTTTAAAAATGATGAACATAAAAAAAAGTTATTTTTCTAATGGCCGGCCTCAGCCGTGAAGGCTTTGACCACAACACGCCAGAATTGTTGGTCTCTTTATTATGGACGCACCTAATAGGTGGACCAACGTCACACCCTATGAAGACACGGACATGACAACCACGCTCATCCGGGAACTGAACCCGAAACCGGAGTAGTGCTTTACCCACCATACAACTCGGCCGGCAATCAAAAAATGTTCTTTTATGTATATGATCCTGTATTTACAAAAATAATTTATTTACATGTAAGAAATTTTGCATATTAATACAGTGGCCTTTTCTGAATACATTAATGTCTTCAAAGGTTTTCTAAGTTAATTATGAAGAATTAATTTATTCACCGATTCAAAGCAACTATTTTTGATTTATGGTTCACTGTGCGCAGCCTAGCACACATAAAAACAGTTTTACAGAATATTTTTTCTATATACACTCTGATAATACATAACTAAAATGACCTATTATTATGTAGATGTTCTATACCTATCTACAGAGAAATAAAAATCAATTATTTTTTTCACTAAGAAATTATACAATGTCGGTTATAAAAATAGCTCATTTTAATTATGAATTATCAGAGTGTATGTAGAAAAAGTATTGAGTCGGTACAATGATTTTTTACGTGTGTTAGACTGCGCAGTGAACCACATACAGAAAGTAGTTGCCTTTAATCTGTTAATTAATTTAAATTTCCAAATAAACCTGGAAAACTTTTGAAGACATTGATGTAAACAGAGACAGCCATTGTATTGATATGCAAAATTTCTTAAATGTAGATAAATTATTTATGTAAATATAGTGTCATAAAAATGAAAGCACTTTTTCCGATTTTCATCACTTTTAAAAAGGTACAAGACCCCGTAAAATGATACTAAAATGCAATACAAGGTGATACATCTAAAAATATATTTAGCCTAGTCAGTGAAGCTGAGTGAAATCCTCATTATGCAGCCCATGATTCGTAATCTAATTAGTATCAGCATACTAATACATCTTCTGTGTGTTAAAATGCATGGAGACTGGCTGGATGTCTAATTTAGAATATGATGGATAAAGCAAGCAGAGACCTTTGCAATACTGACAGTCATCGGTGTATGATATTTAAAACGTGTAATCTAGAAAGTGAGTAGGATGGTTAGTCTGTTTTCTTGAATGAAATCGTAAACTAAGAAATTTTAAGCAACTATTTACATAAACGAAATACCAAGAGTAAATTCAATGGAAAAAAAAAAAAAAAAAAACCTGAAATTCTTTCAGATTAACTGCGTTCTTGTGTTCTTTGAATTTATTTTACATTATGCTGGATACGGTATCATAATTTATGCTCCTGCCCCATTTGTCTTTCTTGCTCCATTATGTTGGAAAGTGCGTCATAATTCATGCGTCGGTAGTATTTGTCTTTCTTATTCCACTACTTTTGAAAATATATCATAATCTAGACCCATTTGTTTTTCTAAATTTATTATGTTCGAATGCGCTTAATAATGCATGCGTCGTCTCTATTTAATTTTCTTATTCCATTGTATTGGAAACTGCACCGTAATCCATGCATGGGTCCTGTCTGTATTTCTTGCTTCATTTTTGGAATTGTATAGTCCATGTGTCGGCTTTATTTATTTTTCTTGCTTCATTGTGTTTTAGAAAGTGTGTCATAATCTACACGTCGGCCATATTTGTTTTTCTATAAATTAAAACAATTAAAATTAAAGTATAGAAAAACCGAAAGGAAAAGGAAATCAATTTAATGTAGAAAATCATATACAGAGTGAATCTAAACTCTTGGGCAAAACATTAAGGGGTGATAGGGTACATAATAAAGAATCAAAATCATATAGCAATGTAGGGTCGGCAACGTCGTCTTCGTGTAGCTGTTATAATCACTTTGGAAAAAGTGCCGAAACAACAGTGTTCTTTCCGACCATTGTTCGTCAGAAACTAATGTATTTTTCTCCGAAAACAGAAGACTAAAATTGATAGTTTAAAAATTCTATTTTGTTTCATGGATGAGATTTTCGGAGACGAGTCTATTGTTTATGTAACTTGGTTAAGAAATTAGACGAACACTTCAATGCTTTTCTCAAAGTGATTATTACCGGGTAAGTTAAAACTGCGTTTTTGACCCCAGATTGCTATGTGATTACGATTCCTTATTGTGTGCTCAATCACCCCTTAACGTTTTGCTCAAGAGTTTAGATTCACCCTGTATATGCCATTTTAGGTATTATTATTTTCTGAAAAATATGTAAAAAGAAATAACATCTGTATCTATTGTGTTATTAAAGCATTGCATAAAGTCAATTCGATATTTCGTAATTTTGTACAAGTTTTGCCTTATACAATAGTATAAAAGTTTTTTTTTTTAAATTTGTATAATTTGTGTGAGATATGTAGTATTGAACTGGCCAAGAACCTTGCTCATTTTCTGAAAAAAAAATGAAGTAGAAATAATAACCTGTTTTAACACTATTTTTTTCTTTTTTTTTTAAACAAATGCTGGATGCTTTTCATTTAAAAACTCGTCAACATTCACGTATGTTACAGTTTAAATATTGAGCCCAGTTTTATGAAAAATGAATTTATTTCTTCTTAACCAGAATGTCTATTTCATTATTACAAATACACTATTGCATAAAAAAAAGGTACTGTAAAACGTAAAAGCCCAAAAAGAATAACATTGAAAATCTGTAGTAAAATAATTTTGAAAATCGATCGTATCGATAAATCATTAGAAACAAGTCCCATATGTTAATAAACTGCAGAGGCACACGTGTACGTTACACTGATTCGTCACATATTTGTTACATTGTACCTTATATTATGCACAAATTTATCTTCCTTTTTCTGTACAGTATTTTGCTACATTCTAGACAAATTTAGATAGAATCTTCACAAAACTCTGCGCAATTTCCCATCAATTTTTTTCTTTCTTCATACTGAATTTAACAGTGACCCGGGGGGGGGTAAAACAATTTTCTTTAAAAATATATTGCGATGTAAACACACGAAAATCATACGGTGCGATATCAGATGAGTATGATGGATAAATCCTCAGTTTCGGATCAAGCTCTGTGTTTATTATTTTATCTGATCACCAGAGGAACATGCGGCCTCACGTTTTCATGACGGAAGATTATCAGATTTTTGTCAAAATTATTCTCAATGTTTTTCATCAATTATAGCTTTATATTAGTTTTGTTGCATACAGTAGTATTAAAGTAAAAAAATAATGTTTAGTTTTTTGATTTCTGGAATGGACTAACTATTAAAAGAAAATTCCTTTCCATTTACACAAATGCACAGATCGTCTACTTGCTTTAATTAATGTAATATTATAAAAACTTTTTAGATAATGAAATAGAAAATTTCAGATTAAATCTACACAAATTATAAAAAAAATTAAGCATGGTACATGTCTGTAAATATAGAGTACACAATTTTAGTGAATAAAATGATAACGGCTACAGAAAAACAGTCATTAAAAATTATGAAAAAAAATCACATTTTTGTTTAAAATTAATCAAAAATATTTTAGTTGCATAAACATTTGTTACATTTTAATTACTACTGAACACGATCTAGTTATCTAAAATATTACTCAACTATTTCGGAATCTAAGGTAGATTACGACAACAAGGCCCTCGAGATACTGGTCAAACACCATCTATCAAATTTAAAGAAAGCTACAAGAGCAGATTATGCTGTCCAACAATTCTTTCAGATTTTAGAATAGACTAACATTTTCCCATGTTTTTACCACCAAGCGAAATTGCATAAAATTGCTGGCCGGACATCGTGTGCGGTCTTTTTAATTAAAGCCCTACAGACAATTCCTTTCCCATGTTCCGATAGCATTTTGCAAGTTAGTTTCGTACTTATCAACTGCCTGCTTATAAAAACTGCCGCTACGAAGAGAATTAAGCATACCGTAAAATCAAAATTAAAGCATGACCACTTTAATTAGAGCAGACAAGGACTACGTAGCTCATGATATACACGATTGTACAAGTTTTTATACCAATCTTATTATACAAAATTACTACTTGTTAAAGTACGCGTGAATAAAGAATTAGTTAAGGTTACATCTGAAGTTGTATTTCTTTATGACATTATTTATGTCCGTAAATTATAAATGGATGTGGAATCTTGTTGGAATCAATGATGAGTAGTACGTATAAAATTGGAATATATAATCATTTTTGCAAATGATGAATTGAAATGCTAGCTGCAATTAAGAGTACATTTGATTAACAGTCTTTGCTTTAGCTAATGTTTTCAGAAAAAGGCACATTTACGTAATGAAATACGAGCAAAGTCGGGGAAAATGCCTGTTATCCCATTGCTATTGATTATCCTCACTTAAAGAACATTCTTAATGTATGTCTCTTAAAAGTTGATACATTCACTAGTTTTTTTTCCTTCTTTATATTTGCATATGGAAACATGCATAGCAAGCTAAAAGGAAGGTTCACTGTGTATTTTATTCTATTTTTTGGGGGAAAAAGATACTTTTTCGAGAGCTAAAAGTTACCGACACTATAGAAAGGTATTGGAATGAGGCGAGTAAAAATGCAAATGAGGAAAAAATCCGGCACATTGTAAAAAGATGACACTGCAGTGAAACAAGTAGAAGCATCGAACAGGCGCAGCGGAATTTGTCTTCATATAAGAGTCACCATTAAAGAAATTGCATCATGGATGCATACAGTATGCAATAGTAATAACAGCATTTGTGCGATTTGCTACACATACACAATCACTTTTGAGTTCAGAAAACGTTTATCTTACAGCAAATTTCTACTTTTCTGTATTTTCTGATAATCCCACCTTTTTTGAGTTTCGACCATACATCCAGTCCCAAAAATGGCAGATTAGAGGGGATTCTACTGTATAGTCCCAAATAAGCATGAGCTATTCCAAGTAGTATGAGGTGTACCTCAAACTGTTCGTTATGAATGTTGCTAGCACGAGTTCTTTCTGAGATTTTAATAACAAATATCGATTACTTTCCAGATAAAGTCACTGAAGATGAAATTCACACACATTTTGCTTGTATGAATCTGTGAAATCTCTAGATATGAAATGAAGCATTACCAAATACCTCAACAACCGAGTTCTTATTGAAAAAATGCATCATTCACATGGAGTTTTAAACACGGAAAAAAAAATCTAGAAAGCCTTCTTACTATACTTCACACCAATCTATAGTGCAATATTTGGAATATATAGAGCCTCTCCAAAATACACTGACTCTCCAAAATACAGTGAACTATTACGTTTTTAAGAATTTGCAATCCATGCATCATTAATTTGCTAAATAGGCTGATTAGTAGGGTGGCGCGAAAAAGAACTTATTTTTAAAATTTGAAACATCACCAAGTGCGATAGTTGCGATTTTTATAGTAAAATGAAACTTCAAAATATGGATAACAGTGTTTTATATCTTAGGCCTCCCCAAGACCTTCGAATTTTGGAGTTGACAGAAAAAAGTGCTTTAATTTGGTCTCTCCCATTGTAAAAATTAAAAATATGAAGCGTGACCAGGTTATTTAATTGCACCTTGGAGTATAAACACTAGTGAAAAGTCATCTGATATAAAATCATTTCTTAAGCTACCTCAAATACGTTAAAGTTTATCATTTTTCCAAAAAAAAAAACCACAATAAATTGCATAAGCAGATTCAAGAAAAGCCCCTTCGTTATCGTTACCAATTAAGCTCATCATTAATAAATTCCTCTCTCATATGCTTTTTATAAAAATCATCCTGATTTTCAACTTACAACTTGGTTTAAAGTATCTTATTAACTTATATAGTGATGCAACGCATTACTTCAGTCCCAGGAACCGTGATTTAAGTGGAGTGTACTGTCATTTTCGTTCTGTAAATTTAGGTGGCTGAAACAAGAAATAAAAATGATTACGTTATCTTTGTGTTTGTTTGTTGGTATGTGATAATGCAAAGCTACACAAAAGGTATCTGCCTAAGGTAGTATACCTTTGGCGGAGGCCTTCTTAACGGGTTCTAGCACGTATTCACGTTACATACATGAAAAAACGCCTAAAGTCTGTTTGATTGACAGCCGCTCGGTAGGCCAGAACCCCGGACCATCAAGTTATCGGCTATTGGTCGGCGTCATGTCCTTGGGAGTTATGTAGAAATGCATGGGAGTTATTTGATCATGTGTTGCCTACCTACGAAAATGCAATGAGCCATTATTCTTATGCAGATAGGTGCAATTTATGAGCCCACTTCTGTAGAAATAGCGTGTTATTGCTGCTGACAAAATACTGAGCATATGTAACAAAGAATCTCTTCCAACATCGCAACATAAATTAGTTGTGAGGCGCATTACAGCGCACCAGAAGTTGAAAAAACACGTACAAAGATCGAATCAAACCCACTTAAAGAAGATTGGTCAACTTCGTACGGATTTCCAACGTATCTTTGACATATGCTTGTGGAAGAGCGAATGTTTTAATTCTTGCAAATACAGTTCTGTTAGCAAAATGCAAGTGGAAAAGTGATAAAGAAAGAAAATGACAAAAATGAGAACAAGTGAACTAGACGCTAAAGCCAGTGTACTGAATAAAAAGCTAGAGCTTTATTACATCTTCAGCGTATGCATGAAAACTTGGGAGGCTTTTGATTTGTCAGAATTTGAATTTATTTGAAGGGACGGGGAAGAGATTAATATCGCTGTAAATGCAGGTGTAACTGGCCGTCTTTAAGAGAAGCTCAATTCTTCTTACACAGGAAAATATGTCAACTTAATTTTAACGAACTTATTTTGCGTCACCTTAATGAAGCAGGTGAAGGGAAAACATCAGGACGAAGTGCATTTTGCGAATTGATTAGAAAAACGTACACAAATCTGAGAGATTTGTAAGGAATTATGTAGGTTATTACCAACAAGATCTGGCATGTGGGGACCCTGGAAAACTTTCGCATATCCCTTGACTGATATCTGCAAATCACATTCTGAGCTTGTATGTAGGAACAGGTTATCTAACACCACAACTCATCTTGTTAGACACGTCCTTAATGAAAATAAATGCATCATCGTGGTTCACAGCTAAATGTAACAGTGTGATTCAGGATGGCCCCAGAAATTTGCATCTTTTTACGCACATCTCGCTTTCAATATATCCTAAAATAGTCAAAGAATACTGTAGGAAACGCTGTCTACACACACACACAACACAATGCGCATTTTGCTCATGCAGAGAACCTACTCACTGAAGTAACGTTATTTAACGACAAAAATTATCATTCAGCTTGCTACTGGGCGCGACATAAAATCTGCCAAATAAACAACGACCATTAGAAAGTCTCGAATTCCGAAGCTGAATCTTTAGAGCAATGGTTTGAAAGGTAATGCCGACGTTTAAAAAAAAAGTAGGATTTTTGAGTGAGTACGACTACTTTTTACACCAGGAGGTAAGACTGGTATCTACCACATTTACGTATGTTTGAGTACAATTTTTGGAAAAAATGCCGAATTTCAAGCGATTTGGGGAAGCCCGGTGACTTTTTACACGTGTTTATTTACTCAAATATGTAATTTAATAACCTGGTGTGACTTCAGATTTTTAATTTTTAAAAATGGTGAGAACAGGGAATTTTAAAGCATTATCTATAAATTAAAAATTTCGTAGATCTTGAATAAGGTATTAAATAATGTAATCCATATTCAAGAGTTTTATTTTACTATCGAAGTCGAAATTATTGCACATGAGGACGTTTAAAAAATGTTAATTAAAGTAAAAAATAAATAGCCCGACTGTTTATAGCCATACCTCGTACACCCTATATCGCAGATATAGAACCTGTGAATATGCACTTGCTTATTCCAATGGAACTCAACAACGCATAAGAGAAAAAATGCAATAAGTTATGTATTCAAGTTAAATTTGAATACATAACTTATGTGAATGAATCAAATTTCTAATTTTTCAGATTTGCTTATTAGTAGTCCCCTCATAAGGCGATAAGGAAACGAGATAACAGAGAAGTTCTCATGGATCGAGAATAAATACTTAAAGCTATGTATAAATTAAAATACAAGCAAAATTTATAAAAGAGTACCTGAAAAGCTAAATTAAAAGAACACCTTTTGATATACGATGAGTATTAATGTAGTGAATAGTATAACTACTGATTTATCATAAATATTATCTCATTATGTGGGATAAATGAATTATAAGCAGAGACTTGAATAATTTGATATGAATAATTGAAAAATGGACTTCATTATGATCAATTTAACAGTTAAACAAAATAGGATAAAAAATTGATTTCTGAATTGGATATATTTGTTTTCTTGGTATAGCATGCATAAAAATATTCTTTTGTTATACATATATTCATTTGTATTGAATACTGTTATATGTTCTAAGTTTCAAATCATATTGAAATTGTTTTGAATTATAACAATTAAAAATTGACAACTTTTGCAATTTAAAATTTCAGAGGTTTCAAATTATTTATGTTAACTTAGTAATTACATTGAATTCGAATTCAATTTTAACTGAATTTAATGTGCAAAACAAGTTAAATGATGTGTATTAATAAAACAAATTTAGCTTGAAAAGTTTACAAACAGTATGAAACTGCTCTTTATTTTTGCATAGAAATAAAGATAAAAAAGTAAAGTATATATTTTTTCGTTTATTTTATACATAGTTTTTTATGAAAAAAGAAAATAAAGTAAATGAAAGAACGGAAGATGAAAGTGTCATATTATTATTAACCTGCAGAGATCACTGAAAGTATAAGTGGATTCATTTGTCTTCTTTCCTTTTCTTTTTTCTTTCTTTCTTCTTTCCTTTCTTTTTTTTTTGCCCCCTTCCTTTCCTTTCTTGCTTTCAAACAATCATCACCGAAGAAAATCGAGGTATTTAAATGACAAGTTAGGTTCATGAAACTAACTATTACAATTAGGTCGAAAATGAAGCATAACTCGTTTCATTTGCTTATAATTCCATTTCATGTTCTTCAATGCATTTTGCCCAGCGTGAGTCAGACAGAAACAGCAAGGAATCGAGAAATTTGCTGCGATGAGCATTTTACGCCAATGGCGGACTCGCAAATCGACCATGGAGGAATAGACGTCAAGCAGAGCCAGGTGCGGTCAGCAATGCGTAAAATTGCCGGCCGGCACATTTTCCCTTTTACCTGCACTCGATGTGTGAGGTCCCTGGATACGCGTCAGATTTCGTACGGGATGAGTTTGATGCAAGGATTAGGACGCATCCGTTAGGATGTGCTATGTATGTGTATCAGGATTTGGAATCAGGATCAGATGCGTATCTCGAAATTCAGGACAGAGAAAATTATTCTTTAAAAAAAAAAAAAATCTTTGAGTTGATGTTAAGTGGCATTGATTTTAAGTTTAATTTAGAGGCGAGCATTATATGGATGCAGAATTTGTTCGGATTTTACCGTAAGTATTTGAAAGAAATCAGAATATTAATTATAATATTATAAAATTCAGAGCAAAGAAAAATTTAAAAAATTTAGCAAAGAAAAGGCAATTAACAATGTATCATGGAGATAATTTAAATAAGAGTATACATAGACACAACACACACACACACACACACATTTTATATGTATATATATATTGTATATATATATATATATAACTCGTCTGTTCGAGCCTTGTCAGGAGGAGACCCTCCTGAACCCCCCCCTAATTTTTCAGTTTCATTATTGCCATATTAAAACGATATTAATTGACTATGTCATTTTATCTCTCACCTTTCGCGTATTTCGCCTAGTAACCCTATGTTGAAATTTTTATGATTGTAACCTATTTATAGAAAAATATATGTGATGCATATTCTACAGCTTACTAAATATTGTAACAATAGATTATAGCTGTTGTGAACTAATAGTATTTAAATATATGTAACATTATGTCGCATACTTTTATTTCGCTTTTTTAAGACACATTTTTGGGACAATTTTCAATAAAGGGGGGTGAGAGATAAAATGACATAGTCATAGCTAGACTTAAAATGTAAAATAGCTAGACATACAACCCATAGAATCCGGTCAATAACCAGGGATCAAAATCTTATTTTCAGAAAAAAAAATAGAGAAAAATTGAAAGAAGAATAAAAAACTTCACGACGATAATAGATGCACAAGTCGTAACCTACCGAAAAAAACCTCGTGACTCACGAAAGCATAAAATAAGTTTAAAATGGAAAATGATATTCGTATATACTAAATTCCTTCATCAGATGCTCACCATTAGATGTACACAAATGAAAATGTAAAAAAAAAAAAAAAAACCTGTAACAAAAATAGCAAGGTTTAGTTAGGTGATTTAGCAAAAAGGGACAAGATAGTCAACCTACGGTCACGGCCATTGCTTTACAGTAAACGTTAAAAATGACCGAAACAAGATGGAAAAGTCGGAGGAAGTTTCCAATACAAGCTTACAAAATAATATGTATCCGTCACATAACTAAAAAAAAAGATATTGTGAAACTGCGTCTATAACCCTGTAGTTGAAAAAGTTTAATCATAAATCGAATGTAAAGATAAAATACTATTTCGGAAAACAAATACTGGTATAAAAATGCAATAAAACCAAATAATGTACAAAAATGCAAATAGTTATATGTATTGTTTAGATAACATTTAAGTATCAACTACTTAAATAGATACAAGTATTATAATTATTCTTTTAAAGTATTATTCTTCAGCTTTACAATAACGAAATTTAAGTTTATAACTCGAAACATAATTCTGCCTGTACAAGAAAAATGACGCATTACTTAAGATAAGAATGTGTTTTATATATTGGAAGTGATTTTTGACAATAGGCATATTCCAAACATTTATTTTCATTTGATTCTTACGGTAAAGCAATTATTTGATAAACACAATTTGAAAAATGATCTTTTAAAATGTCAGGAATATAGATAAGTTCACAATCTCTTGAATGTTTTAATGAAATCTGCGAAATTTCTGATGCATTATAATTATAAGAAATATTAATAAATATAATTTAAGACGGACTGACTTCAGTTTTTCATCATCAGCAAGCTTAAAAGAGAGAGAGAGAGAGAGAGAGAGAGAGAGAGAGAGAGAGAGAGAGAGAGACAGAGAGAGGGAGAGAGAGAGAGAGAGAGAGAGAGAGAGAGAGAGAGAGGGGGGGAGGAAAGAGATAGGGGGAGAAGACTTAAAAAAGTAACATTTTTAATTTCAAGAGCCTTTCAGATAGAAGATAAATATTGTTTAGTTATGTAAATAATTACGGGACTAATACTAAACCGAAATTAATGCATGTAGTAAATTTTGCCACCAGGACATTGTCCATGTTTTTAAAGAGAAACCGGGCTCTAAAAATTCAATCCCCTTCTTTGCACTTTGTATTTGAATAAAGTATGTCAATAAAAGCCAAAATATAAATTTTAAATGATTTTCAAAGATGAATCAGCGAGTTACGAGCACTGGTAAATGAGTCAATAAAGAGACATTTAAACTCCCCTCTACTGACTGCAAAACATAAATTCAAAATGTTGAACAAATTAATTTTTTTAATAGTAATCCAAAATCAACAACCATTCTTTTGTTCGATTATGCCGTAATTTTTTATACAATCAAACCCAGAAATACGTTAAAACGAAAATTGTATTTGGTATGTCTAAGTTGAAGGATTGTTCAACAATTTCAATCCATTGCAATCGTGCAACAGCTTAAATTTCATGTCATTCTTTATCTTCCTCTGAAATAGTTGTTGGAACAGTTTTGTTTGTCATTCAGTTGTAGTTCCTATGTCCGTCGAAAAGCTGTTATTCAACCCGAGATGGAATATATTACCGGTACACATGTCACATAAAACATATTATTAAATTATTTTTTGAAATAAGTCTTACCCAAATTCAAGAACATTTTTCTATTCTAATTCATTGTTATGGATTACTTTTACCTGTCGAAAATATTTCAAGTATGTCAAATGTCAAAGTTAAATTATCTTGTCACTTGGTGTTTTGGGTGGGACGGTGACGGCGGAGATGTTCGCATAAAAATTCTCTATAAAAAATCTGTAACGAATGGTTTGAAGAATAATTTGAACACGCGTAATGGATGTGAGAGTGTATTTGGAATTGTCTTTATCCTTCAGATGCTTCCTAGTTTCGAAAACGTATTCCCACAGATATAATTGTGCATTCATCCAGCATTGCCCGATAAGTCAGTAATGTTGTAATCCAGTGTGACATGTTACAGATTCGCAATAAGCAGTAAAAGAAGGTAGGAATGTGCAAGTTATTTTATGACTCCATTTGTCTGAAACTCATGTAAAATAGAGCGGGCATTTATCTTTACATGGGAATGCTGTTTTTCAAAAAAATTTACACCAAATTCCAAAGAAAGGCTATTAAATTAAAATATGTTTTAAATGCAACATCATTACGTGCATTTGAATGAGATTGTTTTTGCGTAATTCTAAACGTCTTGAACAATAGATAGTGTGAAGTTGTTTTTGTTTGAAGTTTCAATAGTATAATATAATTCTTCGCTTTATTTATATTATCATTTAGTTAATAATTTTTATTAGTAGAGGAAGGTTATCTCCTTAATATTGCTTTTGCACAAGAGTCTTAATCTATATTGCATCTGAACAAAATTACGAAAAAAATCTGTACTACTTTATTAAAGATGTTATGATTGTATTTCATGTTCATAAAATCCTTTCAGTTCCAGAACGTTCCGTAATTTCATCACGTTATCTGATCAGTATTAGCAGTACCTGAAGCGTTTACATTTTTATGTATCTAGCGTTTACATTTTTATGTATTCTAGAATATGCCTTAAATTCAGTTACTGAATATGTTTCAAAGATGATGTTATGCATTTACGGCTATTCTCTGTAAATGAAAATATTTGTGTACTAATTTCGTTTACACAATTATATGAGCTTAACATGCCTGAACAAAAATGTCTCTCCTTGAGAACAAAAAAATTTCATTAAACGTACATTATCTGTTCTTATTGATCCTTTTGCATACTATTTGCTTACTAGACGGAAGTACCATTCTACTCCGCTAACTATTCTCTATTTTTTTTGTGTCTAGTAAATTTTGTCCGTCATCAGCATGCCTAAACAGAAACTAAGTTTTGAAAGCACATTGGTTGACCCTACATTTTTCGATTTATTTCGTATTATTGAAACACTGAAAAAAGATTAAATATTATTTTCCCTAATAATATGAATTCAACTCATAAGATCTTATTTCAGAATACATGATGCTTTATTAAAAAAATATCACCGTTAAACTTTTAGAAGTTACTAGCACTTTTGACAGTTTCGCATAAATTTGAGATTAGAGGTAAAGAATTTGAGATCACAATCAAATTAAGCGATTTATTACAATTATTCTAGAAACCTGCCTAACTCTGCATAATTTACCCTTTCCTTTAAATAGAGATCTGCTTTGCAATCAGATTCCTTTGAAAACGCACAATAGGTAATTTTCAAAATAATAACTAATCTGCATAGTTCTATATCTGTTAATGATATTCCATCATTCTTATAAAAGAAGAAAAAGTAAAAATATAGTTTTATTTTTCCCTGATGGCTGGCATAACCTTTTATGGGCATTGGACACTAATAAAGCTACTACGAATTGCCGTCACTTTAATACGGGGAGCGCCTAATAGGTAAACCAGCGTTTCCTCCTACGAATAGACGGACGAAATGACACTAAAGCTCATACTGGGAACCAAACCCCCCAACCCGCGGTATGGTAGAAGGGTTCTCTGGCCATTACACCACCCGTGCGGAAGTAAGGTTATGGTGAATGAATGAGTTTTACTATAAAACCGAAAAGTTCTTACATACAGTATACCAGTACGAAATACATTAATGAGTTAATGAATGAATATTTTGTTTTGTTTTGCTTAATGAGACCAAAGTTTTCACCATTTCTTCGATCAGTGGGGAACCACTCGTGAACCATCGGAAATTTTGATCTGAAGAGAATTGTTCAAAGTAAGGTTACTTCTTTGTTTTAATGGTCAGACATCTATGAGGTAGAGAGAAAAAAAAAGGTATTCAGAACATCATCTGTCCGATTTCAAACTCATATTTGAGTGAATATTTGTAATCACTTTCGTTTGACTTTTAACTTGAAACCAACTAGAGACTAGTCGGTTCCAGTTATATATAGTCAGCTAAGAAGCAATTGGAGAAAGAGTATCATCTTGTTCCGAAACCGGCAGTGGTTATCTGATTTTCTAAGAAAATGTTAGAATGTCTTGAAAGCATGCATGCTGAACGTATTATTAACTGTATATTATTATTGGTTCCCAATGTATTACACTTCCATTTCATGTATAATATTAGGTGGGAACTAATTTGTCAGAAATTAGTTGGTTGATTTATTGCTGCGTAACCCATACCTTACAAAGCATTCAAAATTTTCTGGTAAGAAATTATAAAACACATTTTGTTGCTTTCTGTCATGAACATACTTATATGATACATGGAAAACTGAAATTCTACTTACTCCAATATCCATTTTATTTCTGATTTAGAAAGTGATTTGGACGTTTTCACCTAAGTTCTTGTTTTTTAGGACTTTATTGATTTAACCGAAGTTCCTACTTTATTTTTCATATTTAGATAATTCTAACTTAAGGTGAGTATTCAACTCAGTTTTCACATATTACCATAATGTAACTGCAGTATGCCACTTTGTATACCATTGAATTTGCAAATAAGCAGAAAGTTTCACTAAGAGAATACATTTGTCCAAAAATACCATTCCATCTTCGCAAATGTGCACTTATATTCTAAATTAACTTTCTACACCGAGCCTTCAATTATTGACAAATAGGTTCTTCTCTTTCCTACTTTATTAAGATCCTTTTTTTTTTTTAATCCTTTTTTATCCTGCAGAAGCCCGATTTTTGTTCCAAAATACCTCAACTAGGAAGTCTGTCACTGAGGTGAGTCCATTATGCCGGCAGAACTGCTAACACCTATTCTGGCTTCGGTCTCGGAACAATCCTAATCCAGCTAAAGAAGCACACACAAACAACTGAGACCCCAGACATTTCGTTGATGACCATCTTCCAAAAGCCCAGAAGTGGAACGCATTTCGAAGCAACTCTATTGTGTTATTGTTCGGCGCGAGTTGTCGATATTGATTGCTGGCAGAGGGATTTGATTTTTAATTCTGATTCTTTATTATTTATTTCTACTCACTGACCGGTTCTCTTTGTAAAGGAAAGTCATTGATATTCAGGAGGCGTCCCTTTTCGAAAGGAAAAACGAGGCTTCGCCAAATCGGAATCGTTACGTGCACAGTGATCCGGTTTCCTACGGTCCAGATCGCTTTTGCTTGATGGTGGCAGTGATGGAACGGGATCGGTGGGGTTGATATTGAGCAGGTGGTTCAATTAGAATAATTTTATTTTGGATTACAAAAAAAAAAAAAAAAAAGAATGGCTAATCACGAGAGTGATAAAAAAGGGACAGTTAGGAAACGTTGGATCAGGTAGATGAATTCTTAAAAACGTTTTTTAACCCTTTGAGGCGCAACCCTTTCCCAATGCTGAAAAAAGGGCAGCCGTTGCCATTGCTCGACTCAACTACCAGCAAGATGGCGGACGATCGAAACGTTCATCGCGTGCCACAGATCTAGAGACACTTTTTTGACGACAGCTGGCTGTGCCGCACAGTTGAACGTTTCGATTGTCCGCCATCTTGCTGGTAGTTAAGTCGAGCAATGGCAACGGCTGCCCTTTTTTCAGCATTGGGCAATCTTTCCATGTTTTCGCATTCTTCCATTTCTCAGCAGATGTCAGTGCTGTTGAAAATAAATAATCGTGACAATTTTTTTACGGGAAATGAACGTGCTAAAAAGTAAAGGATTTTCGTGGAGCTATGTCACTCGCAACTATTTTTATAGAAATCAAATCTATTCTTCTTGACTGGCAACAGTCAAAACGTCAGAGTTTGGTGGCCTCACGGCGAGGACACCGCGCGTTAAAGGGTTAAGGGGTCTTGGATAGGGATGATAGGCAAATGATTGAGAAAAGGAAAGGATTGTGAAAGGAAGGGATTGAGAAGAAGCCATTGGAAAGGATTGAGAAGTAAATACACACGTATTTTAGACCCCCTGTGATTTTACATTTTATAATCAAAATAACAGTCACAGAATAATGAATTTTTTTTGTATAATGATGCAGTATAACACATCATAAAACGTCAAGTAAAACTTAATTACCTTTCACAGATGTTTCAAAAAAATTTAATAATAATAATTTTTACTATATACGTTTTTTTTGTTTTGTTTTTTTCAACACTATCACTATCCGTATCCGTTCAACACTATCACTATCGACGTATCACTATCCGTCTGAGAAGTCACATTAAAATACACATATAAACAAAATTTTCGATGCAAAATAAAAGTAAAATATATTCATTATAGAATGAATTATTAAGAATTTTTTTTTAAATTTAGATATTTTAAATTGTATTTTAAATTGGAATTTGAAATAAAATCTCACTTTTACCCCTTATATTTCTGTTAAAATTTCCAAATATTTTTCTCTCTCACTTTTAATATTAATTCATTATATAGATACTGATACCAGTTACAACTATACAAAGTTTCGTGAAGATGTGAATCATAGAAATTTTGTTATCTTACGGATAGTTCACAAAAAATGCGTTTTCAGAAAACGCAGTTTAAAGTTGCCTAATTGTGTTCACATACATAACTTTCGTAAAACATTTTTATGTGTATCTCCGGTTCTAGTTGGAATATTTACATGAAATCGGGGTCAAAATGCTTAGAAATAACTAAGATTTCAAATGAAATTAAAATTGAAAAATCGATTTTTTGAACCCTTCCATTTGGGAGTTTTCTAGAAGAGACTAAGCATTTCATATTTACGATGTTCATTAACAAAATATCGAATTTTGTTTTGCTTAATTTACTTGCCGTATTCTTTTATTAACTAGTTTGTGACTTAAATAATGCGCCTGAATAAATATTTAAATACCCTCTTTCTTTTGAGGCATCATTTCAGTGAGATATAATTCTAATTAAATGCATATAATTTATTATATATATATATTTTTAAATTAATTTCATTCTAAATAAATGAAACAATTTTACTCAAGATCACATTACATAAGATTACATAACGTCACTATATTGAGCGACTGCATATATTAATCCAGTATGCAATGCTGGATGGATCTCTAAATCTCTAAACTAACGTTTCTTTAAGTATATGACAATTTTTCATTCATAAGGTGTTCAAGAGAACGTTTCTCCACAAACTTTGGCTCCTTTTTGGGTACCCCTAAATAAAACTTTTCCTCGCTATGCCCCTGATTTACAGACATCAAATCTTTAATTAAAATGAAAATTCTCAACAATAATCTTTAATTAATCGATAAAATGGTGCAAGCTTGTTGTTCAGTAGTTGAAAGATTATATATTATACACATAGGAAAAATTACATATAAAAGTAATAATTAATAGATTCATTAACTGAAGAAATTCATTTTTTTTCACACCTGGTTATCAGATATGACGCAAGTTGAAAATATGTGTTTAGGTTATTACCAGCAACCGAAATATTTCTCATTAACATGATCGTATCTGTTTTCATCTTGTACTCAGATCAACACTACACGGCCAAAGCAAAGTAAGACTTCATTTAGAATTACATCAAAGCATCATACACAAATCGGACGTCAAGGACTGGACATCATTGTTTCCCAGATGAAATTTTTACTTTTTGTAGATCCAACTTGAATTTTATGACACTTGATTTAACTTTGAATGTCAAATTATATCTTTTATTTTTCATATGTTTGGGGATATGATGCGCAATTTCAAGTATTTTGATAATCTATTTATAGATACTATTTTAAGCATTTCATATAACATATGATTGAATTAAGTATATTTCGTTATAGAACATGATACAGAAATGTAAATTGTTGCTCAGAACAACTGAATGAACAAGAATATTCAATGCTTTAAAATTAAAACTTTTTCATATCTAATTAATCCAGTATGCAATGCTGGATGGATCTCTAAATCTCTAAACTAACGTTTAAGTATATGACTACTTTATACTTATATACTAACTCACAAAAAAGTTTTTTCAATAGAAAAATGGGAATATCTTGAAAAACTGATTAACTCAAATGTACGTACAAAAAAGTTCCATTTCGTTCATATTTAAAGGTTTCTTGACTTAATACTAACGCATTTAAATGCACAGTAACTATTCATGTGAATACCCTAGTATCACAACTAGTTCAAAAGACGTCTTTTAAACATCTCTCGAACTAGTTGTGTTACTAGGGTATTCACATGAATAATATTTTAAAAGATAAAAGTGATATCGAATTTCATTACAGGTGAATGCAGGGTATGGTATCACTTTTTAATCAATAGGTTTACCGAATTCTCAAATAAATTATGAATAGTTTATAACCTACTAGCTGAAGTACCCGTCCTCGACGGGTTAGTGAATGAAAATTTCCAAAAAGCAAGAACTTTCGTCAGCATTGTAGTACACAGAATGGATGTAGTATGTTGCCAAAGTAAAGAAAGCGAAGTTATAATTTTCATGTATTGTTAAAATATTACAGGTTAGAGTGTAACTAAGTAATATCATTTCATTCGCTTTAGTCGTAATTATGTGATGCGGGAACGAATATTTACGCATATTGAAATAATTTTCGCAAAATATTAAACTTTAATCAACATTTTTGAAAAATTGGAAGCCTAGAATTTAAGTTGAATGACAACCTATCATATACCCCAAATTTGTTTCATTCCCTGCAGCCTTTATTTCGTGATGCTGGAACAAATTTTCAGCATTTTAAAACGATTTTCGAAAAATCTCAAAATATAAGCAAAATATTTTTAAAATTCAACGCCTATAAATTAAGATTAGCAACTACCTATCATATCACTCAATTTAGTATCATTCGTATTAGTCGTTATTACGTGATGTTTGAAGAAATATAAACGTATTTTGAGAGAATTTTCACAAAATCTCAAAATCTAATAAAAATGTTTAAAAATTGGACTCCTATAGTTTATGTTGAGCAACCATCTATCGTGTGACCAAATTTCATATCATTCGCTTTAGTCGTTATTACGTAATACGGGAACAAAGATTCACTCAGTTTTAAACGATTTTCACAAAATATCGAAATCTGATGGATTTTTTTTAATTAGATGCTTATAGTTTAAGGTGAGTGACCACCTATCATTTCACTAAATATCATTTTTTCACCTTTGCAGTTGTTACGTGATGTGCGAACACAAATTTACGCAGTTTGAAATGATTTTCGCAAAATTTCAAAATCGAATCAAGATTTTTTTTCATTCGACGCCTATGTTTTAAGTTGAGTGACCACCTATCATGACACCCAATTTCATATCATTCGCTTCAGTCGTTTTTACGTGATGCTTGAACACAAATTTATGCAGTTTGAAAGGATTTTCGCAAAATCTCAAAATCCAATGAAGATTTTTTTAAAGTTCGACGCCTATGTTTTAAGTTGAGTGACCACCTATCATGACACCCAATTTCATATCATTCGCTTCAGTCGTTTTTGCGTGATGCTTGAACACAAATTTACGCAGTTTGAAACGATTTTCGCAAAATCTGAAAATCTAATCAAGATTTTTTTAAAATTCGACGCCTATGTTTTAAGTTGAGTGACCACCTATCATGTCACTCAATTTCATATCATTCGCTTCAGTCGTTTTTACGTGATGCTTAAACACAAATTTACGCAGTTTGAAAGGATTTTCGTAAAATCTCAAAATCCAATCAAGATTTTTTTTTTAAATTGGACGCCTATGTTTTAAGTTGAGTGACCACCTATCATGACACCCAATTTCATATCATTCGCTTCAGTCGTTTTTGCGTGATGCCTGAACACAAATTTACGCAGTTTAAAACGATTTTCGCAAAATCTGAAAATCTAATCAAGATTTTTTAAAAATTCGACCCCTATGTTTTAAGTTGAATGACCACCTATCATGACACCAAATTTCATATCATTCGCTTCAGTCGTTTTTACGTGATGCTTAAACAAAAAAAGCGTCACGGACAGAATGACAGAATGACAGAATGACGGAATGACAGACAGACAAACTTTTTTTTGAGGATTGCATCGGATTCCCGGGTGCTCGAAACGGATAGAAATCGCAAAATTTTTGAATTCCAAGAAATGTACAGACAAAAGTCTAACTTTATTTATATAGATAAATGCACTAAATCATTTACTCTAACTTTAAAGATCTTTAAAACAATACTTCCAGAACAGAATATTAACTAAGAATACATAAATGCGATAAATTATTACATCTTATATTTTTGATGAGTAATTTTAATTTCAATTTATCTTTTTTAGTATTTTTTAAAAATTCTGATATCGTAAAAGGTTGTTTTTTTTTTTAAATCAAGAACTTCAAAGGAGGAAAAGGTTGGTAAGAGGTTTTGTTTTTTATCAGTTAAACGACTATTCCAGTTTTCTAAATTGAAGATTACAAAATATTATCAATTTATAGATTGGATTACAAAAATCATCAGTTAATAATGATACAAATAGAGTTACTGCCAACAGTATTCAATCTTTCAGGCAATGTATAATTACTCGGCTGTTGATATAAATATTTTTCTCGTGCTCGAAAAAGAATTTTCAAATTACGCTACGCATTTAAGACAGAGCGTACCTTTATTTGTTTAGAAACTTATTCCGCTCTCTAAAGACATGTTACAACACACAAACACTAAAAACCATAATTATCTAATCTTTTAAATCAGCCGCAAGACAAAGCATCCAGTGATAAAATCGCTCTAAAATATTCAAAAGAACGATCATTACTCCGCAAACCACACGTTACGTTATCATAAATCATGCGTAAATACCATCCTCGGGAACATGCATTCAGCGTCTCTTTTAAAAAAGAATGCCCCTATAAAATTTCAATTGTATTTGCAAATCTAATGAAGTGGTTTCACGAGGGTACCATTCTCTGCCGAGATAGGACCTTGGAGCAGAGCGAAAAAGTCCGTTTTGAGCAGGGAAAGCTAGGCTATAGAAAGATCGGACTGTTCAAAATCTTCAGGGTTACAGGCAGCTATCGAAGGCCAAGAATTTACTGCGAGTGGTCGAACAGGTTTCTTAATATTTCCGGTTGCCTATTATCTTGGACTTTCATTTTTTTTTATTTATTCTCCTCTCCCCTCTGGATTTATATATATAGCTATCCATCCGAGAGATAACATTTTATTAGTATTTATTATATTGTGATATAGCAGCTTATAGCTCTCATTACAACGTCGGGGAACAATTAGTACGTCGTTATTCCAGATATACACGTCTGCGATATCACGGCGTTATTGGAAAAGAAGTGCCTTTTTGCATACGTGCGTTGAAGGACTGGGGGTTTTTGAGTGTCTGAATTACACAGTAGGCGACCGGGTGATTACAATCATCGAAGTCTGTTATAACATGCACTTAGCATGTTAAATAAATCTATAAACATACCTAAGTATTTTAGGAACGTTAATTTACGAGGAGAAAATTATCATTGCCAGATGACCAAGGTTTTATTTAAAGTCGGACTCCACAAGCTAAGTGCAACCTGAAACGAAGATGTCATTTTTTGACCAAGAAAATATTTCGCAACGTACATGCGCCACTATCGCTAGTGAAAATACAAACATTATGATGACAAAGTTCAATTCATTTCGCTCTCACTCCAGGCATACATAGCTCTGTGTTAAGCACAAAACTTTTTACATAGTTTCAATGAAACACTTAAATTGAAATGTATATTCATATTTTAAAATAATATGCTATTCTATATTTTAGAATAGCATATTTTAAATTATTTATTTAAACTTTTAAAAAATGTTGTTTCAGTAAATTAATCTTAGTTTTATATAGAAAACATGACACACTTTAAATAAAATTGTACATATTGTGTAGACCTGTAGTGATAGTTTTAAATGAATAGACCAAAACAAGTTCTCACAGACTGATGTTAATTTCTTTAGCTCATTTGTAATAAAATTAACGAAAAAACATTTTTATAGGTTTTTCAGGGATTTTTACCATAGGTTTTGCATGATTTTTTTTTTCTCTCAACATCCAACTGAATAATGGCAATGATACTATATATTTTTAGAGTCTTTAATTTTATTCACACTCAGAATTATTTGTTACTTTTTTATTGTATATACCACATATTTTGAACAATTAAATTAAAATAGTTTTAGGAAATTATATTTTAATTTATTAAAGCTGAACATTCTTTTTAAATACATTTTACGCCTCGAAAATCTAATGCACCAAGAATGCAATTTCTTAAAGAATTCTTAATTTTACCGTAAGCATTCCCGAAAGTAATTAAAAATTCCCCTTTCGCAACGTGGAAAAGTGTTATTTTGCAAAGTCTTGAAAGTTCATTTAAATTTTTTACAGCTAATAATTTGTGTCTTGAAAGCCAGGAAATTATTTCGCCTCTTTTATTCCACAATACAAATTAGTTTCCGTAATTTAAATTCTTTTCTTACACATAATCACAAATTCTTGATAATATAGTTAAGAATTTTATACTCCGAGAAAAATAAAAAATATATTTTTGTTTCTAATGTCGTGAATCAAATCTTGTACTATTTTTAATTCAAATTTAAAGTTATGTTTCAAGTGTATTTAATTTATTTTACACTTAGTATTTAAAACCAAAAGTTTAGAAGAATTTTTAATTCAACTATCGCATTTTCAAATAATTAGGTAAAAGTAGACACCAAGAAAAGGAAAGAAACAGAATGAGGGCTTTGATAAGAAAGTATTATTGTAAAAAAAATAAAAAAAAATCAGGGTTAATAGGAAAGGAGCAAACTAGGAGGAAAGGAGGAAGAAGTACTATCTTCTTTTTACTTTTCTTTTCATTTCTTCATTTCATATTTTCTACGACTTTGGTTTCTATCTATTCACCCAGTTTTGGACTTTTTTTTCCATCTTTGAAATGGCAATATTCTTTTTCTCTCTTTAGTTAATTCTTTTCATTTTCTTCCACATTCACATGGATTGCTGAATATTTTGCTGATTATGAGGCAGAGTTCGCTGTGCCTGGTAAAACGCATTCCGAATTTTTATTTCAAGCTTTTGTGTTGAAAGCTCTGAGATCGATATCGTTAGCAAATACAATAATTAGCAAATAGCTCGAAGCAAATAGAATTAAATTACTTTATATGAACCATAAGAAAAATAGAAACTAAGCATGTGCGATAGGAGGAAGTTCCTCTCCATAGTCAAAAAATAAACATTGTTTCACCTTTACAGAGAGAAAAAAGGGTTAAATTCTGTTCTTTTTATCTTACCGAGCATGTACCATATAGGGAGCGTATTGAAATCACTAAAGAATTCTGACTTTGAGATTTTTATGTATTTACATGTTTTGTGATCTTTTGAATTAATTTAAGCTATTTTTACGGTGATGCATATAAGCTCAAGTTTGTTATATGACAGGTGTAGATGCAAAAATCACATTTTCCTCTGTTCGAAAGTTTAAAAAAAGCTTTTTATTATTAACAAACTTGATATAGTGGCACAGTTTTATTTATTATTATTATTTTGCGTGTGTGATATATTTGTTGCCATAATAACTACTTGAAGATTATCCTAAATCTGTAATAATTCTTGTAAAGCTAGAATTTAAATTTAACCATGAAAAATGTGAGTTTTGCAGTAATGATTAATGCTAGTTATAAACAAAAAATAGTTATGAGTTTAAACAAAAGGAAATAAATATATGTATACCAGTATACCTATGACTATTAATTTTCATTATTTATTTTGGAAGGAGATAAACAACAAAAATTGACAGGCAAAAAATCATTTATTAGAGAGCTTTCGTCGTTACTTTTTTTTAAATATCGATAGTTGTTAAGGAAACAATCATCCTTTGCAAGTAAGTATAAGCCTTGATTGGCTGAATTTAAAGAGTGTGACTTTTGACACAAATCAGCTGTTGAATAATGTGTTGTGCATCAAATTGTGATTTTTAGCATTTTTTAAATCTTTAATATGTTCATAGTGGTCCAAATTATTATTACTGTCCGATTCAGATCAAAAAGACGAACACGATGTTATGAATTACTCAATATCTTAATAATTGGACATTCTAACTTTTGCATCTACGCTCTCTATGACGAACCTTGTACAACATATATTGATTTTGGTGTATATATAACGTATAGTTTTTTTTACAGAGTTTTACAAAAAAAACTTCTTGTACATCACGGGCTATGGATGCAAATTCTTGAGTGCGCGTTATCGTCTAAATGCTGTATTCGATTAAGTGCAGATCGGGTCTATACATTACAGGTCATGGTCACATGATCTGCATAGATTTTTGATGCGTGGAACTTGATAGCTTACTTACAGAATCATAAAAAGAATCCTTATACATTATAGCCTATGGACTTCAATCATTAAAAGTGAGGGAGCGTCTGTATGGAGCATTCGAGTGATCGAATAAGGTACGTACATTACAGGCTACTGTCTTACATATTGTATAGATTTTAACGTGTGTAAGACTTCGGTTTTTTACAGGGTCACGAAAAGTATTCTTATACATTGCGGCCTATACACTCAAAATATTTAAAGTGCACTAGTTTCTGAATCCATCATTTGATTGAGTTGATCCAATTACATTTAAACGCTTGGAAAAGATCGAGTGTTCTGAGAGTCGAGTAGAGTCACTGCAGAATTTTTGAAAGTATTCTAAATGGTGGATTTAATGACAAAACTATACACAAATACAATAAAATGCATGACTTCAAAATAAAAATCTTAGAAATAAGTAGTTCAAAAAGAGAATAGGATAATTTGAGAGCAATTTTCCGAAAACTTCTCAAAAATACGACGGCATGTGTATATGCATTTGAATATAAGCCATGGTCTAGAAATAAACAAAGGAGGATAAGGAAAATAAAAAGACGACATAAGTATTTAAAAGAAAACAAAAGTAGTATTTTACTAATAGAATTAACTTTTCTATAAAACTCTCGGAATTATAAGGCAGACGTATAATTTATTTCCTTGCAATTCAAATTATCCCAAATAAATTGATCATTATGAAAATTGTTCCGTAAAGTGTAGTTTTAGATATTTGAATAATGATATATTTAAAACTTTCCCTTTTATTGAGGCAAATATTTATCGTTAATTTTACATTTCCAATACCAGTTTATATATATATATATATAGATATACTCGAGTCATTCTTCTCTCGACTCACAATGAATCACATTATTGCACAGGTATGAAACCGCAAGACAGCTCTTTTCGCCAAAACCACAAATAAGATAAATACCGTGTTTCAAACACGAGCAGACGTATTGCCAGACAAACACAAGCCTGGAAAAAATTATGAATAGATCTTATCTGTTAAAGAATTATTTTTAAAAAATCCACAAAATTAGGCTAGTATAATTTAGAATAATTTACTTTAAGTATTTGTCTGAACTTGACAATTTTGTTATTTATTTTGAAAGGTTTGCAGAGTTGACTACTCGGAGAGTTAAAGTTCTGAAAATGCGATTTGTGAGTAAATCACGAAGCAGTTTTCTTTCGTTTTTTTTTCTTACTTTTGGCTCATGCAGGTAGAAAGTATGTTTGTAATTTAGTTTCCTTAATGCTTTTGAGATTAGAGCAGAAACCGATTCGACCAGTTAAGATTTTTGTGGTGCCCTTGAAATCATCCGTTGCAGGCAGTTAGCCTTGAACTCGGTTTCGTTCATCAAAAAACAAAAGAACTGTTAGAAATTGGATCGACATTTCTTTTTTTTATGTGTTCATGTACTTTCTTTTTATTTTCTCTTCCTTTTTCTACTCTCTAAACATAAACGTTGAAACGTCCTTGAGAAAATAACGGATTGTATGACAAAAGAAATCCTGAAAGCACTCGTGCTTAATTGAACGATTTCTTTTTTTTCGATAATTTAAAACTCATTTCATATGTGACAAAAATATTTATTAGATTGATTTATACTCAATATTTTTTTTTCTTTTGTCTAAATGCACGATATCAACACTGCAATTAACAAAATCGTTTCAAGTTTTAGCAAGTACTAAGCGCCGATTTTATTGGATTGCTTTTGATTCTGCCGATGTAAATTGAGGTGTTACCACTCGAAAGTTGTAAATCTACTATTATGACGCAAATTAAAAAAAATTGTTTCCAATAAAATTCCATTTGAATTTTTTTACAATAGCCGGAAATATCTTCTTTCAATTCTTTTTGGATATGTTGTTTCAGTATGAATATTTCACTAAATCAGAACATTCACCATTCCATGGATAATTAGAATTTTGTATCTGCTGAGTGAATGCTACATTGATTCACTTCCAGGCTGACAAATTTGCAGAGGGTGTAGGGGGTACAGGGACGGTACAGAATCGCATAGCAATGCGGGTCGGAAACGTCGTCTTCATGTACCTGTTAATAATCATATTAGAAGAAGTGTTCAAGTGATAGTTAACTTTCCGACCATGGTTTTTCAAGAACTAATCCCTCTTTCACCGATTGCTCTCGACAAAAATTGTTATTTCAGAATTGTTTCTTTCATTACATTGATGATATTGTCTGAGGAAGCCCATTGTTTATGAAACTTAGTTAAGAAATTAGACGAACACTTCAACACGTCTTCCAAAGTGATTATTAACAGGTGCATGAAGACGGCGTTTCCGACCCCGCATTGCTTTGTGATTCTGAATCGTCTCTGTAACCCCACCATACCCGCTGCAAATTTGTCAGTGTGGTAAAGAATCACCATATATATATATATCTGTAAAAAGTATTTTTATAAACGAACTATTGTTCGGAATGACTATACGTTTAAATAAACATACTTGATAATGCTCTATAGACAGACATAAAACATGTTTCAGCTTAATTTTAGTCTAAAAATGTCACGTTCTATCTATTTCTTGAAACTTAGTCTATGTGAATATGAGCTCATTTGCAACAGATATCTCTTATGAATACCCTGCATTCATTTTATCGAATGTATAATCTAATGCATATCTAACGTAATATCTAATGTAATAGAATTACACGTGGCTTGAAATGTACGAAAAGTAAAGTTCTTGGTATGTTATATTGGAGTTAAAAAGCATTTCAGTCATAAAAAAATCACTTTCACTGAAAACTGAATTTCTCTCCAGTGTACAGAAAATCAGATTAATGTAATTTAAACTACATAAATAAATTTATGAAGTTCTGAGACATACATAAATGTCTCAATATTAAAAAGTGTGATTTGTCTTAATATGGCTTATATTTTCTTTATACGAAAAAGAGAGAAAGAAAGAAAGTAATTGTTTGTTAAATTTTGTGTAAAAGATTTTAGCTTTAGATTTTATTGTGTTACACGTTTATTTTAAAAAATATCGCACAAAAACATTGTGAGAAACAATAGAATGGATTGTGTGGCAGTATGAAAGAATTTTCATAAAGCATTTATTTATCCACAGAACAGATATAGTAGTAAGGGTGATGACTTTTGAAATGAGTTTTGCTCTCCAGCGATTAACGACCTTATATGTCCAATAATAAATTTCTATCGTAATGTATTATGGGGATTTCCAATAGAAAAATGGGAGCCTATATTCCTTCTTGTAGACTTTCCTTGTAGACCTGGTAGAGCACTGTGCAGAATACCTCATACTATCAACGCGAGTAGAACAGGGAGCGTCACCAGGTCAATCGGAAGCAATCACAAGTTTGAGTTTTCGTCCCTCTAGTAGCCGAATGGAGTCTCTCTAGAGAAACCCTACGGTACAATATAAATTTGCTTTCTCTTGCATTCTCACAACTTTTTTACACGTCTGCTGGCCTTAAAATTGTATCGGTATTTTTGCCACTTTTCATTTTGAAATGAGTTTTGCTCTCCAGCGATTAACGACCTTATATGTCCAATAATAAATTTCTATCGTAATGTATTATGGGGATTTCCAATAGAAAAATGGGAGCCTATATTCCTTCTTGTAGACTTTCCTTGTAGACCTGGTAGAGCACTGTGCAGAATACCTCATACTATCGACGCGAGTAGAACAGGGAGCGTCACCAGGTCAATCGGAAGCAATCACAAGTTTTGAGTTTTCGTCCCTCTAGTAGCCGAATGGAGTCTCTCTAGAGAAACCCTACGGTACAATATAAATTTGCTTTCTCTTGCATTCTCACAACTTTTTTACACGTCTGCTGGCCTTAAAATTGTATCGGTATTTTTGCCACTTTTCATTTTGAAATGAGTTTTGCTCTCCAGCGATTAACGACCTTATATGTCCAATAATAAATTTCTATCGTAATGTATTATGGGGATTTCCAATAGAAAAATGGGAGCCTATATTCCTTCTTGTAGACTTTCCTTGTAGACCTGGTAGAGCACTGTGCAGAATACCTCATACTATCAACGCGAGTAGAACAGGGAGCGTCACCAGGTCAATCGGAAGCAATCACAAGTTTTGAGTTTTCGTCCCTCTAGTAGCCGAATGGAGTCTCTCTAGAGAAACCCTACGGTACAATATAAATTTGCTTTCTCTTGCATTCTCACAACTTTTTTACACGTCTGCTGGCCTTAAAATTGTATCGGTATTTTTGACACTTTTCATTTTATAGTAGTGTACTTATTGTTACATTAAAATTTAAAAAAAATATTTGCATACATGCGAATGGAATTTGTACACTTCCTTTATTTGCTAACCTTGGTTAGAAACAGCCAGCATTTATATTGTTCTGCTTTTGTCGGTATATAAATACAATTTGATCGTTTTACCTCGTATCTTTTGTAGTTTCCACCTGTCATAGCTGTTCTCTTATGTACATAGCGAACTTTTATTAACATTAATTCAGGTAAATTTTAAAGGTAAGCACCTCCACCGTGCAAATAAGCTCCCTCCTCCCACGTATGTATCACAATACATATCAACAGCCGGTAGGGGTGTCTCTAGATGTCATGCATACCGTTTCTTAACTGCATTCCAAGTAGTTCTCCATTCGATCGCTGAGCCATTAGTGGCGCGTTTCTCGTGATCAAATTTAACATTGTACGGCGATTCCTTTCTGCTAGCTTTGTATACAACAGTACATTATGCAAGGACAAAAGTGCTCTGGAAATGCATGATATTACACTTAATCTTTAGATGATTTTTTTTTTCATAGTTTGCTGTAGATGTTGTTGCACGGTCGAGAATACATGAAACTTTTTTTTTGTTTAGTTAAATAGTAAGCAGTTTGACGCTCTTGCTTCTAACAGGTTATAAAATTTTAGATGAGCTTTCCTTCAACAAGTGCAGATGCTCGCTGCAATATTGCACTGTTTGAAGACAGGTGTGTACTAACCTTTTTTTCTTTTTCGCTTTCTTATTTCCTTTCCTTCTCCTAACATCTCTTTAGACACAGAGATGTATATCTTTTATTCAATATCCCATCACTCTTGTTTTGATTTCTGTAATTGAATGTACAAAAGAATCTACCCCATTTCGAAATTCGTCACAGAATGCACAAACAGATCGTGTAATTGTAGCACTTCGTCCTAATTTTTTTCATATTACTTTAACTAAATAGAATTTCTTTTAAAGGTAATCTATAGTCAAACAATATTGCGCGTTGTCAGTACTTTGCAATCGTCATCTCTGTATCATCATATTCTCATTCTTATTGTCCTAGTCAGTATGATCGATTGCAAAATGATAAAAGGTAATGCTTCAATGAGGAGATTTTAAAGTGGAACTTTAATTTTAAAAAACAACAAATGAAGGTTTGATTAAAAAGTAGTTCAATATGCGCAAAATAAGTTTTACAGATGGGCAAATTACGTTTGTAGGTGAATTTGACATAATTTTTACATTTCTTTGAAGGCGTTATGCAATCCCAACAATTTATCTTTTGCATAGGCTGTTTTACCGACATTTCTTTTATAATTAAGAGTATATAACTAGATTTATTAAAAATATGTATTACAAAGTACTTTTTCATGAGAAATGAAAAAGGAAAATCAATCTATAATAAATTGAGAATAATTGAGAAATAATAAATTAAGAACAAACAAACAAAAATTCCACGTATTGATAAACATACAGTGATCCCACTAGAATACTGCTCCAGGCATCAGGCAGCAAGCAGAAAGTCAGTGTTCCTGTCTCCAAAACGATAATAAATACTGGGGAAAAGAGAACTACAAATTTGTAGAGCTTTTTCAGATTAGTACGAAATCATTAGCAAGAACAGAATGCGTAAAGTACGAGTTTATTAGCTCGCGATCCCACAACCAGTCACGTTAAAAACCTCATGGGCTACAAAATGTGAAAAACGGCATAGAATAAGTTAATTTTCAAGATGCTCATTGCAGCGGATGAATATCATATTGAACAGCAAAATTGAAAATTTCTGATGGTTACGAATTATTCTTTTCTTTTGCGGTTCTTGTAGCGTAAAAAACCTAGAAATTGAATTTTGAAAAAGGCAAAATGTTGTACGTTCAATTTTGAATATTATTAACATGCTCAAAACATTGCACTCAGAATGTCTCTTCATACTAAGTCAAGGACACTTCACAACTTAGTAATTGACTTTTTAACCCGCACTTCTTATTGTTATGGGGGATAGATTCGCTATTTTTTCTGTTTACCACGATATGATGCAGTTATAAATCATTGTGTAGCGGACAGCCACTTTACTATATCTAGATTAAGTTATCTAGTTACTATATCTAGACTAAGTCAATAACTGTTGTCATTTTTAATGTAATTTGCGGTGGGAGACAGGGCTTTACTGGATACCGTAAATGATCTTCATTTGCGTTTTCGTCATTTATTATATTTAATTGTTAACGCTTTTACAGAAACACGAATTTCAATTAACTTAATAATCCACGTTGGAGAATGTAAATAGATCAGACTGTACGTTTTCAACAGAAGTAATGTGCATGCAGGTACAGTAAACTAATCAATAACTCGATTTACAATATTTAAATAGATATTAAATGCCACATATTGCTTATTAAACGTCAAAAAATTTTAAGTGATCGTTAACTATTTTTCAACCCATCAAAACAATATTCTATGTATGCTAATTAGAAGTGAATAAGTCATTAAAATTTTCTTTTTCACAGACGAGACGTTAATATGCATCATAAATATTCGCATTTTTATAGCGAAGATGTTTACGCTGAATAATAAGCGTTTTCATAACGCTTTGTTTGCATTTAATGCATTTGATATGCGGCAGCAGAAAATTAATGAATTTAAAGTAGATATCAGATAGTGCATTAAAGAGATTGTTTGAACCATAATGCCAGCATTTTAATGTTTTATAATAAATGTTTTGAGATCCAATCTCAAATTTGCGTGGCATTATTTTTAGAGTTAAGATCAGATTACCGTGTTGTTGAAAAGATGCACTCGTCGTTTCCATTGTGGCAAGAAATTATAAAAAATGACGTCTGCGATTGAACAAGTTGAAAAAAAATATTTTTACTGATGAAGAGCATTGATATTAATTTTTGAATCACATGAAATTAGCGTGATGGTGTTGATAAGCTAGGAACAGATTCATCACTTTTAATACACACGTCAGAATAGCGCTATTGTTATTTGCGATATAAATAGAAACTTTTTATATGAAAATACAAAAGATGAAGGCTTAAAAATTATGACCAGAACGGTGACTTTTCATCTGCACCAAAGTTATTTATGGTCAAAGAGCATAAAAATCTATGTAAGAAACTTTTATATATTCAGCTCTACCAGCGGCGTAGCCAAGAGGGGTAATGGGGGGGTCACAATCCCCCCTATGAGGAATTTTTTGCCATATAAGACGTATAGTCTTCACTCCCTTATCACACACACGTATACATATATTTGAGTTGCAGTAGTCGTAAACCACCCCCCTCCCCCATGAAAAATTTCTGTCTACGCCACTGAGCTCTACAAGTACGAATACTGTATAATCGGTGAAATTTCTAATTCATATTAGGTAATAGTTGAGAAATCATTGAAATGGACTCATTGATTTAGGAAATATTAATGAAAAACAAAAATAGCATTTAAATTTGTTTAACTTAGAAATTAAGAAGAAAAGTAATATGTTTTCAACATACGTATTTGAAAACTAAAACGAGTGGCAATAACTTCTTTAAATTGGAAACAGACTATTTGCAGATAAATTCCATGCAAAAACAGTGAAACTAATGAAGAAGATACGACTTTGAAAAATTTTACTTTCGATATGATAGAAATTTCAATCAAAAACCCTATTTATAAAAATGGGGTTCCGATAACACGTACCGTTTGTAATCTCTATTGAAAATAGTGTGTGCATAGCTCGTGGCTCTTTTACATAAGAACAAAATTAATATTTTTAAACGACGGTTAGTGAGGAGTAATTGTATGAAGTGCGATTTAATGACGTAGCTCTTTTTAAACATTACAAAATTAGTATTAAATCATTGAGACAGCTCCGAAGACCTATCAAGAAGAAAACTGTGAGCGAGCATTCGTAACTTTTATGGGAAGGGGAATAAATATTCAATTCCCCTTCTGTGTGGGCCGTGGTAGCCCAGTTGTTAAGGCGTTGGACTCGTAACCGGAAGGGTGCGGGCTCGATACCGGCGTACCACTAAAGACCACCGTGTACATGCGGTGTACGTGCACGTTAAATCCGTGGTTCCGAAAGTCCTCTCGGCGGTCGCTAGCAGTTTTCGAGGGGTGCCAATATTCAGAAGTCCCCCACTTTCTGATGAGGTTCCAAATTGTGGCGGGAATTTCCGGGAAGGACTTATTTGTAACTCTAAGCTACACATTCAGTGACGCGAGCTGTCCTCTCGTGGCAAATAAATAAATTCCCCCTTTGTGCAGCATTGAATGGTTTCAATGAACACCTTGCTACACGAAGAAGAATGTGCTTTATAAGCTGCAAACTATTTCATAAGCAGTTTAACTCCTTGATAACTTAATAAAAAATTTATCTTTGAATCAAATAATTTTTCTTTTTATAGAAAATTAAATATGTCTAATTAAAGAAAATATCCCGATTGTTAAATTTTCGAGGAAAATTGTTTTTTCTTTCTGTGCACAATTTAGAACATCCATCCTGTTCGATTTTTTCTTTTTTTTCCAATGGGCGGGAACTTGCTCCTCAAGCATTCGCCACTACAAAGGCCCGAATCACTGTCCATTTTATTATGGAAGCACCCAGTGGGCGGACAGCATTACCCCCTATGAAGGGACGGGCAAGTTAACATCCATGCCCAAGTCGGAATTCGAACACGGACCCACGGCGTGATAGAATGGTTCTCTAGCCACTACACCACCTGGGCGGCTCCATCCTGTTCGATAGTGTTGGTAATTTTTGTGTCCCGAACTGTGGAAGAGCTTGGAAGGATTAAAACAATGTAAAACATCATTCAAAGTCTTTCATTGGTTTATGTCTAACTTAGATTCTAATTTAGAAGGCTTTACATAATTAAAACATTTATTACTATTGTACGGTTATTTTTGTATGTACCTAAAATTTTAAATTAATCATTTTTTTTAAATTACTTTATCAGAAAAAACCGAACAACCTTACCTCATAACATATTACTAAACAATCATGACGTATGTAATAACATATTTTAGAGATATCACCCTGCATAAACATTCATCCAAGGTAAACATTTTGATGTCTACTTCACCATCTCAATAACAAAGCTAAAAGCGAGAGATTCAAAAGGAAAAAATAATAATCCAACACATTTTACTCCTAACATTAGCTTTGTATTTATAACTTTAATGCAAGTGCTTTTATGTAAAAGATGATAGTGATTATCATATATTACTCTGACTTAATAGTGTAAGATTCAAAATGAAACAACTGTATTGAATGTTTTTTTTTTCTCTGTAGGTAAGTACTTATGTAAGGAAGTGTAAAAATTACTACACAGCAGTTACCTGTTCTATTTTTATAGACTGCATTTCTTTTGTCTACCAACATGCGCGTGCTCATAAAGGATTATACGTGCCCCTTTGTAAGTAAAGAAGTCGTTTAACTATCTTGCTCACGCACGAAAAATTCTTGCGCTTTGTTTGAAAAAAGAAGTGAATATCTTAGAAAATATTTAAAATGTGCAAAAACAAGTTTGATATTTTGCTTTCTTCATAGAAATTAACGCGTCTACTTTTTTAGAGGATTGTAAACCTAATTTATTCTTCAAAAGCATAAACATTACAAATTTGCAGAAAATTAACCTTCCTGCGGTCTGCATTTCTCCCTGAAATAAAAATTTTGGCTCTTGAATACTTGTTAAGCCTCTAAACATCATGGGGGAAAAAGTGGAATTATTTGCGCTCCGAACTGCTGTGATATTCGTCTCTGTTGATTACTAAACAATTTGTTTGGTAATCAAGAGGGTTCCCAACGAAAATAACAATTTGATTTTGTTGTGAAAAGGAACTAGAGTGTAAATAAAATAAATAAAAACTCTGTGTAAAAAGTACACATAAAATGATATTTATGGGAATGGTATACCTAATACTTATTATTCCTTGCTACAAGTATCAATTTATGTGTGTTTTATACACAAAGATTTTATTTATCTTATCTTTTAAGGCAAGTATTTTCAGTATTTTTTTTCAATAACAAGTGCAATTACCAAAAAAGGATAAGTTGCATAGTGGTGGACCCAAGGAGAGGGGGATTGGGAGGATAGCCCTCTCCCAGAGCGCATTTAAAAACTCTAAACCCTTAGTTTAGCCTGTTCGCTCTAATCATTTAAAAACCACTGGGCCTAGCGTACCGATTGCGCAATCGATTCTGGAAAACAACATTGGTAAAATATGAAGTCTTTTCCGATTCAACTTTTTAAATAAAGAGATATAACTGGTGAAACATGAGTTCAATATTAAAAATGAAAAGGTAATAGAAAAAGACTGACTCGTCTCAGATATATATATCTTTTTGTTCTATTTGTCACTCCTCCATTGAAAGTTTTACGCATCCGACACTGTCTTGAACCTATATTCAACCCCTATTTTTCTGGGTTTAGAAGGAAGCAATAGAAAGTATTTTCTTCTTTATGTTGGCTTCACTGCCAGACGTTTGGATGACACTCTGTGACCCAGAGTTCATTGAGTGTCTCAGCGGGAAGTATAGGAACCATTTTTTAGCCTCCTAACAATGGCAAGAGTAAATAGTTTAAACATCACTTCAAGATTAATAATAGGTAGAAAAAGAACGGTGGTTTCTACCTGCATAATAAAAAAATAATTAATTTTGAAGAAATCAGATATAATTAGGGAAGAATCAAGCTCTAAAAATATTAGTTTTCAAGAATAAAAGTTGAAAAACAGTGTGTGATATATCTGTTTTTGTTTTATGTTAAAAAATATCGGAGTATGGCAGTGAAAATTGAAGTTTGGTGACCAGAATTTTACCTCTCATTTAGTTAAAAGGAGTTCCAAGCAAAAGATTTTCACCTACGTCCCATAAATGTAATTCCTGAAGCTGACAGGAAGCAGCTCAAAATTGAAGTTTTAAAAAAGTTACGTAGCTGATAAAATTGGAGAAAATTACATATAATTTTAATTTTTCAAGTAAAAAATATTAATTGAAATGTTTCATTTTTTTGTAGAACGTACATATAAGGTTAGAAATTAAAAATATACATATTTTTTATCGAGATTTCCTCTAGATTTTTTTTTGTTTAACTCACATCAATTTTTTAAAGTCATCTGAAAGCAAAAATAGGATTCCTTTGCAATGCGCAGTTTTGCAAGAGAAAAGTAATGTTAGAATAACCTTTAACAATTTCATAAACAATAAACTTAGTGTGGTCTATCACCACAAGATTTGAAAACCTTAAAAAAAAATATTTATAACAATAACACAATATGATTTACTATTTAGAAAGAGCATTCAGAACGCATGCTTACAGCTTAACCTTAATTACCTGCGCTTCTTGTATACTAAAAGCTTTTTTTCTTGTTAAAGTTTTAGTACTAAAGTAAATACTCCTAAGATCATCAAACTTAAGATTTTTTTAAAAAAAATCCGTAGAAGTTGCACGAACTTTTGAAAAGCAGTGCGTGGGCTCAGATACTTTTGTGGGATATTGGGCATCCTCTGTTTTAGAGTCGGAGGGTGGTCGATTGCAGTTTTTAAGGAAATTTCAGAATGAAGTAATAAAGTAATAAACAGATTATAGTTGGAAAAAGTATTGTTAGCCTGTTTTGTAGCATAATAAAGATTGTTGAGGTTGGCTCATTTTAATACATTTATTGACTACAAGTATACACGGATAACAAATGCTGGTGAATGGAAAAAAAAATTGTAACCTAATTTCTTTGTTGAGCAACATCAGAATTAACAAAGTTTTGAATAAAATAAAAATCTAGCTATGCAATGTTCTAACTGGGTTGAGCAGAAACGGTAAAATATTGAGTGGACTGGAGTCTCACGGGCACTTAGAAGTTGGTGTCACAGTACACAAGGGAACTAGTATGCTCGAGCAAATTGTAATCTACGTTGAAAAATATTTTTACGACACTAAAATTAAATTTAAATGAATGTGTTCAATTTCTTAATTTTTATTTAAATACTTGATGGTGATGAATTTGACTAGAATGATATTGCCGATTTGACTAGAATGATAATATATCTCACGGAATCATGCTGCTCATAAAAATAGTTGGAATGAACATTTTGCTTTCATTTGAATGTATGCATACTTCTGTTTGTTTATTCGATATTTTTTTAGCACGTACGTGAAAAACGTCAACGGAAGAATACTGAATAAACATACACACACAACCAATAAACAAACAAACATTGATATTTCTTCTCACCAAATGAAATCATTCACTATGACCCAATTACATACTGATCAATCCTACGTGCTTTTCCAACACAACATTGAAACAAAGTCATAATTCAGAAAAAGTCTGCACCGCCATTCTCCGATTCGACCACAGAACGTCCGTAGGCTAAAGGTTGTCTAGAAAATCAATCCCCGACTTAATACTGAAGCAAATAAAACAAAATCGGATAGAAATCTTTGAGAAAGAATGCATAATTACTCTTGCCTTCGGTCACTTGTGTCTCGAAAGTTTGTTGGATAACCGAACCAGCAAAATCAACCTTCGCGTCGCTTGGGGCGTCATAACCGATCGGCCATCTTTCATTATATGGAGCAGAGGGAAATTCGCTTTTTTTTTCCTTTCTTTTATTTCTTTCGCGTCGCATATTATTTTGCGGGCATAACTGGGCCAGATACGTAACAAGTAATTGCGTGTGTTAGTGGGATGCTTTGCGCCTGTAAATCATTAACTTACCAAATGAGTCGTTAGTGGGATTAACGGCATTCGTTGAAAAGGGATATTTTTTTCGGACCTTTATACGTGCCGTGTTTGTGGTGTCAGGGTATGATGTATAAATACCGATGAGGCAATGCCTCTTTCTTGACCGGAGCAATTAGGGGAAAGTGTCATTTAGCATAGCCACTGACTCATTCGCTTAACCAGGAGAAGAATTAGAGTTATTTCTCAAAATTCTGACGATGAATTTTTAGAAGACTATATTTAGAATCGAAAAAAGGAGAACAAGAATTATAGAACAGCATTTTACCAGAACAGCATTTTTCACATAAATAACCAGCCACATACAGACGAGCCCACTTAATGGAATATCGGTTAAAGGAATGTACTGCTTAATGCAGTAAATTTTCAATGCACCAAACCATTTAATTTCTCAATGTAATCCCGAATAATGGAATATCGCACTTATTAAAATGACTTTTCGTGGCAAAGCGACCCCAATAAGCGGGCTGTACTGTACTATACGAAACCATTCTTAGTACATAGCTGCTAACTTTTACGGAAATAATTAACCTCTCTTTCAACAGCATATTTTGTAACTTCTCTCCAAAATAGTAATAAAGCTACAAGCTCAACTTAATGGAATATTTTACCTATTAGAATAATTTTTAATGGCAAATCGACCATTCTATTAAGCGGGCTGGACTGTACTGTATAAAACCATTCTTAGCACATAGGTGCCAAACTTTTACGGAATATAATGAAACCACTCTTTGGAAATGGTATATTTTTAAACTATTTTTCCAAAATTGTACCAAAACTACGAGCTCAACTTGCAAGTTTTTCTGTATTCTAAATCGAAAATTGCTGTTAACAAAAAGCGGTTAGTTATATTCCGTAAACTTTGGCTGCTATGTTAATACAAAATGTTGATATTTTTGAAGAAGTTCTTAATATAGGAAAATAAATAAATTTTATAGTATATGTAATACCTTTCTACTAAATGCAAAGTGAGAAAATTATTTTTTTATTCTATAGTAAAATTCTTAAAATGGCAATATTGAATCCTTACAAACACGAAATCTGGAATAAATTGCTTTGGTCTCAATTTGCCTTTCACAAACATTATTTATACCTATAAAGAATGGGCCTTTTGAATAGAGATGCTAATCCAGTTTTGTAAATTTTAACTGTTTGTTTTAATTTCAATAATTGTTTTATTACTTCTTAAAATCTTAACACTTCTGCGAAGTTGTGATAGTGTACCATCTTACAAGCACATTAACAATTAGTAAACCTTGATAGAATTAATTTATCTGAGTATTTTTCATTATTCACTGAAAGTATGTGAACATGTCTTAAATATAAAAAAGAGTGCATGAATACCATATTTGCTACATTTACAACAAAAACTAATTAATAACATAATATTATTAAAATACTAATATTTACATCACTTGTCTATATCGGAATTTTAATATGTGATGAACTTGGATTTAATAATTTGCTAAAAATATTGAACTCGTTTTTAGGGTATTTCAAAACTTTATATACATAATGATAGTTACCTATTACAGACATTAATATTATTATTATTGTTATTATTAATATTTTTATCACTTACTTTCTACTAAAATAACTGAAAGCTTATATTTTAAATTCATGAGCTGCGTTTCAATTTAAAGGAAATTTTAAAAGACTTACGAGTAGCAGAATATGAAATATAACCTACTTCAGTTGTTTTTTTAAATAAAAAGTCTGAAAGTTACATAAAAGATATATATTCATGTGTAGAATATATTTCTATGGTACATAAAAATGGTTGTGTTCAGCTCGAGACTAATTTTAACTCATGTATTATCTATTCCAGTTCTAAAAAAATACAGAGAGATGTAAAATATTTCATATAAATCGTCAGACCTTATTGGTCTGTTGATAATGAAGAGGGAATTACATTCTTCACAGTGTTGTGAGCTTTCATCGACACAACATCTTGCGATAAAGTCAGAATTTTTTAAGTGGCATAAGTTAAAACAGCAAAACACTGAAACGTTATTTTGAATTTCTTAGATGAGTTTTAAGGAAGTAATTTTTTTATATTCAAATATTGATATATTCAACACTATATTACATTTGCTTTGCTTTATTATGTTTGAAAATTGGGAAATAAAAAATGTAAATTATGCAATACTTTTCAGATTCAAAGAACGAGTATCTACAAGGTACAAGATAAATATTTGCTTGTGTTCATATCAAAAATCCAAGCTTCAAAACTTTGATTACATTTCCAAAAGCTTGTGAAAATGCATTTCAAATATTTTCATTTTGAATTTGAAACTGAGAAAAATTCGCAATCTAGAGCTCATGATGTCAATGACATATAATTTTATTCATTCCGGAAATATTTCTCTGTCGAAACATGTTTAATTGAGGTCATATCGTAAGCAACAGTTTGTAATTTTACTGGAATGTAATTTTTAAGTTATAAGTGACATTCTAAAAGAAATAGTAATTGTTTTTTATATTTAAAAAGAATAAAGTGAAACAGTTTCATAATTTCTAGCTCCGTGTAAAAGACTGTTAAAAGAAAGATATTTTCTGTTAAAAATAAACCAAATAATCTGGAAATAAAACAAAAAAAACCATGTTTAAATCAATATTAATGTACATCATAAGAAGAAATTGAGTACGTAGGTGCTATCTTGCATCGTAATTGGATCAAAGTAAGTTATTTTTCAAATTATCATATCATTTCTACAAATTTCTTCCAGCCACATAAAACTTATCTGAAATAAAATTCACTGATCTTTAGTGTTATTGCTGTGAGATATTTAATAGTATGATGACACTTTATTACAACTGTATGCATTTCTTAGCGGCTTAAATGCCGGGAATGACACCATTTCATTTTGATATCTCTGTTCCAAATTACTATCATTACTGCCTCTAATTTTGTACAAAAATGAGTCTTAATAATCAGATTTCCTTTCAGAGGTAATTGCCCCGGCGTCTACAATGACTTCATAAGTGCCGCTGGTACCATCCTACGTAGTTATGCGAAAGGATGCAATAATGAAACGCCATTTTGTTCGGTAAAAAAAAATGACTTTTTATAGGATGGAATTTTTAGTAAAAGTAGCACTTGAAAATAATGTTGCACGTGGGATACCTGCGAAAATGAGGATGGTGCGGTTAATATGGCAATTAGATTTTGATATAACAATAGAAAAAAAATATTTTTAATCTGCTGCGAGCATTTATATAAAAAATACTGCATTAAAACTCTTTAAATTGAAAAAAAAAAAATTAACATTATTCTATCAGAGTATAAGATGCTGCATCCTTATTAATACATTAAGCATATAAATAATATGACTATATTTTTGTAATGACGGCAACTATTATATATTCTCGAGTTTGGTCTTACTGAATACTGAACCCGAAAACGGCAAAATATTGTGCTTTTTATTAGATGAATGCAATAAATTTCACCTACGAATATCAATTTCGAAATTTTTATTTAGAAAAATGCCTAAAACACCATGATATTGTATAATCGCAAAACGTACTGTAACTTAAAGATTAAAACCCGTTAAATTAAAATGGCCGTTATAATTATAAAAATGATTTAATATATGAAGTCAAAATCTGAAACATACTACGCTTGTACAAACTACTTTTTTTCACCAAAATGTACGCAAAAAATAAGCTGCAAAACAAAAATTTAAAAATTCCCATACATCTGACTTGCAGCGTATCTTATGCATATAGAATGCAATGAATGTGCCTTATCTTTTCAATTTTCAGATTTTTTTATCTTACTTTTGACACATAACTATTACAAAATTCTATACTGCACGAAAACGTAGAATGACATTCTGTATAAATAAAACAGCACCCGAGAACAACAAAGGAAATAAGTAGGTAGCAAACAGCCGATCGAGAATGCAGCAAACACCTAGTCTTACGCAGATACCTTAAAACACAATATTCAATTGTTTGACTAAATAGTACTTAGATTTTATGTAACAGCTGTAATTACCAAACAATCGAATGATGAAATAAGCTGCGTACAGTATTTCAAAGCCTTTACATGTCCGTATCTTATATAATGTGCTATTACAAGAAGCAAATTTGATAATTAATATGCTATTTCCTTTCACGCATCATTGGGTTCATGATATCTTCACAGGTCAGATAACTTTGTGGTGAAAACTAACTGAGGTGAACGTTTTTGAAAATCTGCATTTAATAAATGAGTAAACAGTACTATTAGGAAAAATAATTTACAGCTAAAACTAAACTCAATACATTGTAGAGTATTAGTTTATTTAGCAGTGTGCAAGATATTTTTTAAACAAGTTCGTAAACGCGTGAAATATTACATATTTATTAATAAACCATAATTTTTATTTAAAGAAATAATGTCAAAAGTTAGTAGGCAAGAAGTGATCTCATAAATTTGCTTTTAAAATATTTTTAATATGAATTATTATCTATTGCATCTACTTCTGCTATGAAGAAAAAATATTGTTTAAATTGCTTTCAACCATAGCTTTATCTATGAACCTTTATTCTATATAAATAAAACTAGACTTTTGTCTGTACATTTCTTGGAATCCAAAAATTTTGCGATTTCTATCCGTTTCAAGCACCTGGGACTCTGGTGAAACCCTCAAAAAAAGTTTGTCGTTCTGTCGTTCTGTCATTCTGCCATTCTGTCCGTGACGCTTTTTTTGTTCAAGCATCACGTAAAAACGACTGAAGTGAATGGTATGAAATTTGGTGTCATGATAGGTGGTCACTCAACTTAAAACATAGGCGTCAAATTTTAAAAAAATTTTGATTGGATTTTGAGATTTTGCGAAAATCGTTTCAAACTGCGTAAATTTGTGTTCGCACATCACGTAATAACTGCAAAGGTTAAAAAATGATATTTGGTGAAATGATAGGTGGTCACTCACTTTAAACTATAAGCATCTAGTTAAAAAAAATCGATCAGATTTCGAGATTTTGCGAAAATCGCTTAAAACTGAGTGAATGTTCACGCATTACGTAATAACGACTAAAGCGAATGATATGAAATTGGGTCACATGGTACATGGTGTCTCAACATAAACTATAGGTGACCAACCAATTTTTTGAACATTTTTATTAGATTTTAAGATTTGTGAAAATTCTCTCAAAATTCGTTTATATTTCTTCAAGCATCACGTAATAACGACTAATACGAATGATACAAAATTTGGTGATATGATAGGTAGTTGCCAATCGTAATTTATAGGCGTTGAATTTTTAAAATATTTTGATTACAGTTTGAGATCTTGTGAAAATCGTTTTAAAATGCTGAAATTTTGTTCCAGCATCACGAAATAAAGACTGCAGGGAATGAAACGAATTTGGGTGACATGTGTGTGATAGGTTGTCACTCAACTTAAATTCTAGGCTTCCAATTTTTCAAAAATATTGATTAGATTTTGAGATTTCGCTAAAATTATTTCAATATGCGTAAATATTCGTTCGCGCATCACATAATTACGACTAAAGCGAATAAAATGATATTACTTAGCTACTCTCTAACCTGTAATATTTTAACGATACATAAAAATTATAACTTCGCTTTCTTTACTTTGGCAACATACTACATCCATTCTGTGTACTCCTACAATGCTGACGAAAGTTCTTGCTTTTTGTAAATTTGCATTCAGTACCAACCCGTCAACGACGGGTACTTCAGCCAGTATTGAAAATAGAATCGTGTGGTACATAGATTATAGGGATAAAGTTATACAATTGCAAAATAAGATTGTGTAAAATTTCACCCTGTTTCATGCTATTTCTTATAGAAACCTTTGTTAACCTCTATTACAATGAAACAAGTCTTGAAAGACACATCTGCCACGTGTACACGTTTCAAGACTGACCATCTACTGAGGGCATACATAAAGGTTAACATAAAAGATTCATTTCTTGCAATTATCGCAAAATATCTGGCCACTATGCAAATGCAAATTTGTTGACTTCTTAACATGCAATCTGGATTTAAAATCAGATAATTGGCTATTCTCGTTGAAAAATAAGACTAGCTGATGCAACCAAAAGATTAAACTTGTTTGTGTTTTAAAGAAATGTGAGTTAAATTCGGGTTTCGAAAGATAAAAATGTATGTTGAATAACATTTGAACTTTAAGTGCAAGTGTTAATTTATCGAAAATTTTTCCTTAGTGACACCTGACAGAATAAGAATTTATTAAAGTAAGGACAATTAGACGTCAAGAATTTTTAGAACATTTAAAAAAGCGATTAATGTGTTGCACCTTGTCCATAATTTCAGTTACGTCAAAGTTGTGTTCCTTTCTTTCTTTTTTTTTCTTCTTTTTAAACAAAATCAACATCTCTAAAGATACATCGCAGCGTATCAATTTTTAACAGTATTTTGCATATATTCACCATGCTTTAATTAATGAAAATTTGCATAACTCGGTCTCACCGCATGCTTTTCTCTCTCTCATGTTTTACTCAGTCTTACCACAGAATTATTAAAAATTAATTCACAAAAAGAACTATATATATAGTGTTTGCCTATATTAAACTTTGAGTAAGAGCTATGTACTCAAATACAGCTTAGTAAATAATAAATAAATAAATATATATATATATATGTATATATATATATATATATATATATATATATATATATATATATATATATATATATATATATATATATATATATATTTGAAAAAAAAATCTTAACTTTTATTCATATTTTATTAACGACCTTTAATAATACTGTTCAAATATAAAAATAAATTTTGATTCTAAAGTTACCAATTTAGGATTACAACGGGTGGAGTCAAATTACACTTAAAAGGATAAATATGTTCTGAAATTCATCAAACATATGAAAGTAAGTTTTAAGGATATATTGTTGTTTAATTCTGCTAAGTGAAATTAAAAATTAATTGCACGATATTTTGTTCATTGATGTGCATTATCATTTCTAAATCGCATAAAATAAAAATACAAATTAGAAAAATATATTTACTATGTAGTTTTATAATATATATTTTATCTGTTAAAATAAATAATTATAGTTAGTTAAGAATAATTACAAAATGAAACTTAAAATTATCCGTGAAAGTAAAACAATAGTTATTAATTACTCATATCTATCAAAAATATTCATTTAATTTTCCCCAAAAGAATAAATGTGCTTAGATCGGTTTCAAATTTGGAACTGAAAAGAGGCCCTCAGTTACAATTTTCAATGGATAAAAGTTTTGTATAATTCTACATTACTAAAATTACAAAATGTTGGGATTGATTCTCGATATTTCCTGCTTTCGGGGGTTACGCGCGGCTGTTGATGTAACGCTTTGGGAGTTTTAATGGGTATTATCCAGATGTAAAGTGAATACTCGTTAAAACTCCTTAAAAATTCCACCGACCATGCCCCCCCCCCCCGTCGGCAGATGCCTCTCATGTAGGTATATAATAACACATACATTCAGAACAGAATCTCAATATCGCAACTCTCAAATTCAGTTTTCTATCATAAATTACATATAACCATGATAGTAGATAAAAATTACTATTTGTTTGAAAACTGCATAAAATACATGTAAACGTGTTCGTTAATACTTAAGTAAAACACTTATTTAAAATATCTTTTATTTTTATTTTCTGGATTATATTATGGTATGATTCTATAGATTGATAAGTAATTCAAGAACAATTTTTTTTATTTTCTTTTGAAAGTATCTTTAATAAAGAAATTTCTGTTAAATGTCATTTTTTAACCCTTAAATGCATGAACGTTTCTTTTAATAAATAAAATTTGAAATTAACTGGAAAATGGGTGTAAATAATTGGAAAAATACAAAAATAAATAAATTAAATAAAAAATAAAAATATAATTTTTTTTGGAAACATAATAATGTATTTCTGCATCAATATGAACAGATATTTCTACAAATGAACTGCGTACAATAATACAATATTTCATACATAAATAAATTTCTCTCAAATAAATAATCATAATTTGTGATACTTAATGAAATGAAATTGTACTCAGAGAGCGCGCCGTAATGAAAATTTGTAACAGATAAAGAAATACATTCTCAAAGATTCTAGTTGCGTTCGGAAAAGTTAAAATAGTTTTGATTAAACATTTAAAAAAGCACTATAGAAAGGATGTTAAGAAAGAGATATTAGGTTTCAAGCATACCATGCGTATCTACATTGCTGTGCATTTAAGGGTTAAAATATTGTTTTGAAAGGGAGGAAGGGAGGGTAGGAAGCTAATTCGTTTAAATTTCTTTCAATTCGCGTTTGTGCTTTCAGAAATTATGACCGAAAGGTTTCTATAAGTGCAATACAACTGAAGTGCAGGCTGATTAACAAGTAAGATACATATATAAATGCGTATTATTATTATTATAAAACAACAATATTAAATGAAATATTTTTTCGGAAAAATAATAACAAAAAGCCTTTTGAAATTCACAAGGATATAATAATTCAAATCTAGGCATGAAGCATTCGTTTATTGGCATGACAAATCTTTATTCAGGAATAAAATGATAGCAATTCATTTAAAACTCTTTAAATAAAAACTGAACACTTTATTAAGGATAAGCATTAACCCTTTAAACCTTATTTGGCGTAAATGTAAGAAACAGATCTGCAACTAATTTGTATAACTCAATAGATTTATCTTTTACAACTTCTACAGCTATTTCGTATATCATTATTATATCAATGTATTTAATGCATAATTTTGCTTTATGTATGGTAAAATACGATTAGATCCAATTAATAAATTAAGGAAACTGATTGATGATATTTTTGTAAGCGTGGCTTAGAGATGCCGTAACACTATGCTTTCAGAGAAAGGTTGCAGTTCACTAAATAGCTTTAAGTAATTAATTATCGCATTATTATGCAAATTTCCACGCAGAATTGAAAAGACATCTTAAAAGATCTCCCATTTGGGACAAGGACGCGGCGATGGTTCAAACACTTGAAATTTTACTCTTAGAATTGGTTTTTCTTTGTGAGATAAAAATTTTTCATCATTACATTCTTAGAGTTGAAGGGGAATTATAAGGGCGTACGTAGTGAACTAATTGCATTTCATAAAGTATTATTTAACCTAGTTATGTAAATAAGCATCTTTGAATAATTCTAAAATTTTTCTATATGCAAAACTGCTGTATGTTTCAGAAATTCATTTTAATACAATTGGGCAGTTTTAAGAAACCAAAATTTTTAGAGCCATACATTATTACAAAAAAAATGTTCTCTGTTAGTTTAAAGTAGTAAGCATTCTTTGCGTAATAAATAAAAAAAATTCAGTGTCAAAAGTAAACCAAGTGTGTGGTCAAAAATACCACAACTTCGAAAATTAATCCAGTAAAAGCACAATCAATGCGTTTCGAAGCATCAGTTATCAGTAATGACAGGCATATTGATTTTCTTATAACGCTCTGATATCATTTCGATACAGAGCACCACAGACTCTACCGAACTTATCTCAAAAGCATGATATCTTTACAACACCTTATTGGAAATATTAAAAAGTTTTCACTAATATTTTGTAAGTGACGAACGCACTTAACAATATTTCTAGTATTGGATAAATTAATTCCGGGATCACATTAACAAATTACTATGGCTTGGTACTTTGAAAATTTATGACATTAAGTGATATATTCCTTTAACCGGTATTGATTAAGTTGGTTCGACTGCATATGAAAAATAACACATCTTGTTGTGTCTTGAAGCATACAGATAATTGTAAGGATTATAAACTCTGAACTCATATTTGAAATAGTAAATTCAAGCGATTTTAGATAAAGATTTTAGTATCCTTATATTCGTAAAAAGTTTCGCATCGTCAAAGATCGATGCGCACATGCGTTCAACTATTCAAAAACATGTTGGAACTAGAGTTTCAATTAATAAATACCGTATGTGATGAATTGAGTACTTAAATCCAACGTGTACTCAGTTAGTGAAATAGGAATATGTAAATTTGCCTAGTGTTAATAGTTTATTGAAACTTGATCCCTTTGCAAAAGGTAAAAATGTAACATCTTGGTAATCGCTTGCACAAAAAAGGTTCAGATTCTAAGTGCAGAAAGTTTGTAAAGTACATTATTTTCGCAATTTTTATTAAAAAGCAATTTCCGGAAAACAAACTCTCCGAGATTTTGCTCTGGATTTGCGCCATAACCATTTTTGTTGTCGCACAAATTTGTTGAATTTGGCTTTAATTTTGGATTTTGAACTTTAATATGCACAAAATATGTGGGTGCCCGTCTGCTCCAAAGCGTGTGCAAGAGCAGCACATATTAGATTTTTCAGGAGTCTATTTATAACTTTTTAATACATTAGTTAAATTTCTTGTATTCTGTTAGAAGTTAAATACTATTATACGTAAGCAGATTCAATTTTTAAAAATATATTTCTCTCTCTATATATGTGCAAACATATATTAGCTTATCGAACTATATATGTGTGTGTGTATTAAACCTTAATATTTTAATGGAATTTTATAATATTTTAATAATATTTTAATGGAATTGCCATTCTGGAAATATAGAATATACATGTAGCTCAAGGTAGTTTCTAAGCAATATCAGAAAACGGCTGCAAATATACCGACTTCGCAACTTGCATCCTTACGGACCAGGCGCGTAGCCAGAAAATTTTTTCGGGGGGGGGGTATGCGCCTGGAAAATTTTTCGGGGGGGGGATATATCCCGATATCCCCCCCTGGCTACGCCCCTGTTACGGACGTTTGTGGTGCGTCCGCTATGGACCGGATTATAATACCGGATGTCTGAAATGTCTCGATTATGTATTATATAATTCCGATATCGGACTGAATGGGGAGAATTATCAGCATTCATCTAGTATATAACGATTTTAAAAGATCATTTAAGATACCTAAAAAAAATAGTTATGAGCGTTATATCTTCAGAAAGGATTGGATAATGAAGTTCAAGGAAATTTATAAAGTCATAGTAGCAAGTAATATGAATGATAAACACAAATTTTCTTACATTCGTTGCAGGAGATAAAGCAAAGATATATGTACGATTAGTAGTGATTGATTTAAATTTTCATTATGGGTATTTCATTCTAATTTTTGTTAATAAGAATTATTTGAACGGAATTTGCAAAGAAAAAACAGTCTTAACGAACGCAACTGCCCGTCATTAAATCATTATTTGTCAATTAGTTAAAAGAGAATGCAATATATAACAATGAAATATAAATTTTAAATAAAAGCAAAGAAAAACAGTTTTTCAGTTACAAATTAATAACAAATTTCAGATTTTAGAGATCTACCTAATAATTTTAAACCCTGAAAAAAATGGGTATTTTTGTTGAAAAATACAAATTATGCAGATGCATCATTAACACTTTTAACGTCTCGTGCCTTTAAAATAGTTCTATGTTACAATTTATTCATGATTTTTAATTATTAAATAATTATTTACCTCATTTAAAATCCTCAAGCAATTAAGTAAATATCATCTTAGTTAAGAATGAAAAGCTGGTAACTATTCGGAATTTTCTCAATTATCTGTTAAAATTTGGTATCTGGAGCGAATATTATATATATATATATATGTGTGTGTGTGTGTGTGTGTGTGTGTGTGTGTGTGTGTGTATGTATGTAGGTATTACATATTTCAGCAAATAGAGAAAAGTTCGGGAACTAATCACAAATCGGTTCATTTAATTTGAACATTTTTTAAGAATAATTTTTAAATGAAACTGTCCTCGCACTTTTTTTATAACTCTTAAACTACGGGCCCTAAAATTTAAAAATTTATACTTTTAAGTTGCAACTAACCTATAGCGACGTTGACTGAGTCTTTTGAGGTTACTGAAACACGAGACGCACATATCTATATGAGACCATTAAAAATTACGAAATGCAGCGTTCACTTTGAAAGAATCGAATTCAATGATTCAAACTAGCAGGGAAAAGAAATAAATTTGTTAGCTTTGTTTCTCAGTTGAAATATTAAATTGAGGTGAATAACCCGTTTCGCGATTTCCTGAAATGAGATCAGATACAATTTCTAGAGAGAGAAACAAGCTTGCATCAGATAGCTTTTGAAAAAAAAAAAAATATAAAAAGAAATCGGGCAGGAGGAGGGGGGATCTTTCTTTATAGGAAGACGTTAGTAATATTCTCAACCCATGGTTCGCGCACTTGTGACACCAATCAGCTACGAAATGTGCTCTTCGTTTAAACGAGGCGTTCCCAAAGATCATTATATTCCCATCATCAATAATGCCGTCTACACTTGGTTCTATTTCAGTGTTAAAACTGTTTGTTCGTGCATTTGGTCGTTGAATATGCATTTCTATACATCTTTCTTTTTTTTTTTCAATTGTCCTGAAAATGGATAATTTTATAAAGGAAATTTTATTGGATTTTATAGAATGAAGAGATATTCAGATTTTGTTATTTCCTGGTTGTAAAGTAGTTTGATTTGATCGGTCACTTTATTAGTAGTTCTTATATGAGGAGGAAAAAACAATACAGAAAACGGGATTTTAACGATTTTGAGTATGCATTAAAAGTATGGAGAAACTCGGATCATATTGTACGTTATTTTAGAGCAAGATGCAAACATAACAGAAGGATGTAGTTGAACTCGTAACATTGTTGTTAGGACAATGCAGTAAAAAAAGATATCATATTATTTGAAAATATATTTTCAGTATTTGACTGTGTGAGAAAGAATTTTATAGTATTTAAAAATGTTAAATTTGATACTATCAGTTATATGATGCTTTTAAAAGGATATCCAGACAAAATTGTGTACAGCCATTTACATTTGTCTTCGTATTATATTTTATCAAAGAATTAAATAAACAAGAATTTTGACGGGAGTGTAAGAAAAAGTCTTTTTTTATTCTAAGGATATGATGAGTTGCTTTGGAGACTTCAGACACTAGGCTAAAATATTATTTAAATAAATAGTTCTTTTTTCAACAAGAAAAGATAATGTTTGGTGAATATTATCTCATTGTTCTTGTTTTCTGAATATTTTTCTATTTAAGAAGAAAATATCAGACTATTTCTATCCAAAATTCTTACACATAAATTTTCAGCTAACATATTATAAATTGTTTGTATGGGTTTTTTTTTTCAGATTTTTTAACTATAAAGTACTAGGGGCGTTCAAAAATTAAGTTAACACGTTATTGAGAGGTGCGCTACAACATAACATACATACAGTTTTTCTACACAATCTCTCAGCCATAACAGATATTTGTTGGAACATTGCACCACTTGTTTGAATTGCTGATCATGGTTGAAAATCACTTTAAACCAAAATCCTCTTTGAGCTCACCGAATACGTGAAAGTAACAGGGTACCAGATGGACTGTATAGTGGATTTTGCGAGATCTCCCATCTAGAATTGCAAAGCAGACTCTGTGTTGTGATGTGGGGTCTTCATTTGTCATGCAGGAGGACAACGACTTAGCTTGAATTTCCATGTCCTTTTCTTTTTAACAGCTTTGCACATGTCACAGCACCACTCAGCAGTAAAGTGCTGTCCTTCCTCATAAACTCAGTGAAGACAACTTCGGAATTGGAGAAAACAGAAGCCAGGACTTTTACCAACTGATGAGTGAAAGTCTTCGTCCAGAACCAGCATACTCTTTCGTGCGCTTCAACTTTCGGGTAAGGTTGCAGCTGACAGGGCATTTTACTCCCAGCAGTGTGCAGCAACAATTGACACTGTCCGGATGAAATAGATACTGTTGTAAGCCGTGGAACTGAATTATCGTCTGTGCAGGCGTCGCTTGTGTTGCCATCCGTGGGGTACAAGTACAGTTCATTTTTTAAATGTAAGAAATAAATTACAAATGGAAAATATTTTGAGCAAAAAAGTTTTATCATGATTGTCGTGCGTTAAACATTTTTTGGAAAATTGAGCCATAACTTTCATTAATACTTTCTAGTAGTAACGAATTAAGAAAGCTTTGTTAAATAACTACGACAGAAAAATTTAATGCCACTCAACGACAAATATTTATTAAACTTATACTATTTTGAACAAATAGGGAGAAATACGCATATGAAAAATAAAACATTATTTAATTTTTTCTCATATTCTGGATTTGCTAATTACTATTTTAACGGTTTCGGGCTCTATAAAAAATGCAAATTTTAAAAATTTGAAACTGCAAGAGCATTAACTCTGTATGTATACTTATACAATACTTTCAATAAGAGTTGTGAATCAACGTAAAGCTAAAGAAACGGTTATGAATATAAAGTACGAAGGAAAATGATAAATAAAAATTTAAAAAAATGAAATTTATTTTACAAATTGCTTACCACACAGAATCTGTGCCTATTTTGAAGCATTTGCTAATATTTAAACATTAAAGCCCAAAATTTCTAGTCATTTTCTCCCCATCCTTTAAAAACAAAAGAAAAATTCAAAGTATTTATTTTCCAGAAATTTAAATAATATTTTAAAAAATATATTTAAATGATTAGATAATTTAAAGCAGCTATTTAATATTATATTTCACCATAATGGACTGAGGAATGCTCATTATCTTTATTAAATCATCCCCGAAGGCGAATCAGCTTACTTAAATTTTATTGGGCTTATTTAATTTTTATAAAATTTACTTGTTACAGGACTTAGTAAAATAAAACCGGAAAAACAATGTGGAGCAATTATTTTCCAAGTACAGCATTCCTCAAAGAGCAATAATAACGCATTTAAATAATAACAATTTTCATGAGTCATAACAGCGTGTGCGCCTCTGCAAAACGATGTAGAATGGACATCCAAATTTTCCGGCTGACCATATTTTATGCAAAATAATTAATGACAGAAACGTTACAGATGGGTAATCAAGCTCTTCTTATTCATCAAACACCAGGAAGAAAAATCATTAATTTAATGCTACACAATTTCCGAATGCTTAACTGGCCCTACAAAAGGCAACGGGGGTAACGCAGCGAGACTACCTAACAGGCTGAAGTCTTTCAGATGTCACTCCAGATGGCTCGGTATTTTATAGACCCCATTCAGTTCAAAGGAAGCGGAACGAGTGATGTCAAGAATTAAATCATTTGCAATCAACTAAACCAAAGAAAGCCGTAAAAAATGGTTTATTGAAAACATTTGTGCACGGCTACACGTAAAAGAAATTGGCACTCTTTCCGTCTGTTTGTTTATTTGGCTCATTAAGCAAAATAATTACATATTTCTGTGGATTTGATAGATGTGGTCGGTTGCTTTGTTTTATGAAAACTATCAAATTATCATCAGTGTTTTTTGCCTTGACCAAGGTGCTAATAGATATGTTTAGATTTAAAAAAAAAACTTTTTTTAACACATAAATGTAAAACTTTCATCTAAAAATGTTTTCCCTTCTTTAAATCTCAATCATCTGAGATCTTAAATCGTTGATTTCGGCATTGGTACACGAAAAACTTCTTGAATATTCACAGTGTAACGTACACCAAAATGCCTCAAAAACAAAACAAAATGTTTTCAACACTTCACCTACCACTTCACTGGGTAAAACTGCATATTTCCCATACTTAATAAATAATTAAATTAGCATTCCTACTTCTAGTACACAAGTGCATCTGGATCAGGAATATCATACAACAAGGTAATTATTCTGAGTTTTTAAAATACGTTTTTTTTTTAATTTTCTAAAGTATCCTAATGTTTGGAACTCACAAGCAAGGTCTTTCTAAAGATTTTAGACCACTAGGACAACTATATAAATATTTTGATATTTACAGATAGTTTTTTTTCTTTTTTTTAAAGTTTCGGAATTTTAGCTGATTGAAGGCGGTTTTCAGCCGTAAAAGTTTCATTAAATATCATAGAATATGTGTAAACTGTAAGAGAAATATTATGCTAATTATTTTAATTAACATTTTACTATGCATACATGTATTGACAGCATTGTGTATCAGATTTACAGAAGAATGGGAATTTAAAAAGGTGTTCATTAAAGCTATAAATCCAATCTTTAACTTTCAAAAGAGTTCCGCTGTCTAACAAAAGTACGCTGTTTCCTTGTTTTTTCTTCTTTTTTGGGTGTCATTTAAAAATTCTAATTGTTCAACCATATATGAGTTTATAAGTCACACATGCGGAAAAAAATAAACGAAAATAAAAGATTTGAATAATTTAAATAAAATAAAGGAAGAATTTTTTTCATAAATATGTTATTTAAACACTACAAAATTGTCATTTATTGTTAACCAAGTAGTGTAAAAACTTACTTAAATATAATTACTTCCGTTTAAACTTGAATATAAAATACGTTCTTGAATTATTATATGTTTATTAGAAATAAAGAGTGTCGTAAATTTAAATTATTAAATAATAAAAAGGAACTATAACTATAGTCTGTACTAACATTATTAGTTTTGAGCTAGTTTTCAAATTTCAGCACTACGTTTGACAGTTAACTGTCATAAAAAAAACATAATTTCTTCTTTTTATGGAAAAAAAATGTTTTGAAACTCTTTCTTTTCGGCTAAATCTATAACCGTTTTATTTTATAACAAAAAATATCAAAAATTATTTATTTAAAAATTAATTATTTATTTTGATTATATAGATGAGAATGAGAACAGCACTGACTGCTTAAAATATATTGATAAATGTAGTATAAACAATTCGCCATATGCGCATTAAAATATTAATATAAAGTGATTCTTTCAATACATAGTATAACATTATAATAGTTCATCTTCAAAGGCACTCAGCAAAGGGATGAAACTTAAAACTCGACGCTCTCGGATAACATGTAAGAAGACCAAAATAAAATAATAAAAAAAGGCCCAAAATAAATTCAAAATCTAAATCTTCCCGTGAGTAGTTAAGTGTTAGTAGTTAATTTTGCATACGTATATAAAAGAATTTGGAAATGTTTCAATAAATGTTTGGTTGCAGTGATATTTATTTCATTTATATGCTAATTTGCACTAATAGATATGCTCTTATTGTATTTAAATTTGACAGTTTTTCCCTTTGGTTTTTGCTAATTTAGATTCATTCGTTAAATATTAATCGAAAGTACTTTTGTAACTGCAAACACAAGTACTTTTGATGGGGAAGCAAGCTTAACAAGCTTTTAAATAAACAAGCATTGACATAAATGGGTATTGTAACATTGGTATGGGGAGCCAAAATGTTTCCTATTGAAGAAAATATTATTTTCAAATAGTTAATATCTGAACAATCTTGAATTTTAGGGAGAGGGCAATTGCCCCTCTTGCACTTAGTAAGTTACGCGAACTTTGAGAAGCTTAAGTTACAAATATGTCGGAAGCCCTTGAACTTTCTTCATTTTTGAAACTGTAAATTCAATTTTTATAATTGTAATCTTGATATATATACACACAAAAAAAGAAAATGCTATTGCTTGAAAATATATATTTTGTATTGATAAACATTAAGCATATTTGTAGATGAGATGATGTAAATATATTATTTATTTTATTCGGTTTATATATTATTTATTCTATTCAGTAAATATATTACTTTATACGCTTTATGTTTAAATTTATGATTTTTATTTTGTCTCTCTGCAAACAAATGAGGCATTTATTAACTGTAATAATTACAAATAGTGCTAAAGTTTATGAGTTTATACAAAATAGTTGATAAAATGAAAATTTTGAAAAAAAAATCAAACGTAGATATTGATGTTTTACATATCGTAGTTATAACTTCACAAAAAATCTCATCAAAATATAAAATAGATCTTAAGAAATGTACATTTCAAAGCACCGTGCTTTTTTATAGGGGAAAGTGTCCAAAAATGATCCTAGCGGGCGAAACGATCCACATATGTTATCTTCCAGACTGCCATATACATGATGTCTCAAAACGAAATCGAAAAATTTATAAAAGAAAAACGATACACCTGTTCGAATCTCAGTTAATTAAATGACAATATGACTTAGTCATTTTCAAGATAAGTTAATAATTCCTATGAAAAAAGTGTTGAATTGTTCTTTAAATTTCAGACTGTGGTTTGAGATGAAATAATTACTATTAAAAAAAAACCTCCTTCCTATGATAATTATTTTAAACATAGTATTTTGAATAACCCCCATATCATAAAAAACATTTTGGATTATTCTTAGGTATACATGAAATGCACATAACAGTAATAAAAGCTGTACATGCATTTTAAAATGTACACAATATTAATCCTCGCTTTTTTTCAGCAGGCATGGGTTTTAAAATTGTTGTATGCGTTTCATACAGATGTACTTATTTTATTTTTCCCTAACTGATGTGTTATGAAACATTCGAAATGCATAAATAACAGTCTTAATAAAGTTAGTTAAAATTTCAGCCTTTTTGTTTTGTTTGAAACAGCTTTCTAACACCGTCTATGATGTTTGCTTTGCAATTTCGAGAAGTCTAGGTATACCTCATATTGCCAACTAATTTGACAAAATACTGTTTCTATGTTCTGTAGTTAATTGCGGAATATAAAATAAATAAATAAATAAAAATCGTATTTGCATAAACATTCAAACGAAATTTAACTTAAAACATTTACTTTATCCAAGTTCACACTACACAATTAGTGAAGATTTCCAGAATTGTTCACAAACTTTTATTTTTGTCTCTTTCACGTCCCATAAATAACTAAAACCACTTCTCTTACGAATGTATAGGAACAATGATTATCCCTTTTTATCCGTCGATGAATTGTAAAACAAGAATACTGTAACTTGCTAAAAATCCTGCAGCAAGCGAAGCACGCGACAGCTAATGCAACCGTCCGGTGATTACTTTGATCGCTGCTGTTCCTACTCAGACAGAGAACAAAGGGACAAAACGTGGTTGTGTGCAAGCTAGCACTTGGCAAGCCCGCTGCCGTAAAGATTACGACGACTTGCCGTAAAAATAACCGTAATCACCGGCGTTTCTCTATTGTTATCGGCAGGTGAAATCTGTATCTAGGACCTACTTTTTTTTTTACGTTTACCTCTTGCTGATTACAATCGAGATTTGTGATCTTAGTTTGCTCTTAGTAATGTACAATTTCTTCGGAGAATTTCCTTTTTCTTCTTCTTTTTTTTTTTTTTTTTAGAAATAGATCTCAGTGTGTTATTTGTTATGCTTTGTATAAGTGTAAAAATAACTGCATTGTTATAACACTTTGCATATAAACAAGACGTATAAATTTTAAAATACTTTGCTTTAAGTTTCTATTGTGTTTGATGTATTTTTCACGGAAGAGTGTAAAAATTAAGGCGTATAGTATTGATAACCAGATTTATGCAATTTCAGTCAGTAGATGAAAAAAAGATACATGTTTTGCAACAGCAATAATAAATTGAATAAACATTCTTTAAACGAATTAACACGAGATCGTTTTCTCCAATATCTTAAACTCTTTCTGGTGAAAGAACTGGCTGAAATTTAATATTCATTATCGGTATGAAAAAATGATATTATTATTTGCAAATGATTTATCGTGCGAATTCAATAAGGAAAGTTATTTCTTACATACTTTATGAATAATAAACCACTAATGTAACAATTAAATAGTGGCATGTATACTTTTAGTCTATGTAAGTTGTAACTGCTTTACCAGTGAAAACGTTTCAAGTGTAAATAAATTTAAAATGTCAGGGAGACATGTAAAAACTAAAAATGTTGAAATTTAATATTTCCTCGATACTTTCAACACAATTATGCAGTGGAAAATGAAAACTGCAAACTTGAAAAGTGCTAAAGTTATACGAATTTAAAAAAATGTGCGACGTAACAAAAAAAAAATTAATTGCATAAAGTATCTCTTTTTAATTTGCTGTGTAAATTACTCACAAGAATTGCAATTACTTCGATAACAAACTTTGAATAAAATTATCAAAATTCAAAATTTGTAAATTGATTACTATGACATTTAAGGCAACGACAAATTCGAACTTATTAAAATGTCTCTCATGGAATATATATACCGCAATTTAGTATATGACACGAATAAAACTTAAAACTAAAATGGACTTTGAATTATGCAAATCATCTTTCATAATTATAACAAATTTTGCTTGGTTACGTTGATTCCCTTCCTTTTATATGATTTTCAGGAACAAACGACGGAATTTTAAAAACTGATTTGGCATAACGATAACAGATGTTTGAAATATAACTTTTATGCAATATTTTTCATCATTAAACTATATTTATATGGTGAAACAAACCCAAAACTTGAAATGATTGTACGGAAAATTTGCCTAATAATTGAATATTTATATTATTACAAAAAAAATAGCAAACAGTTTAATTCGTGAGTGTTTATAACGCATTACGTACATATATAATGTTTCCCCCTAAGTATTGTGGAAAATTGTTGGTGCAAATAAATGTGAGTAACATTTATAAAAAATAAAAAAGGAGCATTGAATTTTTTATTGGCATGCACACATACGTAAGATTCTGTGTGTGTGACAAACCTAATTATTTATTAAAACTTTAATCAGAGAACAGGTTTTGTGTACAGCTATTTTCTTGTACTTACATTTTATAAATACGGTCTAAAATAATAAAAAATGATGGTTTGTAATAACATTTGAATCCGTAATTATAATGTTTATCCATCAATAATTTTCTTGGATATTTGTTCAAAAAATATTTCATGTAATCTGAGAAAATCGTATAACGAATAATTTTTTTTTTTGTTTAATTCATAAAACTAAAGATTTTGAACAATGGAAGCAAATAAGAATATGCAAAATATATTTATTCAAATTATAAACAATGCATTTACCTGGCGAATCATTAACGACAGTTTTGAGATAAAATCTTGGTTGTCCTTGCATGCTTAATGAACAACACGTATATAAATCAAATTTTTCAAAGAGTGATTAATAATCCATATAATTACATTGAAACAATATTTCCTTGCAAATATTTTTGCAATCAAAATTTACTTTAATTAGTAAAAATCCATTTAAATTGTCGCTTTGATAAATCTACAAATCTAAATTTTCTTATTGAAAAAGAAGATTATTTAATTGTTTTCTGGTGAGCTAGATATGGGCCATTTTTTTAAACTTAAGAATATTTTTTTTAATTTAACGGTAGGCAAACCTATAAAATTTTAATACTTTTAATAATAATGTATGTGTAATTAATTTTTCAGAGATTTTTTGTGCAGATACGAATTTTTTACAGACATTTCAAAGTTATTGCTATTTTTCCCCCGATTAAATATAAATAGCAGTTCGAATTCGCGCAGAAAGCATACCAGTTGAAGACACAGTATTTTTTATGATTACATTTATCACTATGCTAACATTTAACTATGTCTATGACTTTGAGTCAATATCAAACAAAACATACTTATTCCACTAGCATATATCAATCGCAAATAACCCTGTGAGAAAAATATCTTTCACATTTAAAATACTTTATGACACTGATCATCACAAAATTTACAAAAGTATCTTAAAATATGAAAACGTTTGGAAATTCATTTTTCAGAATGTGTGCCCCTTGATTGAAACGTTTCTTATCTTTTTTTTATTTAGCATCGATTGTTGATTCATTGTATTATATGAATTTCAAATAACAATATGTTTCGAAAACTTCAAAAGTAATAACGTGATGACATTTAACTTAAATAAAAACAGCAATAAAATAAGCTGGCATGTACATTATCGAATACATTAAAACAGCTATCAATATTTAAAAAAAATAAAATGCCAATATTTAATAAAATTTGTTTCGTTTTTGTACAAACGGCAATGTAATAGATTCAGTGTGTTTTGATATTATATAGAAAGTACTCTTGAGAAAGCCTTAAGATTAATTAAAAAGAATATTACTAAAAAAATAAATAATAAATTTTAAAAAATGGAACTATGCTTTAAAACGTTTTTACATTTGCAATTTTTAAAGGCATAAATTATGACAATTTTGTCATTTGCAAGCATCACAATTTTGTCATTTTGTCATCACAATTTTGTCATTTTGCAAGCTGTTATGTGAAAAGCTTTAAAAAATACATACATACATACATACATACATATATATATATATATATATATATATATATATATATATATATATATATATATATATATATATATATATATATATATATATATATATATATATATATATATATATATATATATATATAAAGAATATGTCGTCTAATGGTGCATGCTTTAAAATCATTTTCACATGCTTCTAAGTATGTGGACAAATACATAACAAATGGAACTTAAAAAAATATATATATGAATGGAAAAAATAATGTTTTACATAATACTTCTTTTGGTAAAGTTATTAAAAGTCTCTATACATTTTACTAACAATAATATAAAATTTTGTGAAAGGAACTAAAATTTTACATGATTTCTTATTTTATATTTCGAATAATTATTTAAATGAAATGTATGCCACTAAAAACAAACGTTATAATTAAAACATATGTAATGAACTCTGCATATCTTCATAATTTTTCATATATTAAAATAGAAGAAAGTGCTTAAGAATAAATTTTTAATTTAACTTTTACACTCCCCGTTTTTATAGACAAAAAGTACACCCACTCAAAGAAGTTTCGAGTATAATTTTCATTCTTTAGTGCCTCAGCACCTTAAATTTTTCAAAAAACCTAAAACTCAAAAGAAATAAGAGAAAATTTACTACTACATTATCCATTTTTAAACTAAAAATAACTTTATAAATGAAAAAGACTTAAAATCGCCAACTTGCACTAGAAATTTTTTGGTCGAGAGAATGTAGTTTCGAAAAATTTAAGATGTATATTAAAATTTTTCATAAAAATAAAATGCCAATATTTAATAAAATAATTAAAATAAATAATTAATAAAATTTGTTTCGTTTTTGTACAAACGGCAATGTAATAGATTCAGTGTGTTTTGATATTATATAGAAAGTACTCTTGAGAAAGCCTTAAGATTAATAAACCATTTCTACTTTCACAATTTATAAGTATATATTAAACACAGACCTAAGTAAAATTAATATTTGTTCTTTATTTTGTCAAAACCTAAGAAGGAAGCATTAATTCGAGCCCCTTTTAAAATATCGAAAGTTTTTATTGTTATTGTTACTTTATATTTATTATTTCAAAAGTACTCGTTGTAACAAATAAACAATTGAACAATCAATACAACTAAACAATTAAACTACTAGGACAAATAAAAAATTACTATATTTTCACAAAGATTTATAATTAATAATGCGATACTTATGGCATTAAATTTAAATTAATTATATAACTGTATTCTCGGAATACTGCTCATAAAAAGGGAATAAATGCTATATCAATCGTTGTTTTGTTTTGAAGTTTATTTAAATTTTTATTACAGAAAACTATCAAAATTACAATATTACATAGATTATTTATTTTACAAAATAACAATAATAGTAACAATAACAGTAACAATATAAACTGGAAAACGTTCAGCTTTTTATGTCAGCTTTTTAACATCTGTACATTTTAAGAAGATTTTTTTTTAGTTGTTCTTAATGCGGATAATCAATAAAACTGGAAAACGATGAAACTGGATAATCTATATCGCTAAGATTTAACTGTGTTTGTCGCTTCGTTACAACAGTCTCCTCTATAATATTGTTATTCAAGAAAAGTCATTTAAATTTGCCAGATATCTGCTCAAAATTAACATTTTAAGACTTTCTAGTTACTTTAATAATGAACAATTTTTAATGCATTAAATTTGACTGAAAATTTTTGCATATATGTTCCATTCGGTACATTGAAATTTACCTTAATATGATTCCATGTTTTGTTTATCATGATAATTATGTTTGATAAAGCCGCTCAAATATTTAAATAAATCATCTAGAGAAATATTGAAACATGCAGATGAATAGAGATTAAGTACGACATTTGTAAATAGTTACTTAATAAAAATATATTTTTATTGATAATTTGCATATTTATTTTTTGATTCTTGTGTCTAAAAGCTGTGTAATTTTCATTTTTAACCAAATCATCTTCTGAAAAGACATAATTAATAAAATCTTAGTTAATGCATCACATAAAACCTTATATTATTTAAAATAACCATTTTTTTAATGGAAATTATTTGAGGCAAAGTGTTTTTCAAAATATTAGCAGTACAAGTATTTTTTTCTTAAAATCTCAATGTAGAATGATAAAAGTAAAAGTCTTTTTTTTCATTTTCTTTTCTTTTTATTTTTTAACTTAAATTATAAAGAATATACCACAGTGGTGAATTTATTACACAAATGCATAAACAATAAAATATACAAAACGGTACTTACGTCTTGAAAGTCAGCCATATCCGTAGTCATAATTAGTTGCTTCCCCGTAACTCCACTGTTCGTATATAGGGGTGTTAAATTTGAGCACTCCGTACCACTAGCTGACATCCCTTTGGTACACACATATAGGTGGTACACAGAATGTACCTTCACCTCATCACGTGCCGCATCGGGGTACTTTTTCCATCCCAGCGATCAATTTCAAATTATCCTTGTTATGTGTTCAGAAATCACGTGCCATACCTCGCTTTGCAGGAAAGACACCCACACATGCCAGATCGCAAACGGTGAGTTTAGCCCAGTGTCCACTGGTCGGTTTGGTCACACCTGTACTTGTGCATGCGGTCCATCTGACTACCTTGCTTTCATTAGTCGGGAGGCCGGAAAGTAGGCCGCCCTCTAGCGGTAGTGGCTAAGTCCAGGTAGTGAGACCGGTCGCCAAGAGAATTTTCGGTACGGCGGTTTGCGGACTATGGGCATTACGATAGAGATCCTGCATCCCGTTGATCGGATCATGAGGAGAGAACACAGAGGGAGTGGATGATCAGGGAAAGGAGGGCGGAAAGTGAAAGGAAAAAAAGAGCTAGCTATCCGATAGCTATCCGTTGAGCTATTCGATGACTTTCACGATTGGCCACCGCATTCCATGCTCATCGTGAGCCTTGGAGAAATCTGGTATAAATGTTGCTTATAAGTGAAATTACCGATAACAATTGTTATTACTTTGCGTTGCAATTTCGGAAACGGATTCAATGGATTAACTTGTTATTAATTTTTATGTCACAATGTTATTTTGTGTGAGAAGTTTTTTAAACATAAACTAAACCGTTACGTTAACGTTAACTAATACAGAGTTTTTCACGAGTGCAGTTGTATGAAAAAAAAATCCGAACTACTTAAAGTAAGATAAAATGCATTGAAAACGCTTCTTTAAAATAAAAAAAAAAACCTGATCTATGAATGATTACACAACAAATCGAAACCTACCCTTAAAAATTTATATAAACTTTAGTGTAGCAAGCAAAAAAATTAATTTTAAAATATATTCTTTAAAACAATACGATGTGCTAAATTCTGTATTGCAAAATGTTAAATTAAAAGATTATTAAAAACAAGATGCGGCCGTTTATAATGGGTAAAAGGGTTTTAAAAATAAAATTGTTTGCAAGAAATTACACTTTAATATATTGCGTTGTTAATGGCAATTCTTGATTGTTTTGAGTTCTTGATTGAGGAATAATAAAATTGCAACTTTATTTTACTTTTATCTTACACGTAGTTATTTAAACTAACATTTTTCCTTTCTGGGACTGTTTCGCAATACTGGATATTGCTCACTTCCAACCGGTCACTAACTCTAAGAAAGTATTTTAATTTAAATTGTGGAAATTGTTTAATATTTTGAACCTAGACTATTTCTCTAGTAAACAGGTTTAGGTTGGGAATTACTGTATAATTCATCTGTCCCGTTATATTACACAGCTTTTAATAATGATGTCTTTTGAGGCAATATTATTTTATAGTTAAAAGGTTTCAAAAGTTATTTTATTATAGTTATTCGTTTAAAATGCTTAATTTTAACTAAATAGAAGTTTTAGAGTTTTACATTTTCCAGAAATTCAGCTACATTTTATTCCAAATTATACTACATTTTTTGGGAAATGTAATAAAGAAGTTATACGAAAGGTATTCAATTATCTAAACTATATTTTTATTAATCAATCGCAATTCCAAAATATATTTTGTACCTTGTAAGGTATAAAATAGATTTTGACGTATGAAAGAAAAAAAATACTTAAGAAGTTAAAATCGCCGCTTCTTTTGGTGTGAAGGTCTCATAAAATGTATTATGGGTCCAAACGTCTTCAATTTGCTTCTGCCACTGCCATGATTAGAAATAATATTGCATATAGAGCAATAAACCTGAAATAGAATTTTGTATACTAGAGCAAGGCATGGACAAAATAAAAATGCAAACTCTACCCTAATTCGAGGCAACTTCATCAGGATTTTTACTGTCTTTGTTTTTTCTATGCTTTCATAATAGTAAATAAAACTCAGTTAGCATTTTGGCTATAATACAATACCTTATAATGATGCTACTGTACAATGAACAATTTCTTCAACTGTATGTTTCTTATCCTGTAATTAGTTTTTATGAGTTTATGGTGCAACGTTGGCACATATTAAATAAAGGAATTGAATTAAATCTATTTATATTAATTTATGTTAATGTGTTAAAATTTTAAATCACGGTGGAAAATAGTTATACTATGATACTGATAATACTTTGTTCGGAATTTTTTTTAATTTAGTACTGTAAAAAGAGAGAAATAAAAACTAGGTAAGTCGAGCAGAAGCATGGAAATGAAATACAATAATAAAGAGAAAAATGCAAGAGCTTTTGACTCAAGCAATGTATGGTATCCAACATCAATTAATGAAAATCTATAGTTTTAAAGTGTTCATTTTTATCATAAAAGCATTTAAACGCTCAAATCTTTGCTTTTCTCATTTACTGATCACCGATCAAACCTTAATATAAAAGAGAGTACTAATGAATGGGCCACTGGTATTATCTGAAAGGCATTCATATTCAGTGGCGGATCCAGAAAAATTTTTGGGAGGGGCTAAATTTAAAAAGAAAAGCTTTTATCGCCCAATTAAAATGTACTATAATTCAAAATTTTAGTCTAAACCAATGTACATGCTTTTGGGAGGGGCTAAGTTATAAAATATGATCATTTTAGCTATTTAAAGTGTAAATAAATCAGAATGTTACCATTTAGCAATATCTTTTGGGGGATCCCCCCCTCCCCTGGATCCGCTACTGTTCATATTAAATAATTTTAGGTGGTGTCAATAGATTTAACCAGTTATCTTTCTAAGCGCACAACATTGTCAGTTGCTTGCTACACCCCACTTTCTCATTAGAGTTGGAAATCCATAAAAATCTGAAAAGTAAGTTCTTTTTTCTAAAATAGTTGATACTTGCAAATTATTTGTTATTTCATGATAACTATGACTGCTATTAGTTCTTGTTTATTCATTTACTAATATTAAGATGCATTTAGATTGCGTTTCATCATAATCAGTCAAAAGAATGTGATTATATTCTAACACATGGGTCGGGCTGAATGGGCCACATATCATGGCAATGAAAGCATCTTTTTTGTCCTTGCCGTGAACATCTATTTAGGTTACTTTTTTTCTACTTTTTTAAAGGTATGAATCTATTTACTGGCTTTAGCTGATTTTTTTTTCTTTTCTTTTTAATCAAGGGGTCTGGAACCCTCCCAAAAGAAATATTAATTTTCCTTCAATAAATCATGTAACTTTCGACATTTAAATGTCAGAAAAGTTTATCAGATTGTTATTTTTAGCAGTTAAGATAACTAAATAAAAGCGCAATAAAAGGGAGTCACGATTTAAAAAAGGAAATCATTTTTTCAGGTATTTGGTGTCAAACCTCTATGAGCTGGACGGCTCCCCCCCCCCTAGAAAAAGGCCAGTGTGTGCACCACTGGCTGTTTTTACAGAACTTTGAAGTTTTACAGAACACGGGTGGGGTTAAATGGGTCAGTACTTTTCTTTTAGTTTTTCCATTATTACTTTCAGTAAGCAATTTTTATTCAAACTTTTACTTTTGTTTTACGTAACCAAATTGTTAAAGCAAACACCATGTAATTTTGAGCCCATGAAAATAATTAGGAATGATTATAAAAAAATAAAAGCTCATTCATTACAACTTCCCTCTACTAATGCATAAGGAAGCATTTGTTTGTGGATGCAAAACAGTCTTCATAGGATGATAAAAACTAATTCTAAAATAACCTTGATATTTAATCTACTGAATGAGCTGAAATATTACATTTCCGCTGGTAAGTTTTAGAGATCAACAAAGAAATAGTGAAAAATTTGGCCTACTTAGATTTTTCGTAAAGGATGAGCGATTTTTAAAAATGCTTTTTTGTACAATGTAAAAAATTGATTGGAAGCTTTGAAAATAATCAGTTACGAAAAAATAAGTTCAACTTAACATTGATAAAAGAAATGTCAACTCTTAAATTATCAATTTTTGAAATTGTGAATTTTAGAATGATTTTTATTGTTTAAATCGTATACTCTTTTGGACTATATTATATACTGTAAAATCTGTTTAAGAAGTTCCCGCTTACGAAGTTCATATTTTCATTTCCCAATTTTTTCCTATTCCTACAGTGTTGATATGACACGTTAAAAAAAATCGTTCCTAACTCTTTCTCGCTTAAAAAGTTTTCTTTCGCTTCTTAGTAGATGTAGAACATGTTTACATTCGCCTTTCAATTATTAATATTATTATTTTTTTGTTTTGTTTTTCTCTTTGCTTTCTGTAAAGAACAATGTTTAAGAAACAAATGAAGTATTGCAAAGTGTAGTGCTTACAAAGAATGAAATTTGTGAGGTTACAGAAGATAAATAAATGCCCTGGAAATTCCTTGTTTTTAGGATGCAGGAAAAAGACTAGAAACGTTTATACATAATCATTTTGCTGAAAATGTTGCAAATATTTTAATGTAAGTTTTTAAAAACTTAAGCCGAGTAGTTATCAGCTAAAAATTTTCGATAAAAAAAATATACATTTCTTTCTTTAAAATTGATTCCAATGGTTCTTAAAGCAAAATTTCTTAGATTTAAAAAAAAATATAAGGTAATGATGTTTTACTTTATTAACTAAATTTTAACTGTCAAAACAATTCAAAATTTGAAGTAAAACTAATATTATTATTTATATTATTACTTACATTATTATTTTATATACTATATATAAAGAATAAAATATCTCCTGGATAACTATACTGAAATTCTTTTTTTACTACTCCGTTTAACAAGTTTCCTGCTTTAAAAGTTTTTGCTTTCCATTTCCTTAAAAATCGTAAGACCACTTTTTAAAGTCAGAAAATTTTCGTGATTCAGTGTATCAACATACAACGATACAATTTGTAAGACTCCCAACTCATCAATCGAAATCTTATAATCCTGTAAACAGTAACGTGAGTCACGCTGTGTGATTTGTCATTTGATACGGTCACTCAGCGAATTCTAATGGACTTTTAAATCGCCGTCCTAGCCTTAATAACTCACTTAGTTTGCATCAGCCACTGTTAATTGATCTCATTAGACCAGATTACATCTAGAATCAGTGTACTCTCATAAAAACTCGATTGTTTAGATGTAGAATAGTGTGATTTCACAGATTATTACGGATTAATTATTTTCCAATTACAAGTTAAGTAGCTGAAGATAAATTTATGAATTGCACAATATATATTTAATTCCCATTTCGTAACGAGATAACATGATATTACGTCGGAAATTAATCCTAATGAAAGACTGAGTTAGTCTGCTCTAAAACGACATAAGTAGAAGTTTTACCTAAAACAGTGGAATACAATTTTTTAACGCATTTAAAAAGCCGCATTATTTTAAAGCCGCATCCAGTGGTCCGGATCTGGCTTTTGATCCGGCCTTCGAAACATATTAAAATCCCGTAGAAAACCTGTATAAACCATTCAAAATCCCATGTAAATCCCAATTATACGGCCCGCGAGCATCCTGAAGTTTGGCCCGCAACTTTTAAAATGCAGTCCATACCTGGTGTAGTGTGTCAACTTGCGTACCTCTCCTATATTATTTCATAGCTAACTAAAGTAAAAATACTTGGTTTTTCAAATTAAAATTTTCGTTTATGATTTTCTCAGTACGATACTTAAAAATCTATATGTATTTGGGAAAAAAATAGAGACGAAGTAAATATGATTCTTTTTAAGTTTCAGATTCTTCGTTTGCTGTACACTTATTCTTTGCATGCATAGTTTTGTATTCTTTATGTACATTAGGAGTAAAAGTATTTTTTCTTTGAATTCTCGAAATAAATATTAATAAAAGAAAGATATCAAATGGAAAGTTTCTTTACACTTTTATTTAAACAAAGCACTATTATTAAGTAACATGAATGAAAAAAAAAATGTATAGTCCTTCAAGTTAATAATCTGATAGTATTCAAATGAATTTTTGAGCTTAATTGAGTTCACAATAAGAAAACATCATATTCTTTCTCTATTTATTTTGCCATATCGATAGTTATCATTTGCATCAATTATTATTCATCATTTTATCAGGATTATAGCCCCTAGCACTTTCTGACTTAATTTAAATAAAAAAAGCAATCATATAAATCTTTTCTAAAAGAAATGATTTAAAATGAGTGTACTAGCTGTTTTTACAAATAAAATAATTTTCCAACATTTTAATTGTAATAAATGTTATTTTTAACTCGCTTTAAACCTTTCCGTTTAAAATTAAAACAGTAAAAAAAAACCCACACATACTAACAACTTTATGCAGAGAGATAAAATAGTAGCACTCTAATATTGTTTCCTTTAAGAAAGAACGAAAAATGAAGGAATTTAAATTGCGCTTTTTTGTTTACCTCATATCCTTTGCAACAAATGAAAGCGCTATTTAAATATTTTCCATTCGTTGTTAAATTGGCAAAAATGAAAATTGATTTTTCTTTTTTTTTTTTTTTGGTTGAACTGTTTTTATCACCCGAAATTTATTGTAATAGATGATTTGTTACATTTAAAAAAAAATCTGCAAAAACCGTAACTTAGTTTAACCTTTTACTTATTTTAGAAACTTTTCTAATTTACTTTTAAAGAAAATTATTTAGTTAGAAATACTCTTAAAAATTTGCTGCAATTTGTTTTAATAAATGTACTTTACGGATCAGTTTTTTGAACTTACAAAATGTGCAATTGTGGTGTAAATAATAATACAGTGGATATCAATTTGGCCGGATACCGGATATCGAATATCGGCCGAACTTTTAACCGGATATCCGGTTTTGCGGCAGCAGTATGTTACTTTTCATTTCTGTTTTATTTTCACTAGTTTTCTCAGATCATTCAGCTATTATTTTTTTCTTTAACCTTTCCTATTAGTTTCAAATTATTTAATTTTAAAATCTGAAATCTGTTTGGGATTATTTCCATGAAATGGATACCAGTTTACTGCAATCAAAGCTGATGCACAAATAACAATTTCATGAATTTTCTCTTTCAAAAGTTAGATAAATATCTTACAAAATCAGATCTTGAACGGAAGACATCTCCATTCAGAATTCCAATTGGAAAGTCAATGTAACAATTTCCTTACTTTATCAAAATTAGAGAAAAAAAAAAATTCTCACCAGCCAGCAAAACTACAGCAAGTACACTATTATCATAAGTAGGGTCAACTTATGAGGATGGGGGGGGGGGCTAACCGAATTCTTACAAAGATTGGAGCTGCACAATATATACTTGTTTTATATTGTGCAGCTATATAAAAGCTGCACAATGTAAGTTTTTGCACAATAATTTCCTCCAGTAATATTTACTGCAATCTTATAAAAAAGGTAGAAGTAGTTTATTTTAGCCCCCCCCCTCCCCCCATTTTCTATACATAATAAAAATGTATTCTAAAAAGCAGTGAAAACAAAATATTTTCATAAAACTTTGTTTTTTCTCAATTATTTTTTATCGCAGCATTTAGAATTTATTCATTTACTATGTTTATTTATGTTATTTCTCTGTATGATTTTAGGCCGGATGTACTGCCGGATATTGTTAATATCCCGCTACAGCCAATTATCCGGCAAACAGGCCGGATATGCCGGATGCAGTATGTTTGCCGGATATCCGTTGCATCCCTAGTTGTAAATCCAAAAAAACTCAGAACCACAATTGAACACAAACGTAAAATAATAACGCCTTTATCATCAGACTGCTTACACTTAGAATATTGTTAGTCGAAATTCAGAGGAATAATTTATTAAAGTTTGAAGCCTAACGTATTCAATTCCACTTATTCCACACGCACAGTTAAGAAGAAAAGTTTATTCAAACAAACAGAAAAAAAAAGAAAATATCTCCTTCAGCACTTTTCCCAAAGAGTGTTTATGACCGGGCCGACTCGTTTTCTTATCAGCTTAATTCCTATTAAAGCGGAGTTAGTGTCCACTTAGGAAGATTTCTCGTTTTCTTACGGCTACTGCAAAAGCACGTTCTAATGAAACCTGTCACCTCCGCGACAACAATAATTAAGCACAGGCGTGGCCAGAATTTCAATATCGAGACGGTTTTATTTGGCATACGATTGTCGACTCGATGAAATGGGCCTGTTGAGCTTGCAGGAGGATGAGATGATTGGGAGTCCCACCGAGTTGATTGATTCTTGGGCAGTTTTTTGAGCCATCCTTGTTATAATCTACTTTAAATCCCTTCAATTATAGCTGGCTTAGAAGTGGACAGAATACTGATGAATAATAACGCTTGGATATTCCAAGAACTGTTGAACAAAGAGTGAATTATATGTGCTTGAAATATGAAGATGTTTTTCTGTTTTCCCATTTGTCGTTGATTTTAGTTCGTCTTAGTGGGATAATTTTATAGTTTGTTTGAAAGATATATTTATTGTCAGACTTGCGAGTGTGCAGTGAAAATTCATTATAACAAAAAGTAAAATCCATGAGTAGGAAAGGGATTCCATCCTTACCAATACATCTGTTAGCGATTAGCTGATGAACTCCTTCTGGCTGTTTTCCTGAAAAAGCAGTTGCATTTAAAGTAATAAAAAGTCGGATTTCTCTGGAATGATTTCGAACCGACTGCTGACTAGTTTAAAGTATTTTTGCGCATGGAGCGGACTTTGAAATGTCTGCACAGGATGAAATACTCAAATTCTTGAAATGAAAAATTCTTTAGCGAATTCAAGCAAACTCTAGTTTTACTAGAGTTTGCTTGAGTAATTTCTTTAAAAGATCGACTCATTAATGCCCAGGAGATGAGTGTATTAATATAGGTTGATTAGTTTGAACCCATTGATTTTTTTTTTAATACCCTTAAACTCGGCGGATGTAAAAATTATTCTAACGCTGAAGTATGACTGTTTGAACCTTATTTAAGTCTGAGAGACAATTTTCAGCACTGTGGCACTGTTACAATTCTGTTTTTGTGAGGCAAAACAGAAATGGGGACGCTCAATGTTACGTAATCCTGTGATACTTTTATTTTTAAAAACTGTATAATTTAATTCAATTCTTTTACATTAGTATTCCTTACGGTAAATGGTGAAAATGTTCGACAGCATTTTGAATGCAAACATGAAGACGTCGAACCAAGTTTTTTGACACAATTTGCAACATTGTTGGTGTTATTGACAAGATTTCTTACTTTATGGTTTGTTTTAATTCATGGATGTTTGCAAGACTTCTCTGGAAAAGACTATCTTTAAGATAATCCCCCCACAAAAAAATCTTACTGGGGTGAGGAATAATGGAATGATAATATAAAAAAATTTGAATTAAATTATGTTTTCATAAAATAAAATTATCACATAATTAAGTAACCTCGTGCGTCTCCCTTTCTTTCCCCCTCACAAATAAAGTTGTAACAATCAAACAGTGTTGGAAATTGTCTTCCACACATAAACAAGGTTTAAACAATCATATTTCAGTGTTACAATAGTTGCTACATGTGTAAGATTTAAGAGTAATAAGAAAAACTTTCAGAAGCAACATCCAGAAAGTTATACTAGCTATCTTCTCGATGCAATTTTAAAATGCCAGTTTAGGTACGTTGTTAACGTTTCAAAACAGCTTTTATTAGTAGTGTAATATAAGTGTACAGACATGTGCGACAAGCAAATGTACGAGGCTCATCTATTTAGTTCAGTTTATTGCAGATGCGAACGCTTCGCACACATCCATCTAACTTCAGTCAATTGTTGACTAACAACAGGGAACCATCAAATAACCTGTAGATGGTTCGCTGTTCAGATTTAGACCGAAAGGTTTGTTGCGTATGTGATTATAACAACACTGCGACATTACAACTGAATGTTCGAAGGTTTCCTACGGATCTTGAGAGGACTGTTGAAAATTATTATTTCAACCAACATTGTTCGAGCAGCGAAAGCACGGCGTTGTTTCCTTGAAGCGCAAGTCTGTAACTACCTACTGAGATCTTTGTGAAGAATAATTGGTTTAATTTAGGGTGATTAAAATAACTTGAAGGTTTACTTTCGAAGTGATGTAATATAGTGGCAGAGCGCTGGGCTGTAGAGCAATAATCCAGGTATAAGTCACTTTACGACATAATTATAACAGACGCCATGTAAATATGAATAGACTTTATTTTTTCGTCTAAAAACAATGCATAGTTACAAGATGGTGGTGACTGGGAGACATTTTTTCTGGGATGGTCAGAATCTGAGTCTCTCTAAACTAAAGCGAATTTAAATCAAACAGTGATGGTTGGGTGATGTTTAATGACACAAGATCCAAAAAGGACATGCTGCGCCAGACAAAGTGTAATAGTATCAGAAATATATCTACAAGTCAACAATAAGAGATAAAAACCTGTAAACGCAAAAACAAGTAGCCGCTAATAAGTCAAATTGAAAAGACATAAAAAAGTAGATTACAAGGATAGAGACATCTGGATGGCGGCTTCCATCCAGATACCAGTCAGGACTATGTACGAACTTTATAATGAATAAGTAACACGAACTTTATAATGAATATCAATACGTTCAAGAAAGTTAAACAAATTATAGTAAGGGTTTTAACTAATATATCGTCAAGTGTGGGTTGGGAACAGTTAAAACAAGTATGATAAAAATTGTTAAAAGCTTTATAAGATGTTAAAATATGACATATAGTAAGATGAGTATTGCAGTGAGTACACAAAGGGGCAGGCTCTCCAAAAAGAAGGTGTTTGTGAGTAAGCCTTGTGTGGCCGATACGAAGGCGAGTCAACGTGACGTCAAATTTACGGTAAGAGTGCGATAGCCAGTGGGTGATGGAGGGTTGGATGGCATGAAGTTTATTACTAGTCTGACAGCTCCACTCATTGAACCAACGTTCTTTTATGTTATTCAATATGCCAGATTTTATGTCAGTATAGGGCAGGGATGGGCAAACTTTTTCGGTCGCGGGCCACAAATCGAAAAAAAAAATTTGGCGGGCCAAGATAAATTTTTCTAAAATTTTAAAAACAATACACATGTATCACAATTTAAATATGTGAATGAGATGAATGAAATTGCGATTTCATTTTTAAAAGTTTCTTATATTGAGGTTCGAAGTGAGATGTACTGATTCTAAGGAACTAGGCTAAATGCTCATCTGTCAGTCTACTTCTGAAAGAATTCTTTCTAAGGTTCATAGTTGAAAACACTTGATCACATATATAAGATGAAGCAAACACAGCACTGATTTTATGGGAATGAGATATTAAATTTGGGAAACTTACTTTCGATAATGATATGTAAAACTCTTGCATATTTAGAAACAACTGCTTGCGATGATTGTTAGATTGCAACTCAATTAATTCAAGCTGCAAATCGGACCTCAATGCTTCACAATTTACGTTCAAAGGCATGGTAAAAATATCCAATTTTGTTTGAATGGCACTGAAATCTGGAAATCTGAGTTCGAACTAGAAATGCAGTTTCTTCAAGCCATCTTCTTAATTCTTAATATGGATATATAATATATAAATATATATTTTCTTTTAATTTCCGTCGGACCGGCAAATTTAAAATTCTATCCGCCGGCCGGATTTGGCCCGCGGGCCGTAGTTTGCCTATCCCTGGTATAGGGTAACTCTGTATAGGTCAGTATAGGGTAAATGAAACAGTGAACAGGAGGTTGGGGAAATGTAAACTTGGCATATCAAAGGAGCGCCCAACAGAGAGCCAAAAAGACCTTCATTATAAATGACGCCAAAAATCCGCAGGATAATAGTCAACAGAGAGATGGCAAGACATATTAAAGAGGGCAGGACATCCAGATGTTGAAATAAAACTAGCCAAATTACAGTAAACTCATGCGATAGAAAATTATTTCAGCAAGATTTTAACTTATGTGAGTCCATATATGGTAAAGAAAAGTATATGTGTATAGAAAGACCGTTAAGGTTAGATGCACATTAATTAAGTGTATAGATTTTGAAATGAAAAAATATTTTTATTATCACTTGGGAAAGCGAAAGAAACGCAACTGACTTCGAATTATGGTTGACCTAGAGTAACGGGTGAAAGAATAATTTCAGATAGCGACAGCAATCTGAATTCTGATAGCGAAGCAATTAACTGAAAGTAAACTCGTGGGAAAAAGCGTCAAGTAAAATTATAAAAGTCGAAGTAATTAAAAAGAGAAACAAAAGTTAAAATGTTTGATTTTAAGTAGAATAAATTTAAGAAACTGAAAATAAATGACAATTAATATTAAATATGGGATCTACATCAAAACCTTGATAATGACACATTATCAATATTTAGGTTTTCTCCCAATTTAGTGTATACAAAGTTTCGGAAGGATAAAACACATCAAGAAATCTTGGAATATCAGAAATTTAGGATCTACAAGTTTTAATTAAATGCATCAGATAACAATACTATCTGTTAATTGAAAATAAATAAATAAATAAATAAACAAAACAATAATATTTTTTCAAAGTATTTTAAATAACAGGTAGTAATCAATCTCGTTTTCACTTAAAAAAAAAAAATATATGCATGAGACCCTTTTTTGACGCAGCTGGCTGTCGGTGGCAACGGCTGCCCTTTTTTCAGCTTCGGGAAAGGGTTGCTCCTCAAAGGGTTAAAGAAATATTATCGTTGGCTATACATGATTTTGAATCTAAAACTTTATTGCCAGAGTGGAAAAAAGATTTTCTTTCGTAATTTCTTTAAGACCCCTGAAATGCGATCATTCGACGTGATTTTTTTTTCTTTCGAGAGCCTTTGAAAAGTGGTTTATGTCAGCGTTATATATATCTACATATCTCTTGATACTTTTAAGGATATTATTATCAAATTTTGTATGTGTCTTCATCAGTATATGGAGCACATTTTACAATGTGAGAATTGTTTTGTACGGAGGATCGTATACAAGTTTAAAAAGTGTAACTTTTTGAAAATTAACGAGAGGAGTTTTCTCGTAGCGTAATCTCTTTTCAGATCTTATTTTGAACATTTTTTCAACTTCATTCCCCATTTATCTCTAATAGATAAAGAATTAAAGCCCGTTGCTGTATTTTTGGGACACCTTGTATACTGTTATTTTACTATGTTTGGACGAATGTTTTTAAATTACCAGCTGTGAAATCCACTGGAATCTTTGTGTACGCCTGTAAAAGAACTACAAATGCTGCATACATTTTTTAAAGGAAAATAATATAATTATAAATCTTATTAACATATATCATATTTTTTGGTCGATATTGATTTACATCTCCAAAATATATTTTTAACAATGACTGCTCATAAAGCTTAATGTATTGCATATGTTTTGAGTCTCTATTGAAATAATTATTCATGTAATATGCAATAGTTTCAATAAGGTACATGATAAAGGATATGGCAGTATCATAAGCAAATGTTGCAGCAATCGATACATGCAGATAGTACAGACAGAAAAACCGACATCTACCTTACCAACTTTCCTAGAAAGTGTTAAGAACTCTCAGACTTTTTTACAGGCCGTGAAAAATTTTTAACGAAAGTTATATCGCGCAGTTAAATTGTTGCAAAAGATGGTATTTTTCACTCACCTTTGACATTCATGGTTCTTTCTGTACAGCTAACCGCATTTCCTTGAGGTGTAAAGACTATCCCTTGTGGTTAATGGCTTCTTTAACCACAGTGCAGGCTTCAAATGTTCACTTTATAATAGGTTTTTTCATTTGACCCTGACTTATTACGGGAATTGATTCCATAAGGAAGTATTATTTTTCCTGAACCGTCATTTGATGATACAGTGCAGCTTTATATTGCTGTAAAACCAAGAACGCTCCAAAGAAGCCTAATAATTTTGTGACTGGTTATCTAACCTGCCTATGAAATCCTTATTTTCAAGTTGATGAAAAAGTTGAAAGCAATTTATAAACTTGCTTCTCTTTTCAAAACATAAAAAATAATATCTACAGAATATCATCTACTCACGATAGCAAATTTTGGAATAATTTTCTCTGATCTGTCGCTAATAACATGTCTGTTAAATAAAGTACATTTACGTATGTAACAGTCAGTTAGATTTAATTTAATTTTGAAAGAAAAAAAAGTTGATTGAAGGCCAGCTAATTTTAAGAGACTATGACAAAATTACATATGCAATAAACTTTAATGTTCTTCACCTAAATCGTAAATTGTTTTCACACATTTTACAAGGGTTTATTTTCGATTTAATGATCGATATTGCAAATGTGATAAGCAATACTTTTACATCCAAATGAGCAAACTGTGACTGAAAATTCGGTACTTAATAGTCCATTTCAAAAATGAGTAGTGCCACTTTTACTCCAGTTTCAGTTACGTCTAGTCTTGACTAATGTTCAGATTACCAAATGTAGGGGAAGGTGGACCAAAGTGATCCTAGCGGGCAAAATGATCCACATGTATTTTATTAAGTACAAGCAGCGCTATCTACCGGTTAACACCAAAACTAATTGTGCCAAGTAAAGAAGAAGCAATGGCAGTATCCAAGCGGTCACAGTATTGCGCGCCTAAAATAAATTCTTAGAAAAATTGGGTTTTATAACATCTGTAATAAGGTAAGCATTATCTATCCTATTTAATCAGATGCACAATCTTTCATGTACAGAAATATGACTTAATTTACGGAATGTAGTATGTTTTTAGATGGGAATTACACTTGCGAAGTTTGTTATGTTTCTAGGGATCATCCAATAACATGACCTAAAATGAGCAGCCATATTGCCGGGTAAAATGATCCATCGACTAAATAAACTCTAATTCCGGGTCCCAGCCGCCATGGCAGCCCTTCAACCATTCTCAAAATGAATGACTCCCCATTACATTATTTAATTTATTTCTGCCTTCATTGTAGGCCATAATTTTTGAATTATGATTTTGAAATATTCCATTTTATTGTTTGTGACACTTTTTTATTTTAAAATTTTCATAAAATAAATTACGCATACTATATGATTTCAAAAATTATTTTATTTCATTATGTATAGTCATATTTACTTTTACATCTTTTATTTTGCTGATCGAAAAGAATTTTCAATAAAGATCATTCTGCCCTTTGGTTGAGGGGGTGATATTTTAAACACTTTCTCAAGTTCTATTTTTTTCATTACTCAATGTGCTTTAAAAAATTTTTTAAATATGTTTGTGATGCAAAATAAAGTGTAAATTATGACAGGAAAGGGAAAGTTTTGCTTAAAAATTAATGCTATTTTATACAATACCCTTAAGGAGATCATTTTAGCTCACCTTCCCCTACTTCTGGAAATATTATGCTTGTTTCTACAAACATAAAAGTATGCCTACTGATTATAGGTTGTATTTTAAAAGAAAATATCTTTTGAGCTAAAAATTCTTTATATAGTGAATAATCGACTCTTATTCAGTACTACGGTTTCACAATCGTAATCGCACCAATAATGAGTGATAAGTGTCGTAAGAGATCAGAATTTTCCCTTCGATTAGTCCCATGCTAAAAATCTGTAGCTTAGAATGCGTTTCAATGTATATTATAGTCTCTTACTTTTTAGGTCTTTCTTTTTTAACCTTCAGAGATATCACATTAGTATTCTGTACGATACTGATGTAGCTCGTGTAAACAGAGCATAATTAGATGTTTGATGACAGGTAAGCAAACGGAAGTTTAATATTATAACTATTATAAGTAACAAGAAATATTCACTAACAGTGCACGGGTTACACCGTCAATTAAATTAGTTTATTTTGTTGAAATTAATTATGAAGAGAAATCAGAAAGATTTGTACCGTAAATATGTGTCATTTAATGTCTATCTCTTCACTTAAATGTAAGTCACAAATCCAAGAAAGAAGAAAGCTGATAATCGGTAATTATTTATTCTTGATTAATATAGACAACTAGCTGAGTAGTCCGACCTTTACAGGATGCATTAGGTGCTAAGGCATAATTTTCCGAAAAAAAATGTCTGCGGATGTCAATCACTGATGCATTGAACTGTTTTGTTTTTCATAGAGGAAGGTGGCCTAAAATGATCCCCTTAAAGAGAAAACTTGTGTAAAATAACATGAACGTTAAAATAAAGCTTTGCACCTTTGCCAATATATTTTACTCTATTTTACTCTATATTATGCATTATAAATATATTTTAATATTATTTTAAACGCACGTTGAGTAATTAAAAAAATAGAATTTTCAAAAAATCCGAAGGATCATTTTATCCTCACCAAAGGGCAAATGATCCTTTATGTCAAATACCGCACATGATTTATTTTATGAAATTTTTGAAATAAAAAAGTGCCACAAACACTAAAATGGATATTTGAAAATTATCATTCGATAATTATAGTCTACAATAAATGCAGAAATAAATGAAGTAATGTCTTTTTTCCGCCACTTTAGAAAACCTAAATATTTGAGCACATATCGCAAAGATTCGGTACATGTACTTGAAGCATATGAATGCATTTGCCCACCCGGGCACTTTTGGTACTGAATCTGAACATCTTTGGTTTTGACTCCGTGCTCTTTTCTTTGCTTCTTCTGGCTATTTTGTTTTTAGATTTAACATTTTCTTCGATTGTACTTTCTTAACTGCAGCCTGTTTTGTCATCTCTTTCTGTTCTTTATTTTTCTTTTCCGAAATCCGTTGATTCTTATAAGAACTGTTCGTTAAAATGGTGCTTCCCATCGATTCTGGTTTTCTCGAAGTGCGTGAATCCGCTTTATTTCTAAACTGTCGGATATCTTGTAGATTAAAAGAGAAAGTTTTGGGGGAGTCCCGCAGTTTGAGTGGCTTCCATGATCGCTAGGACCCGGTACCGAATTTTCTTCAGCCGATGGATCATTTTACCCGGCAATATGGCTGCCCATTTAAGGCCATATTACTGGATGACGCCGAGAAACATAGCAAAATCAGCAAGTGTAATTCCTATCTAAAAAAAGTATTTCATTCAGTAAACCAAGTCATATTTCTGTCCACGAAAGGCTGTGTGTCTAAATAAATAGGAACGTTAGTGCTTACCTTATATCAAACGTTATAAAACCCAATTTTTCAAAGTACTCTATTTATACACGTAATACCATAATCGATTGAATTCCGTCATTGCTTATTTTTCACTTGGCACAACTAGTCTTTGTGTTACCTTGTAGATTGCGCTACTTTTATGAAAGAAAATACGTGTGGATCATTTTACCCGCTAGGGACATTTTAGACTACGTCCTCTAGATGCAATTATTTTCAATACTATCAATGCGTTTTTCCCATTTCTAACGGTAAATAATTTTGATGTATAACGCTATGTTTACTGAAGCATTTTCAGTTAATTTTTCACCATTGGCATAAATTGGCAAGTACAACATTCAGGGAAGGGGGGGCAAAATGTTTCCTATTGTCGGAAATACTATTTCCAAATAGGTGATATCTGATTTTTCTTAATTTTTTATGGGAGGGGGTTCAATTTTCTTCCCCTTGCCCTTAGTAAGTTACGCGTATCCTTTTCACTAATTACACTGAATCACATTATATCAATCCTTCATATAAATACATACAGCAGTTCCTGCGTGAAAGACTAACAAACATGCAAACTCACCAACTTTTACATCTATAATATTAGGATTTAGGTTAAATATAAATGTACAAGAGTCATCAAAAATGTTTGTTCGCTTAGTATTTGTAATTGTTCATGTTAAACTTCATAAAAGTTTATCATATTTAGACATGTTATTGATAGAACCTTAAATTTAATCATAGCTAAGGTACAATTGTATTAGGTTCACGAAATATTTAACTATAAAATAAAATTTTGAGTTTGTGTCATTAATAACATAAGTGTCTTTGTCAACAATATAAAAAAGCTTATTATTTCAGAAATCGCTCATTTCAATGATAAATCCTCGACTATATCACACTAAAAACAAAATTTTAATTACATTTCAATAGAAAATGCTCAGTATTCAGTGTTAGGAGTGTTACTATTAATTGTGTGTTTACTATCTGCTTATGTTTTAAATTGAAAGAAGAAAATTTGCTAATAAATAATTTGTAAATGTATTTCCTTTTAAAATACTTTTATAACTCTAGTAAAATTATAGAAGTATTTTTAAAAAATTGACTGGATTTTAACTTATTTACTAGGTAACACCCATGAAAAGTGATAACACTCTCGATACGCCAGAATTTTAATGAAAACAGTCAATGAACACATTCTTTTGCTGTGTTGTGAAGCTCAACTGAGAAGGCTCCAATATCCAGTGGCACACAGTGCACTCGTGCTATTAGACAATCAGCAATTTTCATTGCTGATTGTCTGAGACGGCGGGTTATGATGTATGCTAATGTTTGTTTTTCTGTCTTCCTAGCTGGTTATTAAGAAGTTAATAGCACGTTTATAGAGATCCATTTGCGATTCTTTTTACTCACAGTTGAATGCTGGAAGAGAGATTATGCGCAAGTGATCTTATCGAGAGAAAGAGGTGAGTTCACCCTCAAAATGAAATTCAAATATGCGGTGAACGAAAAAAAAAGAGAGATTGCGTTTAAAACTGGACCACCTAGAAATAATAGAAGAAGAAAATTTGGAAAAGTTCGAAGCAACTATTCCAAATTTAAGTGAGCGTGTAGAGCGTGTCAATAAAGCGAGCGTGTTAAATAATAAATTTGAACGCACAAAAGATATTTAAATTATATGCATGAAAGATTTGTTAGAATTTGAAGAGACTTTTCATAACCATGCAAAAAAGAATTTGATCTTTTCCGATTAAAAATTTAAGGACTAATGTCAGTGTTAATGGAGCATACTGCAAGTAATTTTAATTTTTAATGATGTGTACTACGATTTTCATAAATTGTACTAATAAAAATCTCATTTACGGTCTCATTAGACAGTTACTTCAAAATGTCTAGTCTGTAAGTAATCTTGATTTTGAAAACAATTCATGGATATTTTATTACTTTTCTGAATTTGATGCTCAAGAACATTTTGTAGAAGAAATAAAATGATCTATACATTTTCAGAAACAGTGCAAGGTTTGAGACCTATTAATAAGAAGTTTAAATTATATTCAAGTACTTTTTAAGGGGAGTGTACTGGCATAGCGATACTTGTCCGTCCATCAAAGTTTTTTATTAGTTGAACTATAAAGCACAAAAAAGTCAATATTTGTGAAAGAAACAGTCCGAATATTTTCAATACGCTATGGCATTCTTGTATTCCATGTAACTATCAACATACATGTGAAGCACATCGCTCTCAAGGGCAATAAATTGTTGTAGAGTGGGTGTTCAAGAAGTATAAGAGTGTAAGCAGATTGTGGAAGCTTTAAAGAAAATAAAAATGCATTCTAACAGCCAACAATAGAGGACTGCCTTTCACAGACTATATACATGAATTGTAAATTTTTTGTGCAATAAAAACAAAGGATATTGGATGTACTTCTCAACTTCCATTATCTGCATTCGTAACAAAGGATGTCTATTGGTTGATTAAAATGTATGCTTCATAGGAATGTTATGCACTTGGTATTCTGTAAAAGACAACAAACCACACATGATAATTTCTATGTATTTGTAATATGCACATAACATTTAACAGAACTCGCATGTACTCGTAAACTTTCCTTCAGTGTAATGCTCTTTCAAACATGTACATCAGAAAATGATCGAATACCTGCGATAATTTTGTTAGGATAACTATAAAAAAAGGAATATTTTCAGTGTTCATTAAAAAAATAGAGTTTTGCTATCAAAAATAAGAGAACCGCATCTTGTCAATTGGAGATAAATGGCCTAGAACAAAAATATGTATTCCTTAAATTTATTTAACTCATTTAAGTTAAACATTAGAAGAGGAAAAAGAAACCCCTAGAATTACGCTTATTTTTCTAGTTCATTTGAAACAAAAGATTAAGCGTATTCAATCACGTTACTTTATATGTGCTGACTCGCATAATTCTAATGTTCTCCGAGATGCTTAGTGGAAATTTAGCACAAGAACTTTAAAACAGAAACTTGTCCCTCAAAGAGAATAACCGTAACGACGTCTATAAAATAGCAAAACCTCGTGTTCAACTTATTACACAACTTCAGATATAAAAGTCACCCAAAAGCTTCCCTCCAAATGAATAAGAAAAAATAAAGAATCTCATAAACCCCCAAAAGACCTTTGTGTAAAAGCGTGCGTCTCTTCAAACACAACTTATAAAAAGCGCCGATGACCTGTTTCGCGCCAAACCTGTCAAATCCTAACATTTCCCTTCGTACTCGAGACTCCCCCACTGTTCCGTATTTTATTTTTTTTCCTGGTAGGGGTCTTAAAGTGTCAGATTTTTGAATTCCGTATGCCTTTATAGGGCCCCCAGAGGGACCCATGAGTTCTGTTCTTGACTTATTTTTTTCTTCGGTCGAAGTGTGGCAGATTCTTATCTCAGGTGACAAGACAAGAGTTTCCAGTTTGTGAGATGCGGATGTTTGATAACCTTTTCAGATATCATTACAAAATGTAATATAATATGAAATGTTATAGAAGGTTTTCTGTTTGTTGTTGTAACTTTAAAAATAAGCATGTAATATATAAGTGGTGGTCGTTTTATACCAAATATTTAATTTGTAATTTATTTCAAGTTGCCGTTTCTTTCACACAGAATTAGAAAAAAAAACCTCTACTGGAACAAAAATAAAGTTCAAATCTTTTCCGCATCGTATCAATTTTTTAAAACTGTAATTTTCAACCCTTTTAAAAAATACAGTTTTTTCGGTAATTTTTCTTAACCAACTGATATCCAGACGAACGAGTGAACTGCTGTTCCAGCAAAACTACTCTCGTTATCATTAATAATGAAAATTTTAAAAATGCGGATTACTCAAAAAGTTACGTGTAGAATTAAATGAAACTGACCCACACTACACAACAGATAGTAAGCTGTAAGATAACATGTAAAGAAGTTACCAGACACTTATGGTGTTATAGGAATTAGGTTAAAATCCAAAAATTGGATGTGTTAGTTTGTGCAGGAAAAGTACCTACAGTGTGGAATATGATCGTTCCCCTAGAAGCACTACAGCACTTGCAGCGATATATGAGGATGTTAATTATGAGGTATATCAGTTCCGTTTCAAGTGAGAGTGATTAATTTGCGAAGCCTTTGCAATCGTGGCAAATGACTGAGGAGGAGGACTGAGAGCAGCTATACATGCTCGATTGAACTTAGGTCCTTTGATTGATCCGGCCACTGTATGCGCTGAATATAATCATCCACGATGTGAGCCCTGTGCGATCTAGCATTGTCTTCTTGAAGGAAAACAGCATCCCCTCTTGCCCCGGCGAAAGGGTGCACACAAGCATCAATTATGACATCTCTATAGATCTGAGCATTCATGGTGCCACGCAAAAAGAAATGAGGTCACTGCGTCTACTCAAAGAAATCCCACCCTAAACACAAACACAATTTCCTATGTATGCATCTCTTTATCGCATATGTTTGATGGATGGTAACGGTTTCCAGGTTCCCTCCAATTCAGAAAGTCTACTAGCGCTTGGAAGGCTAAACCTGGACTCATACGTTAGGAGAAAAGACCTTCATTGATTAACCGTCATTGATTAACCGCACATCTTCATGTGGCCGACTCAAACGTTGCCTTCTGTTGAGTGACGTGAGTGGCATGCAAGTAGTACAGACCACCTTCGTGAACCTCTCGTACAAACCACCTTCGTGAAGCCTTCTACATAAGTTTGAAGTTGATACCAACCTTACAATGAAAGTGGCAACGGAGGATCTTAATTGAATCGAGTTGCTGTTGTTTTCTTTCGTGTTCATAACCACAAATATCGGTCATCCGCGATAGTCGTAAAAGTTGGATATCCTTGGCAGAACCGCCTGGATACCAAATCTGTAGTTTAGAAGTAATTGCCAAATTCCATGAACCACAGAAGGACTTACATTTAGCCATCTGATTACTTGTGTCTGACTTTAACCAGTGTTTAATCTCTCCTCGAAGTTCTGGCAAATGATACCTGGAGGTCACTATATTACAAATTGGCAATTCCCGATTTCTTATTCACAGTCAACAAAATTGTAGGCTTGATCTCAAACATGCAATTTCATGATCCTTTGTGAATTATTTATTCTGGTTACAATATCCCTATTTTGCCTTTTGCAGCTTTACTCTGCATCTTTAATTTGTCAACATATTCCAATTTCGTATGGCTTGGCTTATTTTTGAGCGAGTTGTTGCTACTTTGGTGATTTTTCCTTAATTTTTGGAATCTCGTGTAGTGCTTCAGTATTGTATTTTACGTGAAGTAATGAGTTTTTATACCGGCATTAATATTGCTAAGTTCGAACTTGCACAGTGTTCGATAAGTCTTTCTTTCTTTTAAGCATTTTTCATTACTGAGTCAATGTAAAAACAACTCAGGAAACACTCTTCAGCAGAATACCACGCTGCTGACAAATACTTACTGCGCAGTTTGTGCCCCTATCTGACGAAACTATGTGTGCATAGTTCATATTTATTCATTCTTAGCTACAAAGAATTCATATTTTAAAAGAAAATCACCCAATTAGGTCATCAGCGAAGATTGCCAAATGATTATGACCAAATATGGTACAAAAAATTAATGTTAAATTATTCAATTATTTCAATTAAAATTGGATCTTGTACAAAATTCAGATCTGTATAAGCGCTAAATTTTATTTATCGGATTGAAATTTAACAAAAGTAATCTGAAATTGATTTTACCCACGCGCAATATCCATTTTTCACAGTGAACACTGCTTAATTCCATATTGCATTTTTTTTTCCAGTCTAACTGAAATGTTGATGATGTATTCTTACCATAAGAATTCAGCTGCAACTTACTATTCTTATTATTTTAATAACAATCCGGCTACCTTTGTCCATTACTATTCATCTTTTTTTTCTCTTCGAATTACAAATAGTGCACCCAGAATGAAAGTTCCAGATGAAGTACCTCTTCAAACATTCTACAATTTAGATCATCTGGAACACCTTTCTCCCTCTTCATCCTCTTTATTCTTGTTAAAATGAGGATGTCTCACTGAGTGGGTGATTCAAGTGTCTAAACATATTCGTTTTTATAAGAAGTGTTTCCAAATCTCGACTCAAAATAATACGTCTGGCCTAGTTTTCACAAGAATGTAATTTCCTTAATGGGAATGCAATCTGCGAGAACTTTGCAACATAGTTCAAGACCTCACTGTACGAAGTTTTAATATAATATTGATTGTATGGGACAATCTGGTGGCGTTCATTTCTATATATAATAAATAGGTTGCATATTTCAACATTGAATATTATTTAAATTATCAATTTAGGAGATTTATTTAATTTTAATTTTTTGTTCTTCTTTATCGAAATAATTAAACTCGCATACTTATAAGAAATTAAAATTACGATATTCCGCAGTTTGGAACAGAATAATTAATTTCAAAATATTTCAATTGTAAAAATGATAATAAACTTTGATGCATTTTGAATATTAGTAATTTGAAACCATCTTTGAAAGATACATTAAATATGAAAACTTTAACTACAGCCACCATAATATCGTATTTATTTTTACATTTTTTTTTTTACATTTGATAAAGAGAAAGAGAATTAAAATGTTTTGTAATATTCATAATACTACGTGTTTAAAACTTTATTAGTTCTCTAAAATGAAATACAATTTGAAAAGAATTTATGCTAGCTTGATTTTTTTATCATCTTCTTAGCATGTTTTCTAATTTTAAATATTCGGTAACTGGATGATCATGTCACAATTATACCCTTTTTCCAGATGTCGTTTTAAATACTTAATTAATAAAAACTATAAAAACTATGCTAAAATTTACTCAATTTTTTTAAATATCTCCATTAAAGTTAAAAAAGACAAGTATTCAATATGAAAGGCAGATTTATCTGAGATGCTGAACATTTAACTGATCATGAAATTTTTATTTACTTGCTTGTAAGGTAACTCTAAATTTTCACGGGTACATTAAAAAAAAGTGTACGTATCATGATGCAGTTATAGCAACGTTTTTATTGAAACCAGTCGATCCCTACGCTTAAAAACATCACGCAAAATTATTACGAAATTAACGTGAAATAGTACAGCATTCATACTTGTAAACTCCTAATTAGTTAGGTTACATAAACCAGAAAATTAATGACAAAAGTGTCTAAAAAAAGTCTTGCTAATTCTTTTTCATAACATAAGATTAATCGTGTTTATCGAAAGATACTTTCTAGTCATGCATCTTAAAAAGACAACGAACAATTCGCAAGCAAAGGAAACGATGAAGAAGTTGTAAAGGCTTTTATATATATATATATATATACTTCATCACATTGCGAGAATTTGCATATCTGCAACTATAACATTCTAAAACGCCACCTAATGGCAATTTTTGTACTAATTTTTCTATGGCTCATTAAGGCTTTCTGCAAATTTTATAGCATTCTGAACAATGTTTTTCCGTTGTACATCTCTCTGAATAGGAGATTTTTAATTATTAGCATCCAAGGTTCAAGCTTTATAGGTTCGTTACTGAAATTAACTCAATAAATTTTAATAGAATGTATTCAGGATCATTTCATCTCATTGTATTTAATAAAAGTTTTATCATCCTAAGTAAATAGTATATTTAAAAATCTGTAACGTTAATCGAGGTATTGCACTTAAGATTCCCTTTATGTGTACTGACCATATCTGACAGATTTATGAGATAATCTGTCTGACACACATTTTATTTCTCGAACTCCCAAAAAAATTTCAGATTTCACACAAATTTGCATTTTTTAACTTTCTAAAATTAACATAATTTTTAGAATGTAAAAACTTTGGAAGTAACAGAAACATGTTTCCTAAAATTTCATCTTACAAACATAATTTAATCGCATACATTCTAAACAATAACTGTGCTACTTTTTGAAGAAAATGTTCATACATTTGAACTTAACGCGTGAAGTTAAACGACATAAATAGTTGCAACACACAGAGATCTACTACCTTTTATTTATATCTTCTTTTATCCTGTTTAATATGTATATACATATCACATATTTACGTATAAGCCTTTAGCAACAAAACTGTCACTTGTTTCAATGTTCTCAATTCTGTATGATGTGAACTTCCCCTAAGCTCCATTTCACCCTATATCAAGCCCACTGATCATAACTCTACAAACTGCAGTTTATTTCCATTAAACGAGCACCAGATCCTTGATCAAACCTGGAAAATTATTATGTTTATCCCGGTACGATCGTATGCGGAACTTGAAATGTTCACCTGTGCACTCTACAATCATCAGTAAAGTCTCTACGAACAGCTCAATTAGTAAGAGAATTTTCCGAAAAAAGAGAACGTAATAAAAGGGACGTAGTAAACAGCGTGCGAGATGGGATAAAATGTTGGGACTGTACGGCGCAAAATGTCAGAATGTTAATGGGGCTGACCTTAATGCAGGTTGGCATAATGCTCTTTTCCGATATCACTATGAATGAGTAGACGACGAATTTATTTTCTTTTCTGTTTTTTTTTTTTTTTTTTTTTCCTGTATTTTCCGATAACCGCTTTTACTTTTTAATGCTTTTTTCTCCCATGTTCGAGAGATAGTCAGCATTTTGAGATCTAATCCACTACAGCTTTTTTTTCTCAGCACTTTGTGCTATATGAGCATGATTACTATCATTTAAAAGATGAAACGCAAACGATGAATCGCATATTAAACGCTCTCAAAAATCAGAGTTAAGAACAAAATAAAGATGTATAAACCGAAATATAAACTCCTCATTTCGAATGATACCCTTCTTCAGCAGAAAAATCACCAACTTTCACACTACCAAAAATCACCAATTTCCCTATGTTATTGCTTTATTCAAGGCATTGTTTGAATAGGAGCTCACCAGAGCGGACTTCTTGTACATCTTTTTTCCAAAGTGAATTTTTTTATATTAGGTAAAACCCAGCGGAGCTCCTGAATATTGCGCTCCGGAGCCCACCAGTATATTAATTCGAAATTTTTCCTCTTTTGACACACAAAGCGATTTTAGCGGACAGACCAATCTGGACTCGTTTCGCCTCGAACTGATCTGAGAGTCCTGAGACCAACAGATTTTGCGTCTTCTACTCTGTATTCCTTGGATTTCTTCATCCTAATTTCAGATTTTTTTTCATTTCACTTCACTGTTCTGTGAAATAATGTAAATATATCCATTGCTATTACATGGGAAAAATCTTTGAATTATCATTATTTTCATGGAATATACTACCGACTCCCGTATTGCATAGTTCGCAGGGTTGTACGCTAAGCCACTGAGTATGAATATGAGCTTTAGAGGATAGTAGGGCTTTGCAGTTTGTTTGCACCAATTATCTTCTTTTTGCTAACTTCATTTGTCCCCTTAATTCTTTAATACTCATTTTGGTTTTTCTGCATGTTCTTGTTTCTTCCTAACGAAAAATTTGTGTTCTCTTTTAGGTTTTCACCTAAGTTGTTCTCTGTCCAGCCAGGTCAGTGACATTTCAGCTGAATAAGGGTGGATCCTAACTATCATCCGAAACGTTCGCACACGAGTTTGTTTCTGTATAGAAAGGTTTTTTATATTCAATGAATTATGTATTTCATGTCAAAAATAAATTGAGGTACATTTAAAGCTAAAATATAAATTGGCCCATTGCTTAATAGACCAAAGTTTCATTATTCAACAGATTAATTTCAACGAAGAGCGATGATATTGCGATTCATCTTTTGGCTTTCTGTCTCTTCCAATAAATATTTATTATTAATTCAATATATATTATTAAATATTAGTTTTGAAGTTAAGTTAATTCACCTGACGAATACTAAGACAAACAGCTATTGCTGTTTCGAGCAAGTGTTCTAAAGTTTTGGGTGATTTATTTTGCAAAAATGTTAAACATATGGTTTGTAAGCGAAATTCTTGCTATAACTTCTAATTTTGACAACAGAAAAATATGAGAAGCATGCGTCGCGAATTGTATAAAAGAACTAACTTCAATTTTCGTTTTATTACATTTGTGGCTTATCAAGAGCATTTCTTTTAATTGGCAACATAATATAGGGGGTCAAAATCATAGTGAACCAAATTCATCTAAACTAAATTGAAGAAATGAACGTTTGAACTTGATCATTATAGCATAATGGCATTATACAGCCTAGTACTAAATGTCATCTCTGGGAGAGAAAACGTATATTAATCACTTGATTCACTATGGCAGTGACTAGAACATGTTTTTAGGTTAGGTTAGAACTATCTCCATTTTTTCAAAACTCGGATTTGGTTCACTGTGGTAGTGACTCCCTCTTATATCTTCTACGTTAGGAATTTCCACTAAAAGGTGTGTTTCCTCGTCCTACGAAACATTTTTGAGAGTATCTTTTCCTGTTTTACTGTTCAGGGTAATACCTACACTCAGATTAAAATTTCTTGAATTCCCATCTATAGAATTATTCCAGTTCTGTTTAAGTCGACCTTTCTTTCGTCTCTACGCATTGATTACTTTTAGTCCTCGCGCGTTCATGTTCCTTGTTTGTTTGCCAAGTTGTTTCCTCAGAGTAGTCTAAAATTCTTCTTCTTCTTAGGTCTTTTGGCAGTTGAAAGTGTTTTAAAATTAAACCAGGAGCTAGCCCGTAGCAACTACTCTCAACCGTTAGGAACAATATAGTGTAAAAGGCACAAAATAATACGAACGATAAAGATTGTTTATGATAATTAAATAGTTAATATGCCTCATCAAAATTATAATGCATCGAGACAATTTATACATCGAAGCAAGGGTAGTAACTTGTTTATACAACAAATTACATAAGATTTATAAATCCTTGCTCACTGAGACGAGTACAATGAAACAGACTTCTCTTTCGCATTCATCTTTTGTAGGAACAAGCGGATTTTATCGCCGCAACAAGTCCTCACCTATCTAATTATCCCCATTTACTAGAATACGTGGTCTGTTTAATTTTTTACTTTAAAAAAAAATCCTGGTTGACAAATACATTTGACTAATATGACGTAAAAAGTGTTTATTCTTTGATTATAAACACTCTTATTCAGAAGGCACGAAATTTTACTGGAAAAAAACACACTTCTGCTGGAACAAATTAGTAAATTTTCAAATTAATTATTTTCCGACACACAGCTTAAGAAGTTTGGGAACTCCCGTTCCACTGACAGTTTAGTCTGTACCGTCTTTCTGTTTTCAGTTCAGTCCGTTTTGCTTGCAGTACACCCCCTCGCAAACGGAGTAATCTAGCCATCTCATCATCTCTCAGACTTCGTGACTTCAAACTGTATCGATCCGCTCTCTCTGCAAAACGTATATAAAAAAAAGAAGAGTCCAACGATTAAGCTCTCTCACCCGCGTGTGGTGATTGCGTTGAATGGGAACGCTATTAACGCGGCGGAAGGAAATAATCCCGCGGCCCTCTGCAATAATCCATCAAAAGAGCCGGGCGAGAATGTGTACGCCAGGTACATACACACACATGCATGCATCCCTCGCAGCTGCTATAAAGGGATTTCTATCCTACCTGGTGTTGAAATCGTATTTCCCCCATTCTACGGTTGTAGGGTTGTGATGGGGTGGTATTTGATATAGTTAAAAAAAAAAAAGGCGGTTTAACATAACTCGGAAAATAGAATATGAATCGTGCAGTAATGTGATTATTATGATCTAAGAGGGGGATTGCACGTTTTGTGGCAATGACGGATGAGGAATAGATATGAATAAAATAAAAATATATCCATAGTGTGCATGAGTACAGTACGTTTTCCTGTGTAGAAACTTGTTGTATCGTCAGAGAGACTAGAAATTTTTACGTGCATTACTTTACGCATAGCGGAAAGGTTAAACTGATGGATACAAAAATTAATCCGATAGTTAAACCAATTATTATTTTCTTTATATATTTATTTATATATATATATAATACAGGTCCCGGATTGGGCATGAATGCTCACTTGTCCTCCGTCCTTCATAGAAGGTAACGCTGGCTGCCCACTATTTGCCCCTATAATAAAATGACCACAATACCTTTGGGAAGTTGTGGTGGAAAATATCTAATCGGCAAGTGCCCGCCCGTTGAATACACACACACACACATAAATAAATAAATAAATAAATATATATATATATATATATATAGCATTAAAAGCCTACGGTAAGATTGTAGTCGTGGGCCGGAGGACGCGAGGTACTTTCAGACCCATTCTCGGCGTTGGGGAGTAGGCGAAGCGGCTCGGGACTCTGGCTTAGAGCCGTCATTGTGGGATCTTGGCCGATCTTCGCTGGCCGGCAAACGCTGGAGCGAGCTGTGAAAATCCTTGGGCCGCGCTATGGCCGTCTGTGCAAGAATGAGTCGAACTGCGATTACATTATTTTATTGGTGATTCGATACATCTTTCCTTAGCAGTTGCAGTCAGGAGGAAAAGTGTCTGCTGGGCTGCATCAGCCCCTTTTATTAACTTTTGAGGTCGTGTTACATGATCCATACACGTTGCAATTATTGGCCGATTCCAAAATCTGGGCAGCGGTCTTTCAAGGTTTGTTATAGCTTTTAAAGCGCCAGATTGACTGGACGCGGGGACTGTCTACAAAATTACAAAGAAATTGCAAGGGACCGTGTAGTAATTGCAGTTTTTGAAAGCCGATTCCTTTGTTCCAACTGAATTAAAACTGCGTAGTTCTAGAAATGTAAGATTTTACCGGGCGTTTGATTTGTAATGTTATATATATATGACATGTCAGATTTTCAGTAAATTTTCAGATTTAGGGCGAATAAAACGGTTTACTGAACATAATCTTTTACATTAGAATATAGAGTGAGAATAGGGGAGGGGAGACGCCTACGAAAATCCACGTGGATTAATTAAGCAGTTCCGGTGCCAGAAATCTCCTGATTTTCGAGGTGCACCCGTATATACGCTGATGACACCACGTGGGGCAGTAGGACATAACTCCGCCTCTCTCTCATCTCTAATCGGATCACTTACATTATTTTACATGACCTGCACCCGGGGTTACAAAGACTTGTGCACAAGCGTACACTGGAAAGAACCCAGAGTGGGGGACCTGGTGTCTGGCAATTAATTAAATAATAAAAACATAACTCGAAGAGCGCGTGGAATGCATGACAGGAAAGCAAAGCTTACAGTTAAAGTACCCGCTCAATGAACAATACCCAAACTAGTAAAACCTAATCTACCTTTTTATACATTACATACATATACACTATAGTGCTATATATTAAAATCGTATCATAATTTATTCGTCCTCCTTATTTTTCTTCCATATTCCATTAAGTTGGAAAGTGTATCATTATTCATGACTGTGCTGTATTTTTCTTTCTTGTTTCATAAAACCTATCTTTGGAATCGAAATCTATCTTAAAATCGCCTACTAAAACTATTTTACAATATTCGATAAGTATATTACAACTACACTTCATCGTTCTATATATTGTTTCGAATGCGCATCATAATCCACGCGTGTACCATGTTTGTCTTTCATGGGTTGATTCCTACTTTAACGCCTCGACTCCCGCCAAGGTGGCGATCATTAAACATATGCAGTTACAATGACAATTTTTTGCATTTATGTGCCAATCGTAATTTAGAATTAAAATGGCGATTTGGATCAACATGTAAGTACAGCATGCCGTTACATTTTTATTTATTTTGGACTGCTAATTAATGTAGTTGTAATAATTAAGTCTCTTCAAATTCCTTAACTGGTGCTTTTATCGCTAATTTGTTTACTTTTATTTTCATCTAGTTCTTTTGGGAGCGTTGAAACGGTACTTACGTATTATTCCGGCGGTCACTTCCGCCAAACTACTTTTTCATCAAATTTGCTGGCAAACTGCTGTCAATCGTATTCCAAACCATCAACAATTTCATGTGCCCGGCATTTATCTTGGTGAAAAATTGCTTGTCTTGATGGACCGCCGGGATAATACGTAAGTACCGTTGAAGCTTGTGCATAACTCCTAGAGACCCATGACTGCAAAGCTCGCCAAAGTACGGGGATTTTATAGGTTGGTGAGAGTGGAGGCGTTAAAATAGGAATCAACTCTTTCTTGTACCATAAAACACATCTTGGAATCGAAATCTATCTTAAAATCGCCTACTGAAACTGTTTTACAATCTTCGCCAGGCATATTCTTCCTGTAGGCATATTCCAACTATACCGCAAAGACATTTTAAGTACTGTTTGGAATGGCCATCATAATCCACGAGTGTACCGTGTTTTCCTTTCTTGTTCCACAGAGCATTTCTTCGGAATAGAAATCTATATCAAAATCGCTTAATAAAACTGTTTTACAATATACGCCAGGCGTTTTCTAACTATTCTCGAAATATATTTATAATAAATTGTCACGTTTTGGCACCACATTTAGCGATCAATTATCAAAAATTGCAAACCTTGTGCGACTTTCAACATTTTATTAACGCCCCCCCCCCCTCCTCTCCACGTTATCTGGCAAACACATTTCACTCGACACGCTAAAGTCCACACAGAAATCCTGAATGAAATGAATAGCACTCTGGTACTAAATATTTTGGGGTGGACCGCCCTTATGACTTAGGGGTATGAGAGATAGTTAAAAACTTCTTCTCAGACCTAACGAATATATATATAAAATTTCATTAAAATCGATCGAGCCATTTCGGAGGAGTTAGGTGACTAACGCTGTGACACGAGTATTTTATATATTAGAGATATATCTTAAAACTATGCACAGAAAGTTATTTTCTTTATTAAATAAAATATTATGCAATATTTTTACTTATTTGTTGTAATCTGATAATACGATACATGATGTATTTTTAAAAAGTGGTTTAATTTATCAAAGAAAATAGAATGTGAATTGCACACAGTCATTTGATTATTATAATCCAAAACAGTATTGGATTAAAAATGGACTAAAATTTATTATATTAAAAGTATGATAATTTTTAACAGAAACTTCGATAATTTTCTGCACATTGTGCTTTGCACCTAAGAAATGATAAGAAAGATACTAAGCGCTTAAGCGAGCTCATAAGTAAAATGAAATGTAATAACTGTTTATTTACATAGATGAAAGTGAAAGATGAGACTAAATAACGCAGCAAAACGTATGAAATTCGGGCACACAGTCATTTGATTATTATAATCCAAAACAGTATTGGATTAAAAATGGACTAAAATTTATTATATTAAAAGTATGATAATTTTTAACAGAAACTTCGATAATTTTCTGCACATTGTGCTTTGCACCTAAGAAATGATAAGAAAGATACTAAGCGCTTAAGCGAGCTCATAAGTAAAATGAAATGTAATAACTGTTTATTTACATAGATGAAAGTGAAAGATGAGACTAAATAACGCAGCAAAACGTATGAAATTCGGGCACTTCTGGTTCCTATAAAATAAGTTCTGTTTCACAGAATATTAATCAATCCTATGAAAACGTTGCATTTTCCAGGTAATTGTCCAACATAGGAGAATGTCCGTGCTGTGCCGTCACATCAGTAGTATCATCGTAAATTGGGTAATCAATAAGAGAGCCAGTTCATATTCTTCTGCAAATTCTTGGAATTTTTTAATACTTTATAGAATATTCACTTAATTAATTAGTATTACAGTCGAACCTGTCTATCTCGAATGTCATGGGAAAGGGAAAAAAAAATATGAGATACAGAGGTTTCGAGTTATAGAGGTTTTAAATGCTGTCAACTAAAAACATTTTATTTGCTTATTCTGTAGAAAAATACAGCAGTACGTTGTAAATTTATTTTACATTCATCCAATTTTTAAAAATATAAATATGTAACTTTAACAATAAAAATAGTCTTTCAATGACTTTTGATGCTTACCTTACTTTGTTTCTGCTGGCTGTATAAGGTTACCAAGAGCTGTGAATTCATTATAGCAAAATTTACCTCAGAGTTAAGAAAAGTTCAGAGTTATACGGCCTTCATCATCAACAACATTGGCATGACAGCCTTTTGTGGGCCCGGGCCTTATTCAGAAGCCTCTACCATTCCAGCCTTTTCCCTGCAATGGACCGCCAGTTTATATTCCAGTATCCGAATCTTAGGACCACTGATCGTTTCCAAGTCAAAGTCCTTAAAGGCTTAAACGGCTTTCCCTGCTTCTTTAAGGATCTTTACCTACTGATGAACTAATAATATGTGAAATAATTCCAAATCCTGGTAAAATCAAAATATATACTTCAGGATGACCAAAAAATCAAAATAAATGTTGAATTAAAATAGGATCTCCTCCTCCAGCTGGATCAAAAAAAGAAGTATTAAAATTTCGATGCGTTAACAATATTGTATTTTTGTAATTGATAATGATTTTTGTAATTTTCGATTACTAAAATTCGAGACATAAAGGTTCTGGAGGAAATTTTTTCGAGATGAACATAGGAAATACGTTGAATTTTGATTGTAAAAGTAGGGAATTTTAGAAATTTCAAGATATAGAGGTTTTCGAGGTATACAGCTTCGAGACCGACAGGTTTAACTGGATTATTACTGTGAAATAGTTAGTAACACTCACGTAGAAAATATCTGGATATGTTCATAATGCATAAGAAATAGAACTTAAAAATAATATCTTTAAAATCGTTTGAGGTGGAATTGGTTATTCTACGTAGAGACTAATCTGGAAGCTCTTCATCACACACACTTTCACTTAACATGTTAAAAGTATACTCTACATCTGTCTTTATTAGGAGTTTCCACAATGCTGAGGTTTCCTTTCAACCAAAACCATCCTTCAATTTTGTGTTCATCTCTCTCTATCCTGAGCATCTTTCTCATATATTCTATTATCTACAGAGAATGCAAAGATCGATGAGAATTTCAATCGATGAGAAAGATCCTACTAAGCTTGTGTGTAAGTATTCCTGATAATGCTTATATATACCATATGTTACTGATAGGCTAGTTTTTAACGGTGTTATTCGAAAAAATCATGTGATTTTGGTACATAATTACAAATAAACTAATTATGCCAGGCACTTCAAAATTTTGAAACTGTCTCTTTATAAGCTGTATTACGTACTGCGAAGACAGGTCAATCTGTATCCGTTTCAAAACTTTTAGAAAAAATTCTTACAAATCGGAAATTTTCGCAAAGCGTGTCACTCTTCGAAAAATCTTGCAGCTCAGATCCATGATTAAGAATTTTTTCTGAAAATTTCACGAAAGCCACAGCTTTTTCGCTTATCGTAGTGTGTAAAACAGCTTATGAAAAACCATCTGGTATTTTTTGGAGACCATGGTGCTATTAGTTTATTTCAATTTGTGTACCAAGATTAAAAACAGAGTTCTTTTTTTTCGAAGAACAGCCTTAATCATTTTCCTCGATCTTCCCCTCCTGTTTTTTAGTCTGAGATCTCAGCTCAGTACAAGCTGTTGTATTTCATCCCCTTTCATCCGTTTGACATACCCCGAGTATTACAGAAAATTCTCTGAACGTGCATTTACGTTCAGAGAACTTTCAGTAATGTCCTTTGACGTTCGTTATTAGACGTTCTACACTTTATTAGACGTTCGGAGAAAATAGTTGTTCTGCCTGGAACCATTGTAGTTTCTTCTTGTCAATTTTCGTTATCATGTTTGTAAAAATATCCTTGTAAAAATATCCTTACAAATTTAGTATTGTATTTAATGTATATAAAATTGCCCTTTATTTTAGTATCGATTACCTTTTCTAATGTTGAACTTATAGCCAATAGTCGACATAAGTTCATTTCTGTAGATAACAATTTCTTTCCTCTTGCAGACTTGATTGACCAAGGTCTGCTGCATACAGCAGAATGCTTTCGATTACGGTGTTGACGATTCATTCTTTTTTTTTTCAATAATATTCATGCAATTATATGTATAAATTTAGGTTTTAAAAACCTGTATTAAGTCATTTTGTGTTTACAAAAGATGTATTGAGCTGCACATACACTTGGTTTTTAATATTTTGCATGTAAAATGGGTAAAGCGCTTAACATTTCGACACACTTTATAGAACGTTTTTAAGTTAATAAAAGGCTGCCGTGTAAGCAGCTACTCGATCATTTTAGAACTAGTTATATACATAAATTACGGACGTAATTCTGTTAATTACTGAGTTTTAAGCCGTGTTATTTTCATAATAAGACTTTACAGAGCATTTGTACTTAAATAGCAACTGTCATAGCTACTTTGTTGACGTGACAAAGCCAAACAGATATTGGTTCCGACTCAACAGATGTTTAAAACCAGAGAGCTTTGAGGGATGACTTACTGATCAAAGGACAGGGGTTTTAGTACCGAACATTTCTAATCTAACTTTAGAGGTACTAATGTGGCTTGACATGCAAGCGTCAAGTCCACCTTTTTAAGTTTCGTACTCAGAGACCCTCAAGAATCCTCTCCTAATACACTTCAGTTAGAGAAATACGATTTGAGTACCAAGAAACGTTAATATGAACACTTTTATATTGACATTAAATTATTAAATGTACATACATTTGAGATTATTGATATTATTTTTAGTAAAAAAACGCTATTAAATCCTTATTCAAGGATTAGAATGAATTGAAATTGTTAAGAAAACTTTTTTTTTCTACTTTGACATCCAGTCGCATAATATATGTTTTAAAAGTTATTAAAAATAATTTCAATGGATGTCATTAATATCGTTTACCTAGGATTAAATACAAAGTCAAAATTTTTGCATAAGTATGGAGTATAAAATTGTCTCTCAGGAACTTCCAGCGTTAGATGGAAATAACGTTTTGTGTCTAAAAACATGTATAAAAAAATCACAAGGGAAGACAAAATATAAAATTACTCCTGCGAAATTTAATAGACATTCGTAGTACCCAAATAAATTTGCTATAATTTTGTCTTTTATAAAGGTTTGTGAATCCAGATACAATTTTTAAGAATTCTGTCCCCATCTCCCCCGCCTCTTAAAGGAAAGACTAACAAACAGTTAAAAATTAAAGTGGAATGCTTCGACAGACTCACCTTCCAATTTCAGTGAGTTTAGATTTAAATACATCCGCAAACGTAATTCTATTAAATTACCCATTCTTAACAGCATTGCATTCATTGCGAGGAAAAACCGTATTATATAAAAGCTTGACATATTTCTAATTTAGCTTACGTAATTATTTCAGATGATAATGGCAAAGCATGTTTTTCGGAAGTACGTTATGTTTTCTTAAGTATAATTATTTCAGATGATAATTATAAGACGAAATACACACACAATATGTAACAGATGAACAATGAAGTAAAGGGACGTAATAGGAAGCCGCTATTAGCATACAAGTGCAGATGTAAAGAAATTGTCAAGAGACTTTAAGAAAAAGATTTTGAAAAAGTGCTGAATAACCTAAAGTAAGAGAAATAGTTTCAATTCTTATATTACCCGTGACCTGGGAGCTGTTCTTGTAACAAATCAGGATGAACGACCTGGGAGGTCTATTGTTATACTCCTTGAAACGTTGGAGTAATGCGTGTAAAATCTTGTAAGAGTGGTATTAGTGAAATTGGTAAGAAATATTGAGTATTTTTTCCTACTTTCAGAAACACATGAAATTAATTTTGCTTAACATCCTGTAGATGACAGTAACATTTGGTTTTTTTTGTTATGAAATGAGGTATTAGGGTATGCGTTTGTACTATAAAAAAAGGAGCGTACATAATTAAAACACAATTTTCTTTCTTTTGTACAGAAAATCGAAAAAGCTCTGCTCTGAAAAATTATCATCCCATTCCTTAGTGTTATTTCACTACCTTTCAACCTAAGACGCCGTTAAAAAGCTTTAGTCGTTTTGTTCTGGGACTTGAGACCGTTATTTTTCTTTCTATTCCGGAGTGAATCCTATGCCCGAGGTTGCTTCAGGGGGAAATTTTAAAAATATTTTTATTTTTTCCTATTTTGAGAATGTGTTGTATTCCACTCATCTGTACATTAACCACTTATTCTGCCATTATTAAAGGCTCATCTACCACCACTTATTTTGCATCTTGTATTTTTTGCAATTTGTAGACGTATAATAATCAAATTTAAAATATTCCATCTAAAATTTCATCGACTCAGAGTCTAATATTTAATAAAAGCCTAGTTGACTAAATTCACGTCATCCAGTTTATGGAGTTAACAGGACAGTACCATACACTATATCAGAGCATTGGAAAAAGTACATTGCGGTAATATTACGTCTATAGAGAAGTGTACACCATTTCTCCTTCCTTAAAAAGTACAATATTAATCAGTGATTATTAAAAAATAAAGAAAATTAAACAAAATTTATTGATTTTTTCAGGTAGCTTTTTATTTGTTCAATTCTTTCAGTTTTTTTTTTGTGGATACAGTTATCAACTGCAATGCAATGTACAATTTTTTTGTTCAAAAAATTCTATCACTGATTAATTTGGCAGATATGAGGTTTTTGTTTAATTTCATTCGCCTGGTAAATTGAACCTGGTGATTCCTTGTTCTTAAAAAATACTTTGCATCTCTTTGAACACATTTCTACACACATTTTAAATACATGTGATTAACGGGATAGTGACATCCAATGAGCAGTACAAAATTCCCAATTCTATTGTGCAGATAGCTTATTTACTCCCGATGTTTCAGTGGGAGGTATCGCCTTAAACACCTTTTCTCTTTACACTTTTCATCGAGAAATCGTGCTAGTAATGAAAACACAAAAAACTGAAATTTTTCTACCCAAATTCACCTCAACGCATAAATTGGGATAGTATCTGAAGTCTGACCTTTTAAACTGGTTGCAGTTGAATAGGGGCAAAGATCACAGGAAAACATGAAAAATATCGAATCAAAAATTTAGGAAATTAGTTTTTTGTCGTGTAGGGTGTATACAGAAAAGTGAGTAATAAACAATATGGTAGAATTATATTGCAATAGATTTTTTTGAAGAAATTAACTACTTTGTTGACGTGAAATTTACAGATTTATTATAATAATGGAACATCTTTGAATGCGCCACTATGACCCGTTTATTCAAGCTTTCAATTGTGGAGGGAAAATAATTATGTTGATATGGGATATGTGTATGCATAATATTATAATTTAAATGCAGTTGTAAACAACTTTATGTTATCGTGTAGATTCATCTAAGTAGAGACCGTAAGTATAACTTACAAAATTTGCATTTTTATTTCATAAGAAAATTAAGTAATAATTCTTATATTTTACACATTATTTCAGTTTGTAATACATATTAGGGTTAACGAATAAGGTTTTCTTATTTCTTGAATTGTGCCATAAGATTAATAAAAACTACTGAAGTCTTGCACTTTTGTCAACTTCTTTCAATTTTTCATAAAATAAATTATACTTTGTATTTATAACCAGTAAATGCTGAAGAAGTCTGAAACAAAAAGAAAAATATTTATAATTACCGTTAGAGGTAAATGCATTATGAAGTAATTTAAGTTTTTAAACGTGAGAAAAAAATGACTAAATTATATTTCCTAGTACTTTGAATTGTTTTCATTTATATCTAAATATGTAAGCTTTAAAGTTTCTTATTTTTAAAAAACTGAAAATGAGATAGCTGTCTGGCACAAAATATAGAAAAATAATTCTCGTTACAATCCTAATTTTAAGATAAGATTCCTTGTTTTCTTGTATTTTCTATTAAAATCAACTTTGATTGAACGAAAAACAAATCAACTCGAAGTTGATTTTCTATTAAAACCAACTTTAAATATTAACTGATATAAATTTTAATGAAAAACACATAAGTTGTATTTTATGCCTTTAAATGTGCTTGCTTTTTTAAGTGGAACTAGCTGCAACATTTGTTCCGCAAACGATATGTCATATATGGATTTCAGTCATGTTCATAGTATGTTTATATTTAGATGCATTTAGGAATGTAAATGGTCAGGCCCGGACTGTGAGGGTAGGGGCCCGCCCGTCTCAAGAGAAGGGGGCGGGGGCGGGTTATTGTGCAACCGATAAATAATAGGATATGTTAACTTTCGGGGTACGGGGGAGGTATGGTGTTAATATTAATTATTATTGAAAATTAATGCATTAATAAAATATTGATCTATTCATTAATATGCGTCATTCATATTAATTAATCCCTTGCTCATTTCGGAACCTTCACTCAAAAAATTTTGAGAACTACATTGAAAATGAAGTGTTTTGAAGCCCTCTGGGGTGCAATTGCAGCTGCAAAATATTTTGAATGTGTCAAACTTCATTCAAGTGCTATCAGTATAGCACGTTTTTTTTGTATTTTGTTTCTTTTTTCTGTTTGGGGGGCCGCCCTCAGCAGGGAGGGCCCGCCGAGGGTGGGGGGCCTACCCGTCTGCAGACAGTCGGACACCCTGGCCAGTCCGGGCCTGTAAATGGTGAAATATGTTTACTATTGAAAGCTGATTTCTCACATTCATTCAACGGACTCGTAGATGGCATATGTATCCCGGTCATGTGCATCTACGCCCAAGATAACTAAAAATGTGCATTTTTTTCCCCCCTCCACTCGTCTTCGTACGTGTCAGCTTTAATTATCAAAACCAGTTTTAACTCCATTTTGCATCTAATACATCAGCATTTAACTCAATATTTAAATCAAATAACGCCCAGTAGCGTTCTGGAAAGAAATTAGTGTTCGGCAAATTAAAGTCCGAGCTCGATTCTAAGCTGCTCTTCAAGAGCTAATCAATCATACAAGTAATTTGTCTGTCACAGTATCGTTACTAGCCGGCCACGAATTGAGACTTAACTTCTCCATTGCGATTCTGTAGGCACACTTTGGTGTTTCATTACTTATTTTTTTTATGCTATCATGCTTTTACGATTGTGTGTTTTGGACACGTAATCATTGGACGACTCCAGTCACATGGTGCTCTCGATCGATAGGATGTCTGACGCGGAAGATGCGCCTCCATGTGCGCAACGGTCTAAAGCTCAGGAATTTCATTTTAATAATTAAACAACTCCATGTTTTCGAATGTTACGTGTTCGAGACTCTAAAAGTGATCCCATGTTTTTGTGTTTCAATACGAAAGGATGATTTTTTTTTTTGGTACTTCTTGCGTGAAAATTTGAATTTGGTAGCAAAGCACGTTGCAACCTCTTTATAGAAGTAGAATAATATAATCAGAAACACTATTTCTCAGTAATAAATATTATAGGTATACGGTACCATTTTTTTCTGTAATAAAAACGTGTGCTTTTGCTGCTTTTAATGCAGGAAATTACCGCAATTTTTTTTTCTTTCTAGCATGTATTACTAATATTGAGAACATGCTCTAACGACAGTTGTTATTTTAGAGTTATTTTTAGCTTGTGTAGCAACTTTTATGACTAGTTGAAAAATGATTTTAACGCGGTCCATTGAGAAAGCTTATAGAACTTGCAATAAAAATAGCAGAGAAATTTCTTACAGTCACGGTGTTATTTTTCTTTTTACATAAACTTTAGTACTAATAAAAATTTCCGCTCTGTAACAAGGGAAAGTAATTTTCTAAATTTTGGTACAACTGGAAAAAAATATTTAATGCAATCTTGGTAAATGTTTTTTTTATAGATAATTCAGATTAATTGATAGGAAAAAGTCTTACTGAATTTTATTTTGTACTTCAAAATATTTTATATTAATGCACATCAACTTAAGCACCGTAGACTTAAATGAATAAAATTAATAGACTTAAATGAATTAAAAGAATTTCTAAGTAACAATAACTGAAAAAGTGTTTTAAAATACTTTAATTGATTGTTTAGTGGGTGGAAGTTTATTAAATTTACATCCAAATCTTCTCTGAATGACTGTTCCAGATATTTCCTACAGAGCGCACATGGATTTTTCATTGCATGACATCGTTTTTCTGATTCAGTTCGGAATTCTTGATTGAGTTCGAAAAAAAAAAAGATAAGAAAAAGAAAAAGGAGTAGAAATTGAAATTCCTTGAACTAAAGAATAAATAATAGTTTCTTCATACTTTGTTAAAATACTTTCTCACTCAGGGAATAATTTATGGGCGCCCTATGTATATACAGGGTTGTCCAAATTAAACTTCCCCAACTCAGAGGCATGTGCAGGGTGTTGTATGGGTCATAATGTGATGAAATATTGAAAACAGACACTTCAGACACGCGCTCGTGATTTATTTTTTAAAAATATTAGTACAAGACGTTGCCGATAGGTGGCGCTGCAAATCAACAAGACGTTCTACAGATATTCTGTATGTGTGCCGTGGTCGAATAGGACATATCAACAGCACGAGAAACAGTTGGCACACTTACAACACCATGTGGCGATTGGCTAGTAGCGTCCTCGACCGCCAAAGCAACGTCTTGTACGCGTGCAGAATCCACAACATGTCGTCCTCTACCTGGTAAAATTCCCAGCTGTCCGGTTCTTTCGAACTTCAGCATGTCTCGTAAAGCGCGTGGTGTCATTGGTCCTCGGCGTAAGTTCTTCAGCCTACGGAATGCTCTTATCGCAGCACAGGAGATCACGTCATTCTGGTAGAAAAGTTTCACTAACAGAGCTTTGTCTTTCAAAGTTGTCATTGTGCATCAGCGAGCTGAAAATAACTGCCTGTGCAGCGCCTGCCTTCCACTTTTGTAGGGCTCGTCTTTTGGATACGTTGCGCAGAAGAGCTTTATTTCTGCAAATCACGTTGTTGCAATATGCAAATTGCTAGTGTTAAAGCGCCACCTATCGGCGACTTCTTGTACTAATATTTTTTTTTTAATAAATCACAAGCGCGTGATCTGAAGTGTCTGTTTTCAAAATTTCACCACATAATGACCCATACAACATCCTGCACAGGCCTCTGAGTTGGGGAAGTTTAATTTGGATAACCCTGTACATGAAAACTCTCTTTAAAATAATCATTTCTGATAACGCATATAAATATTTCGGAATTTTAAAATGAAATATAAGTTTTAATCTATATATTTATATTGAACAAATGCTTATATTCTGCATTGTTGGAACGAAAAAGTGTTCGCCCTAATATTCGATATTTCATGCTTCATTTTAGCAATAGAAAACTTCGTCGTTTCGCCTTTTTCGAAACTTCGTCGTTTCGTCTTTTTTAGCAATAGTAAACTTCGTCGTCTTCAAATCGTTTTTCAAAAACTAATCCTCTCTTTCACCAATTGCACTTGATAAAAAATTGTTATTTCAGAATTGTTTCTTTCATTACATTGATGAAATTGCCCGAGGAAAGCCCATTGTTTATGAAACTTGGTTAAGAAATTAGACGCACACTCCAACACTTCTTCCAAAGTGATTATTAACAGGTACATAAAGACGACGTTTCCGACACCGCATTGCTATGTGATTCTGAACCGTCTCTGTAGCCCCTACACCCCCTGCAAGTTTGTCAGTCTGGTAGCGAATCACTCTGCATATTTGGTAGATCCTCTCCGTCACTAGATATTTTTATTTTTTCTTTTCACTTTCTTTAAAAACATACACAAAATTCTCTTACAGAATTTAGGTCATATTTGAGACTTCTGAAAATAGCTATTGCAACTATTCTGAAAATAACTAATTTCATTCCATTAATGATATTGTTTTTATAAAACATACCTAAATAACGTGTAAAATATGAATTTAGGACGGTATTCACACTTTCAGTCAATAGGAAAATGGTTTCTCCAGGATAACAGTAAGCAAAATAAAGTGGACTTCCGGAATTTCTAGCGTGTACCAACTCAGTTTTCCATTAACAAAAATAATTTGGTTGAAATAATTAAGATAAGAAATGATTAGTTGTAGTAAACATTATTTTCGAAAACGGATATTTTTGTGTACATTTTATGCATAAAATGAATGTTAATGGTAAAATTTTTATCTATCCCCGTTAGTAACGGTCCACGCAATGTTAAATAAATTGGCATAAATTAGCAGTCAAATTAGCGGAATTTGTGTAAATTGCTTTGCAAGTAATATTTAAGTATTTTTACTATATTTTAACTTTACGTGCCAGGAATATCAAAGTTCATTAATGAAAGTGCAGAAACAATTTTTGCATTCGCTATTGCGTGTACCAGATATGGTATATAGCAAAATTAATTTTGAATAAATTTATCATTAACAAATATTATTCTTAAAAATAATCAACCATTTTACCAGTTTGACTTATTTTTGGTGTTACAAGGAACTGATGGTTTTTTTTTTTTCCCCCTAGACTGAAAGTTGGATATAAACACAAAAAATCTATGCATAAATATAAAATGAAACCATACAGAAAGTTTTTGCATTGTGTTTTGGTAATCCTAGACAAGGGGCATCTGGCAACGGACTGTGGGGGGAGGAGATGCCTTGGACGGAGGATTTTTTAAGGGCTTATAACGCGTAGTCACGTTAGCACATCCTGAGAAAACCACCCAGAATTCCAGACTGTTAGATCGACAGCTTATCAGTAGGCCCGAAAGCGGCATCTTCACACTTCAGTCATGCAATATGAGAAGATAATTATAAGGCATTGCATATCGGCTAAAATATGTATAATACATAATATTTTATGACAAAACACTTTTCATTGCTCCAAGTAGTACTGTATATTAACATAGCTGTATTACTTAATGTTATATTTTGCGTATTTTTACGCTATAATAAATTTCATCATTAACTATAAGTAGTATCTTTAATAAAATCTAAGATTTTATATTAATTTTCTTATTAAAATATTTTTATTACATTTATGAAAATTATCTCATTGTTTTATAAAGTTATGAGATCATTCGAAGAATCTGTTTCTCTGTGTATGATTTAACAATATTAACCCCTTAACAGTTTCATTTCTTTTTTCCAGAATTCGGTCCCAAAAAATGCCACATTTTTTTATTGCATATTTTTGTTCATTTTACATTTTTAAGTAAAGATATGTTATTAAAATTAACATTTCTAATATTTTTAAGCATTTATTACAACTTTTTTTTCCTTTAATGAAAATAATCTAGTTTCCCTGCAAGTTTTTCCCCCCTACATAAACGCCAAACAGGGAAGTCACATTTACAGGTAAATTTACGAAAAAACCCCGCGCTTTTGAACCAATCAGAATAGAAAACACGATAGACTACAAAATATCATTTACTGGACAACTATCGCTATCTACACGTATAATTTGTTACTAAAAATAGAAAAGATATGGGCGAAACAGTGAAAGCCAAATAGAAATCAGATTGCCCGTACGCAGTAAAGGCCCGAAAGCCGCGCCCGTACGGCATACGGGCAAAACAGGGAAGGGTTTAACTGTATAATTCATAAAGAATGTATTGTTGGTACAACTTATTTTCTACATTTCGTAACAAACAAGAATGATTTTCAAGTAAACGGCATAATACAAAGCACTCAAATTAAGATGCCACAGTTTGTTAATTCAATGTTTAGGGGAAGGAAGCCTAAGATGATCCCTTTCAGGAGAAAACTTGTATAAAATAACATAACTGTTTGAATAAAACTTCGACCTTCGACCCCTTCCTATCATATTTTACACTATCTTCTGCATCATAAACATACTTTCATAATATTCTCAAAACACATTGAGTAATGAGAAAAATAGAATTTCGGGAAAGTGTTTAAAGGATCATTTTACCCTAGACCAAAGGACAAAATGATCCTTTATTTGAAAATAATTGTAAATTAAAAGGAAAATGTGTCAGAATAAAATTCAATATTTTAAAATTATGATTCTAAAATTAGTTCCTACAATGAAAGCACAAATAAATTAAATAGTGTAATCGGGAGTCACGCATTTTGAGAACGGCTAAAGAGCTACCATGATGGTTATTTATTTGCCAGGAGAGGACAGCTCGCGTCACTGAATGTGTCGCTTAGTGCTACATATACGTCCTTCCCGGAATTTCCCGCCACAATTTGGAACCTCATCAGAAGGTGGTACTATGATGGTTAGGGCCAGATATTGGAGCTTCTTCAGTCGATGGATCATTTTACTCGCCAATATGGCTGCTTACTTTAGGTCATATTGCTAAATGACGCCGAGCAACATAACAAACTTAGCAAGGTTAATTCTCATCTAAAAGCATACTCCATTCAGTAAACCAAGTCATATTTCTGTACGTGAAAGAGTATATCTAAATAAATAGGAAAGCTACTGCTTATCGCACAGCTAGGTAATTGCTACGCCCCTGTGTGCAGTATAAGATGTGCATTCGTTTAGGTACGTCTGCTTTCATAACTATTTTAATCTGAGACTTTAACGTAAAGAATTTACTAATTTGTGTCCGATACTTACATGTATTTACTGAGCATCTAATTTACTTATTTTCTTTAAAAAATAGTTGTTTCTTTGCTCTCGAAAACAAAATAAGCTTTGTTTAAAGATGACAGCTTATAGCTTTGATGGCTAGAAATAAATCTTCAATAAAATTAAAGTATCGATATGTGTTTGATTTGTTTTAAAGCAGTGTCCTTTCTGTCTGTTGTTGTTCACCGTATTTTTATGCTAATGTTCAGATTCACTCAGTAGCTTATACATAAATCTAAAAATCAATATTCAATTAGAAAATCGCAAGAATCAGGTCGCAGATCAACCTGATGCAGTAAAGATCTAGAATACCTGCTGATTCCCTCTTGTTAATATCTTTGTTAGCAAAATATTCAGTTTTTTGCTTTTCTCTCTGCAAAATTCTGTTTTTTGAACTCTTTCTTTTGTCGATCCACCAAATTATTTCCCACCTACAAGTCTTAAGTGAATGCATATTTAACAGATTGGTGGAAAAAAGAAAGTGAAAATGTTTCTGTTAAATTAAAGATCTACCAGTTATGAAAGTAAAGTTATAATTTGAAAAAGAAATATATAACATTTCTTCCATTCCCTCTCAGTATGTTGATTTCTTTAGTACATCTGATCTGAAACACTTTCTTGAAAAGTGTAAGCTTTAATTATTATTTGTTTGAAAATTACATTCAAATTCTGCATAATGAATGAATGAATGTTCGAAAATTGTTGAAAATGAAATGAATGTTTGAAAATTATGCATATAAGCTGTGGTTTTACGTTATAAAGAATATAATTTTCATAGAATGCATTCATTCTTTGAAACTAAAATTAAATTGTTAGACAAAAACTTCGCTTTGAAACAGAAATGGAAAAAGAGCTATTATGTTCTAACTTAAGAAACCTACCGTAAGAGATTTGTTAGCCTCTACGAGTTTTGAATTTGTCAGTAATTATCTTGTTTTATTTCAACAGCCACGATTAAAATAAATCTCAAAGAAAGCTGAATAAACTTTCCAAATCTTTGAAGTTTCTTTCTAAAAAGACTGTGGCGTGTTTGTTTATAAAAAGCAATTCAGTTGTCAAGTGTACTTAAACAAAGAATACATATAACATCACTTTGTATCAAGAACAGTATGAAACAGTCCGATGTAATGATATAAAAGAAATATGCATGTGTGTGGCTATTGTTGGATTAATCTAATATTCCACTCTCAAAAGAGGGGGTGGAAAATTAGTGTAATTCTTTAATAAAGTAGACTTAAAAAAGCTGGTTTTAGAGTACATAAATACGGAACTAAAAGCCATAAATATGTCAAGTAAATGCTTTAAATCGCCTTAACGGAATCCACAGTTTTCACACCTACTTTTCACAAAACAAAACAAAAATGCACACACATATATGTATTTTGGGTTTGAAAAATGTAATACATTTAATTCGATAAATGTATTAAGAAGAATCTGCTCGAAATTACATCTGCTAACAAGTTATTTTAGTTCCTTCGGAACGAATGTAGTTCTTTATTCTAAGCGAGTAAGTAGTTTGATTCCGAAAAGTATTAGTTTTAGATTACTAGTTAAGTTTATGTAGTTAATAAGATTTTTACGCAGTAATTCTAAAATTACAACGAAAATAATGTATAATATTAAACAAATCACTGGATTCAACTTTTTTTGTATTAGAATGGATAACTTAATTATTCTAAATTACTCTATTAAAATATATGTTTTACGATTCTTGTGCAAGTTATGCTACTTGTTATTTTATGAAATGTAAAGCAAAAAATAAATCAAATGCAAAGAATGTTTTTTTTTTAATTGACGGATCCTTAAAAACAATCAGTCGGTTTTGTAAATCATAATATCATTTATGAATGCCTGATAGAAAAGAAATTTGAAAAGTTTTTTTTTATATATTTTTTATTTTAGTAACGCATAAAAGACATAGACAAACAAGACGTACATACGAGTCCTGCTGTTTTGATGCTCTTAAAGATAACTTTGAAGAAAATTTGAATTTCGAATACATAAATTTAGTGCACTAAAGTAATTCTGAATTAGTTGAATGTATAAAAAAGACATTATACAGACATTTCAAGATTATATTCTAGTGAATGTAGTTGAATCAAATTGTGCTGCAGTTTATGACCAGGATGTGTGTTGAATTTCATGAAAAAAAAAACATAAAATCAGAGATAGAAGTACTGTCTGTTTGGAGATCCAATATTCCGAGTTCCATCATACGAAGTTATTCAATCATCATAGATTAATATTAATTAACGCATTTTTATCTCATTATTGCAAATTCGCAAGTCGAGATCTCTAAATACTCTTTCAAACTGCTTGCATAGTCTCAATTAGTGCTAAATCGACAATTATAGTAAATTAAATATTTTTTTTCCTTTAATAAAATTACTTTCAACAGATATTTTTTTTTCATTTCCCCCTCGTTTTATGATGTAAGATTCAGATGCGTTTTTTTAAATACTTGCGTTTATTCTAGATTAGTACATTGAAATATGTATTTGGAAACTTTAATGAGAGCTAATTATTTTATCTGAATTTAGAGACATTATTTATTGATTCATTTTAAATTAAAATATAATCTTTAATTCTTTCTCTGAATACATGTATATATCAGCATCTATCTTTTAATAATACTTAAGTCCGAATATATCAACTGAGGTAAATATTACACGCGTTATTCTTTAAGATATTAAAAAATGCAACTTTTTGCAGATAATGCAGTTTTTTTGATACCGGTAGAATCAGCTTCATTTATGGCGCATACACTGTTGATCATTTGAAAGCATATAGCGATAGAAAAAAATCGCCCATGTATATAATGATGCCGAACAATAGACTAATTTCTGTTTATATATCTGGCAATAAAACGAGACAAAATCACATGTTAATAACGCAATCTATTTTCACGCTTACAGCGAAACGAATTAGAATATCCACTCGTATCATGTAATTTGTACACCGACCATTCACTTCCGGGATCTAACGTAAACATATTGATAACTTAAATTCTTTTGTTGCCTTCAAGGCAGTCTGGTGTGAATAGGAGTTTAGTATCCGATTTAAGGTGTGTTATTTTTATGACAAAGAGGTTACACTGTTGACGAGTGTAAGATTATGTATGATAGAGTACGTTGACTTAGGAAATCTTTTATTTCAACTCTCTTATGAAAATACGTGTATTAAATATAATTTTGATCTATGTAGGTATTCTAACTTTATTAAGGTCTGATTTCTTTCTCTCTCTCTCTCTTTTTTTTTTTGTTTAAACTTACCTGAAACAAATAACACACTGGTCGACAGTGACATGATAATTTAACTCAACAGAACGGAATTTTCTTGGAATAATTTTTTAAAAAACCATTGTTCTAAAATAAAAGCTACAGAGCTGAGTAATCTTCATCATCTTGTACACTTTACCAATCTTGAAAATAAAATTACGGCCGAAATTGGGAGGGCACAGTCTGTGTGTTTCAATACCTTAAACAAAGTTTCTCTTAATATCTCTGCATTACTTTACATCTCTACGCTTGCGTTGGGGAAGGTGGCCCAAAATGATCCTAGCGGGCAGTGGCGGATCCAGAAATTTTTTCGGGGAGGGGATAAATTTTTAAAAAAGCTTATTTCATGCAAACAAAATGTACTATAAATTCTGAATTTTAGTCTAACCCTCTCGTCACCGAATTATGAAAAATCAGAGAAAACAAATCTGTCTAGCATTTAATGCATCTGAAATACTATTATAAATCATGCAAAAATATTTTTTTCTAATGTCGATTAATATTTGTCGATAAATGTCGATAATAATAATTTTTCTAATAATAATTTCTGCATTTTCGAAGTATTTTGTTATGCTAAAATTAATTTAAAAGGATGCACGTATTACGTAAAGGTTGAGGAATAAGAAAAAAAAGTATACTTACCTTAAAAAGAAAAAAAAATGGTAAAAAAGCAGCGTAAATATTTTCTTAATTTTTCTCCTGAAACAATGAAATGAAAACTGTAAAAAATGATCTAAATTGACTAGTACTGCAATCTAGGCCCGATTTATGCATCTAGTTAAGAGCCTCATATACTTTCTACATGAATTAATGATATTGATATCAGTGAAAGAAAAAAAATACTAAATTCAATTGTTTTCTCTCTAAATATTGCTATTTGAAGTAGGAGCCTCATATGAGGTTCAGGGTGACGAGAGGGTTAAACCAATGTGCATGCTTTTCGGATGGACTATGTTATAAAATATGATCATTTTAGCTGTTTAAAGCGTATAATCAAGCAGAATGTTACCATTTAGCAATCTCTTTTAGGGGTTCTGAAGCCCCCTAGCCCCTCCCCTGAATCCACTACTGCTAGTGCCGGGCCCAGAAAAAAAAATTGGGGAAGGGGGGGGTGACCAAACGGCGAAAAGGCTAAATTTTTCACAAAAAAAGCTTCTTCATTATTGTTTTGTTAACAAAATTTTAAATTTCGGAGCGGGGACTCCCAGGTTCTCCCCCCCCCTGGGTACGGCCTTGTGCTAGCGGGCAAAACTATCCGCTTATATTTTCTTAGATACAGGTAGCTCTATCTACCGCATAACACATACACTAGCTGTGCCAAGTTAATGCACCTACCTAGGTATCGCACAATTTAAAAAGTAGTTACACGGTAATTAAATATATAAACTGCATACGGCAAACCGTATTTGCCGTATGCAGTTGTATTTGCAGTATGTAGGTTTGCCGTATGCAGTTTATATATTTAATTACGTGTAACTACTTTTTAAACTGTTTAAATACATTTATATTAATCTTTGCTGAATACAGTCATTACTATAACACATTTGCTTGGCAAAACCTCAGACTGTGAGTCTGAAACCTATGGTTCGAGGTTGTGCATTTCCCCCTCTGAAGAGGACAATGCATTTTATGTTTTATTCATATAACAACAATGGCTGGCCTGGGGGGGCTTTCATCTTGTACTTACTAAATAATTCTTCACTATATTATCACACATATGTATACATATATATGAGTTGCAGTAGTCGTAAGCCCACCCCATGAAAAATTTCTGGCTACGCCCCTGACTACACACCATTGTTTCCGGTCTCCTAGAGACCCACCAGCAGTGCCATTACTTCCGCTACTAGAGATCACTTTAAGGCTGGCGTACATAGTGCGTTTACGGGATCCGTTCCCATAGCAAGTCAATGTATTTTTCCGGCATCCGCTATTGCGAGAGCAAGTCTTCCGCTGCTCATCCTTTGAGCTACAGCGGCGTGAAAACGGCAGAATGACAAATGATAACCAATTATCCTTTGTTGGGTGACATGCGGAACGCCGAAATTTGTCTCACAGGCGTGGTTACAGTATTTTTCAGAACCATCGCCAAAAGTTTCAGACCAATTTTTTGCAAAAGAGTAGGATGGAGACGAATGTAACCAAGATATCAAGCCAAATACACTAACCGCCCTTCCTGTTTTTTTTTTTTTAATTTATGACCTCCACATGTCAATTGATCATTAAAAATCTCCCTTCATGTCCCTCAGGGTATGGAAACGGATTGCCGTGGACGCACAATGTACGCCAGACTTTATCCAGAGCAAACCTGAATTTTGGCTACTTTTCTTTCCCGGTCTCCACCAGCATGTGTCCAGTTTACCTCCCCTCTAGTTGCGGCCAAGGGCAACTTACTGAGAGCAAGTCTAAGCCCTCTTGGATGATTGCTCTGGTGATGGATCTGTGTGAGACCGGAAGCGATAGTATACTTTTTAAGCAGCCAATTTCCATTCACGCACTTCTGAAAGTGGCCATCTGTAAGTATATATCAAATTTTTAACATGAAAGTTTTTACTTTCCTTTGTTGTTCGATATTTTAAATTGATTTAGCAGTTCTTTTGCTTTATGGAAATCTAAAATTCAGTTGCATTTGCCAATCAAATTGCACTTTTATGATGAATTATATCCCACTTGTTATTGTTCTCTCAGCGGTTTAGATAATAGAAAGCCATTGATCATAGACACGTCCTTCGAATATCAAAACTGACGTTCCAACACAACACGCGAAACAGTTCACGGAATTATTTCATTTCCGAATCCACCATGTTAATTAAAGTTGTCCTTTTATATTTTCGAGTGCGCACGGAAAATTTGTCACAGGCTGAATATAGATCTCTCTTGCATCCTGTGGTTTCTGTGAGAATCAGAACACACAAAGCGACCCGAATAACAGAAACAAACGTCATATCGCAAACACTAATCACAGCCTTAAACACAGACACGCTTGGCATAAACTTTGACACGAACAATATTAATCATCCCATTGCAAGATCATTACGCAATCAGCACGCACAATAATCGCCAATCGATGACCAGGGTTCTGAAGTTTTTTGGCCAAAAAAACATCACACGGTGGTGTGTTTTGGTTCTGTTTTGCCATTTTTTTTTCTTTTTTTCGTATTTCTCCCGCCTCCTCATATCGTGACAGTTCCGTTTTCTTATTCCAGGATCGCAGAACAACGCCGCGGCGCATATGCAAAGTAATCGTTCATGTTCACGATAACTTCGTGATTTCTGAAAAAAAAAGCCCCCAAGAAAATTTTTGGAGGATTCGAACGGATCACGCGAAGTCCGCAGCGGATTACGGAACAGATCCGCGGACACGCGATGTCACGTGACTCGACCGCGGCTCGCAGTTCTGAGACATGCGCGTGGCGCAATTTCTATTAATTTGAGATTGCGTGTGAGATGATTTATATTAAAGAAAAAGTGTGTGTTAACTTTCGTTATACTTTTTCTTTATATTTTTAAGGTTTCGTCCACATCAGTAAGAGGTTTGAGTTCCTTGTTCCAACTGTCAAAAGGAAAATAGGATTACAGGATATGAATAATATATCGCTTTTGAAAGGCAAAATGTTTCACATCCGGGGCTCTGAATTGAATCTCTTCATAAAACGGAGAATTTCTTCTTGAATCTTTACCTGCTACGTATACTTGACACCTAAAAACACAATTATAGAACGTTTTTTATGTTTGTTATTGCTGTTGTACTTCGAACACTTATTTTCGGGCTTATTTGCTTAGTTTAAAGCTGCCGCTTGTAAAAGGAAATTCACAGTTCATCGGATATGCACAAACAACCAGGGATTGAGTGGGAATCGAATCCAAATCCTCAGGCGATCAGCGGAGAGGTGGACAGACCCTTAACCTCTCACCCGCCGGGACCGCATACTTTTGACATCTCAATAAAACGTATTGTATTAAAAATAGTAATAAGAGCAATATCATCTGAGGATTTTAAAGAAAGCAATCAATGCAGCAGAAATCAAACGCAGCATTTTTGAAGGCTGTAGAAAAGGCGACACTTTGGTTCGTTCTATAGGCGGCGCTTTCGTTCAGACTAAATCCAACTCTGGCTACATCCAACTCTGGCGGCCATGTAAATCCAACTTTGATACCACATGCAATTTGTTAATTAATTATTTGATTACTACTTAGTGAGAACTATTTGCAGAATCTTAACGTTAACCTTTTTCGTGCTGAAGTAATTCTTTTTCAAATTTCAGATCTAAGATGTACTTTATTTATTTGTGTATTTTATTTAATACATTATTTATTTTAGTTTTCAAAATTAAAAATACTTTTTTTGTGTGTGTGCTTATAAAAGCAGCTTTTTCTTTCTTTCTTTCTTTTTTTTTTTTCTTTTTGTCAGCTAGGGCCATTGATTTTCAGTTAATCTTTGAATTTTAAAATTCATTAACTATCGCTTCAAATTTCACAAATATCTCCGTTTAAAGTAATTTAACATGCATTTCTACAAATTGAAAATAAAAACAACGAAACAAATTTCACATAAAAAGGTATTAAAAATAATTTAAAAATTTTCTCATGTAATGGAAAATCTTTGTGTGTGTGTGTGTGTGTGTGTGTGTGTACATTTGGTTATTTGTATTTCAATGCTTACTGAAATTTAATAAGTGTTATTTTTTCGTATTTTCCTTTCAGGAAGTAATTTTTAATTTGTGATTATAATACAAAATTGTTCCTTTTAAAATTGTTCCATGGAGTATTCCTTGCGAAAACAGCTGTGGGATGTTTAGCTATACTGAATAATTTTTGATGAAATCTAATTCATGCCATTTTAAAAATCCCTTTTAAGAAGAGTAATATACATTTTTCAGAGGAAAAGAACTTACAATATTTTAGGAATTAATGCTTCTGTTATGCATATAGTTTGTGTGTGTAGTATGATGCATGAATTCTCCATTATTCTTAAAGATGACATTATGCATGCTTATAAAAAGTACTTATGATTTTGCAAACAGATTTCATACTTCAACTTCGGGCACTTATACTACTTAAACTTACTAAGGTACTTTAGGTTAAAACTTATTATCTCTTCACCCTATTCATGAATATTCCTAATATGTATAGTTACGTTGATCACTGCTTCACTGGCTGACTCACTGCTTCACTTACTCACCGACTCTGGAACGATTCCGGTTCAACTATCCCAAAACAAAACAGCAATTACCTAAAATATTAAAAGTTAAAAGCAAAAAACGTAATGAAATATACACCTTTTGTGCGATTGGCGTGAAGTTTTTCATAATTATGTTAGAAAATATAGGAAACAATCCGCTCTCCTTTAAATCTGGAAATCCGCCCATTCTCTGATTTTTAACAATTTTTTTCCATTTTTAACTGCTGCAAATGGTTCATTTGTGTAGAAAAGTTAGTAAATGTCATCATAGTTTCATTTTCAAACCTACTCTTTCGCAATTCTTGCAATTTTAGTACTTTGAAATAGCTTCTCAAAACTATCCAGATTTTCATTTACATGCTGCTTTGAATATAGAATTAATTCAATAACTACAATAACAATTTTTGGTAACTATAATATTAAAAATAGAATAGTTAAAACTATTTATTTTAAAAAGTCAACGATTAAATGTATTGAGTTTAGACCGTTAAGAGTGTGTCTTTTTTTGCGCCGCTGTACTTGCCTCCAGAATGAGCTTTACTTCGATTAGTAAATATGTCATCAATTTCATATAAGTGTCCAAATGAAAACAACATATTTTTGAGGGACATCAAACCATTATTCCGCATAAGATATGAACATGACATTAAAATTGAAACCGTTTTAAATCAAAAGCATGTAAGATTAATTTCTTCATAAGCATAAAGAATTGAATTAAATTAAGGAAAACTTTTTTAGTGCCACTCTGTAGTTACTGAATCTTTCTTTAGACGCTACTTTATTGGAGCTGGTGTGAATATTTTTATACTATTTTTAAAATGACTAGGCTTCCGGTTTCGCATTCATAGAAACAGAAACGCATTAGATTTATGAGATCAAAACACACCACCAATTTATTCTTAAAGTAGAGCCAAAAGTTTGTTGCACATAAAAAGAATTATTGCTGGCACGCTACTGTGAGGTTTGACCATCAACAAGTCATTTAATCAAAGGGAAAGCCACCGCACGTGCAGTCATAAAAATTCAGCTGTGGGAAAAAAAAAGAAATATATTCAGTAAATGGCTGTAGACATTAAACAGTTTTGTAAAATAGAACTTTAATATTTGTATCATAATTATAAAGTTCGTGTCGATATTATGAGCACATTTGAAGAAGTTGTGCTTAGTGGTCATTTATTTGGCTGCATGCATTGAATACAATTTGAAATTGACAATATTTTAAAAATTGATTTTCATCAATGTCCAGATTAAAGCCCAAAGTATTAGGGTCGTATACAAATGACTGACTCAACCGCTCACATATCAAAAATATACATGGTATGGTGCGACAGAGAAAAAGAGTGAAATAGACACAAAGGGGCAAATATCAGAATGCATAGATGGCGCTGACAGCGCCCATCCTTTCACCGCCGTGCCCGTGGACACCTATGATGCGAAGTATCTATCACGGTATGAGTTAGCTTGGTTTCTATGGAAGGAGGGGATACCGGGCACGGAGATTCTTTGTCGCATGGTGTCGGTGTACAGGAAAGAAACACGTGTAATCTACCGTTGGCGAACTTCGGTAGTTGAGTAGAAACTGCAGCTAAAGGCGTCAGCAAGGAACAACCAGCAACATCACATACAGCGACAAATGTGGCAACTCAATAGAGTTTGATCATGACGAACAGGCGTATAATATTCAATGAGATGCAAAAGAGATATGACTTGCGCGAGGAACATTGCATACGATTGTGCATGGCAATTTGAAGATGACAAAGGTGTGGTCACAGTGGGTATCACACCTGCCGTACTCCGCCGATCTGGCTCCCTCGGACTACGTCTATTAAGATGAAGGACGCAGACAAAACCGAATGGAATAGACATTGTTTTTACTGACGAATCCCACCTGCCTGCGACACCACGATGGGTCGGATCAGAGTCTAGACACCGTGGTGAGAGAATGCTGAACTCTTTTCTTATGCATCGCCATATTGGTCCTGCACCCGATATTATGGTTTGTAGAGGTATTGGACTCCCCGCACCCCCTACTGCTATACCCCAACGATACATCCAAAGCCTCTTTGATTTAATGTCGAGCAGTGTAGCAGCGGTTATAGCCATCAATGGTGGTAACACTCAAAACTGATTTCATCGTCTTCCTCACTTTACAAGAGGCAGTATTTTCAGTCATTTAATATTTGTACAACGTGTTATCTCCCAAATAAATTTTGCTGTGATATCTCTGGTCTTTCTTTGTGCTGCCTTTCAGATAGCCAGCAGTGTATATATATAAATTTATTTGCATATTTTACTTACTGATGCCTCTATTTACCAAGTTGTAGAACTCTTTATTTCTTCTGTTAAAGATATCGTTTGCTAGTAATTATTATTGTTTTGTGAAACTTTTTAATCTAAGAATTTCAGAATTCAATTAGCTTGTTTTAAATACTTTATCATTAAAATTTCTTAAATATTTCAAAAGCTATCAAATAATGGCTTTAAACTTGATTAAGATACTTCAGTTGGCACTTTTTAAAGAAATTACACCTTCATACATACAGTTCTTCAAGTTTCATTTAGCATTTTTTATCATTATGTATGTATTATTACTTCGTGAAATGTTTTTATCAGCTGTTACGTTGTAAATTTTACAGCAACTAATCGTTAAAGATAACAAATTGTTTCTATTTTTTATATTCTCTATACTCAGTAGGATTTTGTGTACATGACACTGTGGTGTTTAAGTCAAGGTGACGTTTTTGATCAAAATCCGATATTTGTATCTACATGATACTGATCTTAGAGGTTTGTCATATTATAACAGTTAAAATAGACGTTTACTTATTAAAAAACTGAATTGGCTGCACAACAGCACAGGAACTCCTAGGTCTGAGAAGCCCATCCTCATTTTCTTTACCATGGTCCACAAGGTTCAAAAGCACAGTAGAATGATCAGCCCGATTAGGTACCCTAAATATTTGGCCCCTAATTGGTCCTCATTTTATGCATCCACTCAAGCTATAAAAGGCTGAATCAATCTTACTCAGTCTGAGTATTAAACCCCGTATCTATGGCTTGGGCTCAGCGCTCTAATCAGCATGCCACTAGATTCGATATTTAAGTTCAACGGTTATGAATTAGCTAATTTAAAGTTTTCGAGTTCTTGATGAAACATTCTATTGAACTTAGTCTTCTGAAATTCAGAGATGTGCAATATCAAACTTCCTTTTTTACAGCAATAAACGATTTATGGGAAGTTTTATATAAACAGTTTGAATGAATTATATACGTGTTCAGCTCATATAAACCTTAGACAGACTTGACAAACGCAGCACAGATTTTGATTTTGTGTCTAGTGACAGACGATATTATTTTTAGGAAAGTTTCATGGATTTTTAAGTGGACTGCACTGCTCTTCAAGGGACGTAAAAACATCGAAGAGTGCCAATAAAAATCATCCATATCAGTAATGTAATAAACGCATCAGTAATGTAATCATGCATCAGTAATGTAATATTTAATATTTTTGTTTGTTTGTTTAACTAATCAGAATCACATACTATACAGTTCAAAAAAGAAAAATATTTCTTCGAAAACACTACGGAATTAAAATTATAAATTATAAATTAACAAAAACAGCTCACATATAACGTTGTCTTCAAGTAGTATAGATAAGAATTTTCTAATCAGGATGTTTATTAAGTATATCTCAAAAACTTTTAAGCATTAGTCAACAGTAATGCAGAGTGTTTAGGGGGGGGGATAAATCTTAAACCTAGGCACAAACTTACACAAGGGGTTTCTTAAAATTACTATATCTGCATGCTTTGCTACACATTCTGCTACAATTCTGTATGTTTATCTCATAACTACCTATAGTTACAGTGATTAATTCCACGTATGTCAAAAACTGAGCAGAACGTGTCTGCATGTTCGTAATATTATTACCCATTACAGTAATTATGTGCAGCATGACGATAGACATTTATTTCAATTTCATAGAGCTCGCTTGCGTTTTATCCCATTCTTGGAGACACGATATTTAAAAGCTAACTGATGACTTCGGTGACATTTTGAGAAGAATATCGTGATACTTGTGATGAATTAGCGTACCTGTAATTACCTTCAAAGCAAGGGAAATAATGTTAACGGTAGGAATAACATTCAGTCAAAGTGATGGTGTGTTTGATTACGTTCAACTGGGCTAATTTTAGCTCTGATTCACAGAGCTAATTTAGCGTACATCTAAGTTTTTTTTATAAACAAAAAAAGGAACATAAAAAATAATTCAGCTTAATTAATTAAAAATACTTATTTAGGAAAAAAAAATATTTTATCATAATTTTTTAAGTAGTATAATTTAAAGAAAGCTGTTTTTAACGGAAAAAGGTTACATATTACACGAGGCTTTCACACAAGTAAAGAAACGTTATTTAAAAAAATCAAAATATAAAACAATATTCTTAAAAGTGCAAAATAAAGTTTCATGTATTTGGGAAGATGTTTTAAAATTTTTTAAACACGAGCAGAAATGTCATCTGATATTTCAGCGTCTCACGATTTTCTGTATTACAACATTTTATTAAAGCTATATGTATCCGAGAGAGCAAAGGGATATGTTAGAGCAGTCTGTATTTTACCTAAATCGCTGACCCGTATCTCAAATTTTCAAAAATTGTTAATTGATAACAATACTTGTATCTCGGAGCATATGAATGAAGCATTTGTAAGCATATCTTTTGTCAACTTTTAAAAAAGTCAAAAATGTAAAAATTGATAATATTTGTTCTTGTCTCTTATAAAGCAAAAACTGTTTATTTGTTATTTTCAATTTTGTTATTTTGCGACGTATACTAGTCCATATCATTAGACTGTTCAGCTTGGAAGTTCAGCAGGTATTAAAGGAAAAGAAAATACCTAAAAAAATATAAAGTTGCTTAAAAATCTTACAAATAACACTTTGAAAAAAATTCTTCAATTGTTCAAATCCTTGTCACGACAGTAAAATACATTATTATAAGTATTTCGATGTTTTCCCGTACACTTCTTCAAGCGCGCAATAAAACAGTTTACGGTCATTTGATTCTAATTAATTGAATTCATTCGCTTTTTCCATGGGTTGTAAATATAAGAGTATTCGTTTTAAATTGCAAGCATCTTTTTAAAAACAATATCTTAAATTCGCGTAAAATACTTTAAGATATAAGGTAGTAATATGAAAAAGACGCTACGGGTGAAAATTTTCTTAATCATCGACGCTCACATTTCTAAGAAAACACTTCGAACTACTTTTGGTTATCTGGCAGTGTGGTTTAGTAGGTAAATTAAAATTAATAACCGAAGCACATCAAAAATAGCCTATGTGTTCGATCAGCCTTTGAGAGAAACGGATTATTTAATTAAATTATTTGAAAATAAATTGTAATATCTTAAATCTTCATAAACACTACCTAGAAATGTTCACCAACAAAGCAAATTCAAAAATTTTCCGTACAAGTTTAGGAATTTGTTATGATAAATGACTATTTATAACTAAAAAAAAGGGGCTACTGTGATCTTTTATGACATGACTCTTTAATACTACTGTTTGTTTTTCTTTCCGGCAACTTACAAATCTTTATCCCTTCATATAAGGAACACACAGCTCTAATTTTGGTTTATATTTAAACTTAATGTAAAATGATGTTGATAATTTTCCCTTTAATTTGTCAATGGTCAAAATACAGTGATCCTGCGCATAATAATTAATCGAAGCGCCTCACCAGCGACGTAATCACTTATTTTCAATGCAGATAAACACTAAGCGTAAAGAAAAGATAATAAGATTATTTACATCCAGCAAACTAAATTAATTCTCATCACGTAATATGATTTGGTCAACATAAATGAAAGGTTTTAGACATGCATTTAGTGAGAAAAAAAAATATTCTGGAGAAACGCATTGATTTGTTCAAACTTAGATTATAGACATTTAATCCATTACATGAAGATTATATCGCTTACAAGTATTTGGCACAGATATCAATGTTTGCTTGAGTAAGACGAAGTGTAATTGTAGCAATTTATATTACTGGAAACAGAAGTATGTCGATTAGTCTTTTTAAAGCTATGTGAATTAGTTTGAAAAATTCATACTAAAATCATTCCCCCCGCCCCTACATAATTTCTGATTATAATACTCTTTATAGGAGAAGAACGAATAAGAAAATAGAGGAAGAATTTAACACACTAAAATTACAAAACTCAAAACTTTCAATTAAACATTAAATTTATAAATTACGTCGTATGAAAAAGTTCTAATGGCGTAAAAGTGTTCACATATAAAGTGACCATAATTATTAAGTGACCTTAGTTGCATTGTTTATTTAAATACAAGCAGTACAAGCACTCTAAATTTAATTCATATAGAAACTGCTTCATAAAATTTCTTAGTGCTAGAATATTTCACAGCTTTTTTTTTTTTTTTATGAGATATTGTTTTCTCAGAACAACAACATAAGAAGTCCTAGTTGAACATGTTTACGATTACTTGCTTTACTAGTACGCTTTATTTTATTTCATGTTAATTTTTTTTAAGCTCGCAATAGTATGATTTTGAACCACTGAGATGCCTCTCTAAACAGCAGATATTCATCTAACTAGACACATGTGTACAGACTGATTATGGACTAACAAACTAATCCGCAACAATTACAACTATTCGCTTATGGAAAATATTTCAAATATTCAGAAAACTTCAGTTACTTTTTCCATAGTATTTACCATATTAATTATTAATTGCTGGTCCTATAATGATTAAATTTAGGAACTGCTTTACGACGCAACATTCGGGTACGTTTATTAGGAGCATAAAAATCTCGCCAGGTAGTGCCTAAATATATACTAAATCAGATTTTAAACATTATGTAAAACTGATCTCAAAGATCTTATATGTAACATTAAATTTTACTAAGAAGTATTCCACCCTTTAATAGCTTCAAACATTTTGTAAAACTAACATATTTGCTGATAGAATTCCCCCAGCCATTTCAAGAAAGACACGAATTTCAATTATTTGAAATATCTTATGAATTTACACTAAAAATTCTTTAATTAGCATGAGATTTTGATAATAACACACTAATTAACAAAAAAATGAAAAACGATTTAGTCAGTATAATTTTTGAATAAAAATACTCAATTGTCCAATTCAAATGCTTTCATTTGTAAGAAGTTTTTGTTAGTACCGTAGCAAAGTTTTGCTGTTATTCCTCTCATTCATCATTTTTATTAATTACAATAATTTAAGATAAATGAAATTCTGTTTTAATTACAGATAACCTCTGTTTATATCATGTTTCTTATTTTCATAAATCGTGATAAATTTATCCTTCCTTTTCAAAATAAAAAAGTAAATGAATAAAATTTCTTTAAAGTAAATATTAAAAGAGATATGTAATTAATATTCCTTTATTAATATCTTCTGTATTCTTACAGATGGTGCTTCAGTCATTTTAATTGAAATGTTAATCTTATTCTATTCTTGAATGCAATTAATATTTTAAAACCGAAAAGCTGAAAGGGAACAGGATAACACATAGAACGCCATCTATACTTAGATCAGGGAGTTAGAATCCAATGGAGTCCTTCCATGCAATCGGTTATATTACATTAACTGATTAAGGTTAGTGCTGTCGCTCTTATAGCTGCAAACACATACAAGCACTGTGGTTTATATAAAGATTATTTTAAAGATTTCTAAAATTTATTTTCATCAAACATATTTCAGGTGCGATGAAAAACTAAATGAACGGAATTCAGTTTGTTATTAATTTATAGTTCAGCTTTCATCAAAATAAATTCGCTATGGTAGAAGGTAGAATAATCAATGTATTTTAATTAAAAGCGAGTATTGTGCTTCCAAATATTACTCAAACTAAATAGTTTTTTAGTTTTAAAATGCTGTAATATTTTCTTCTTAAGATCATGTTTAAGTAATTCAATAAATGTACTTAAAAGATGAATCTCGGAGAAAATTTTAAACTTGCAGATTTCTTAAATATTTGAAAAAATGCAATGGAATTATTTATTTATGAAACAGCTTAAATGTTTCAAACAATTTCACTGTAACTTATTAAATAAAAGGAAAACGGAAAATCTTGAATGCGCTTTTCATAAATTTATAATAATAAATGTTTTTTTTTTTTTTTTATTATTATTATTATCATTACTGTAAAACATTATTATTGTGGGTTACTCAAAACTAATTCGAAAACACTTCATTTTTTTCACCCAGAAATTTAGATTATATGGCGTGGAAAGTACATCTTGAGGAGAATTTCGACATGTGGATTGGCCAGTTGTTAAAGTTTAAAAAAACACTTTGCACAGAAGACTCTGCCAAGTTTTCTGTGTATAGTAAGATTTGTATTAGAATACATATAGCAATAAAAATTCTCTTGGACTGATTTTACAACCATGATTTTTAATCAAAATTAAAAATTAAGTTTTATATTCGACATTCACTGCTCTAGTAGAAAAACATATTTTTAATTTAAAAACGGTAAAGTGGGGATTTAAAGAAAAAAATGTTACCATTGACACTATTTAATTGTACAATTAAAACAATTGAAATTGAAATTAATTCATAATTTATGCTCTTCGTAGTTTTTTTCCCTAGTTGATGATTAAATAATTAATTTCAAGAAGAATTGAAGAATCGTAAAGCAAATTCTAAAGCGATCATAATGTATTTTTGAAAAATTCGATAACCTATTCAGACTTGACAAATCTCGCATCTCAAATTGAAGAAAAGCTTTATAATTGTTTTTTTAAAAAACCTATTACTCTCAAAATCGGAAGTAGGAAAAGTATTTTCAAATAATTTTTGGAATAAAAGACTAATTCCCAATCGCTGTTTCAATAGTAAAAAAGTTTTTAAACTTATAAACAAAGACTGTAGAGAAACTTTTAAAGATAAGTGATGTCCTACCTAGTCTTTTCAGCTATTTAAATTTTGAAAAAAAATCAAAACAAAAATTTATTACAAATTCAACGTAAAAAATTTCAATAATATTCAAGTATTTTTTGTGTGGCAAAACAAAATTTTAACGGCTGAATTTACAAATTCGAACGAGTTAAAACCATTTCATTAAAATGATTTTAACTCGTTCATCAAAACTCTTCAATTACAAAAAAAAAGTTTTTCTTTTCATTTTTCTTTTTTTTTTCTTTTTCTTTTTGAAGGAGAAAATACTTTTTCGTCCCATCGCAACCTCCAAACACAACCAAAATAAATAACCCCTCCCAACCTCCGTCAATATTTTGAAAACATCATTATTTTCGAAAAAAGACAATATTTAGATCGAGGATATAAAATAGATTTTAGAAATTTAGGGGGTAGTTATAATTGGTGTCTTTAAGCTGCTCAGAACAATGATATTTTGTTCCTGCAATGATTTTTGAAAATGTTTCGATACACAAATTTGTGTGTAAACACGAAGAAAAGTGTGTAAAATTATTTAATTCTTTTTTCATTAGATATAAGTGGGCAGGGCGAATTGAAGAAATGTTCAAAATATAGGTAGGGTAAAAAAAAAAAGACAACGTTAAAAAAATTTCCTCCCGTTGACTTTCAAAAAATTATAGATTTAAATTTGTATACGACCCTCGTACAAAAAAAAAAAAAATCCCAATTAGTAAAATGTGCTCCATGAACTAATGAAGCAATGTAGCACATTTCAGCTTTTCATGATAAAACGTATGAAAAATAACGTTTAGCAAAGATGACCCTTTAACGCTCAGTGTTCCCGCTCTGGGAATACCAAACTCTGACGTTTTGAGTGTTGCCAGTCACGAAGAATAGATTTGACTTCTATAAAAATAGTTGCGAGTGACATAGTTCCTCGAGAATCCTTTACTTTTTAGCACGTCATTTCCCGTAAAAAAGTTGTCACTATTATTTTTAAACAGCACTGACATATGCTGAAAAATGGAAGAATGCGAGAACAGCTGGATAGATTGCCCAATGCTGAAAAAAGGGCAGTCGTTGCCATCGATGGACTTAACTGTGCCGCACAGCCAGCTGTCGTCAAAAAATCGTCTCTAAATCTGTGGCACGCGATGAACGTTTCAATCGTCCGCCATCTTGCTGGTAGTTAAGTCAAGCGATGGCAACGGCTGCCTTTTTTTTTAGCATTGGGAAGCGTTGCGCCTCAAAGGGTTAAGTTCGTCTCGATATTATGGGATACTCCGTATATGCTGATACGGGACTGCCAAAAAATAAAAGACTGCGATAGCACTGAAAAACAGAGAAACTTTCAACTTATGTCAAGCAGAATTCGCATCGTGAATAATCAGAAGCAAAACAAAAAATGTAATTTTTTGTAGATAAAACTATTTTCAAATTTTCCATTTCCCAAGAGCAGCTACCGACCTCGGCCGCTTGGATAAAAAGTACACAACCTAAATTTCTCCGCTTATTATCACGATTAACTGATCCTATCAGTAGCTTCTGCTCACATTGTCCAAGATGGAGAAAGATGTACACGATTTCAATAAGGCAGGGGGGGGGGAAGGACCGTCTATTAATGTTGCTAAACGCGCGCGTCACGTGGTGTTGTGGGAGTTAAAGTTTTAAAAGCGAGAGTGGCACTCCATCCTAGTTTTCCATACAACGTTCTTCACGAATTTCGTGAGCGTGGATAAAGGAAAGTAATGGAAGATGTGTAACCCCAGAGACCCTCAAGTTTTACACTTTAGAATGAAATATTGTTTGGGAACTCTTTTCAAAACCTTGATCAGTCTGATGATTCGGTAGCCTGTTTTTGTTTCTTTTTTTACCGCGGAGGTTACTAATGAGGGCATATACGTGATAATTATTTTTTTTCTCGCTTATTAGATGGCTCAATTGTCGGGGTAATTAACAAGAACTAAAGAAATATTCTTTGTTTAGAAAATGTTTCTCTCAAATATATGCTGCTGGTCTTCCAGGTAATCCTTTAATTGCGAGAAGTGAATGTGTTTTACCATTCGTTAATGTATTTGTATCGCGTACTTTAAGGACGTTTGAAGCATTTGTGTTTCGAAGTTACGAATAAAAGAAAAAATAAAGCAAATAATGTTGCATCGAAGTCTTTCGTTCATTGAATGAAACTACGGCACAGAACTTAAGGCTTGTTCATAATTTTCAATTTTCTTAGCAAGTTCGGAGATTTTACATTTTAAATACAAAGGAAACATCAAAACATTTTTGTTTGAATAAGGATTGATAAAAATTAAGGTATTTACTTTCAACGTAATCTCATTGTAGGGTTATTTTACGTCTAAAAATCGTGATCAAACAACATTAGTATATCCAATACGGCCTTTAAATATTTCTGTGCAGTTATGTTTTTTTTAATTTTAAAATAAATTTGAGTGTGTATTTGGATATAGGAATAAAATGCTTCAATACCTATGCACAGTTTTCATAATCTGAAGTATAACAAACTAAAATAACATATGCAAATGTGTTGTAAAATTTAAAAAAAAATCTTGTTTTTTGCAGACAAATACATACAGGGAACAAAGATAAATAATTTGCATAAGAACAATAAAAAATGAACGTACTTTTTAAGAAGTACAAAGATCTTCTCTCATCCTTCCGAAATGAGTAAAATATTATAAAATATGCAAAAAAAAGAGAATTTGTAAAAATAATTTCGTGTATAAAAATATATAAATGGAAATTTATGTGTGTGTGTTTCTGTGTGCATACCAAAAATGAAAAAAAGTACAAATAAAAACGACAAGTTTCGTTTTAATTATTTTATTAATTTACTTCTCATTTTAATTTTATTACTGAAATGTTGTTAAACTCAGCAACAAAACAACACAACGGAAGAAAAAGAAAAAAGGAAATAGATGTCTAACAATGGATGGATATTTACAGTAGTTTTTTTCAAAATAGAATGTAATACATAAATGGTAGAAAAATCACTCACGTGAATTTCATTATTTCTCTTAGAAAAATCTTCCAAAAGTCGATATGCAAGAAAGATTGAGCAATACACAGGCTCTTTGATTCACAAAATTTAAAGTGATACTGAAAACTTCCAACAGTTTGAAACAATTTATATATACTTAATTGACTCTCATAGTCGTATTTTATCAATCAACAACTAGATCTTCACAGTAGCCAGATAAGCTTTGATCTCATGAAGAAACAATCTCAAATTGTAGCAACCTGTAGCAAATACATATGTAAATACTGCTTGATTCAATCGTAATGAAATGCAGATGTTTTTTGCAGCACATTTACTTAATGGTATTTTCAGTATGTAATCATAATGCTATACATAATTAATCGCTTCTTTTTATTGATTTCGATTACAATTAGATTATGGAATTTTTCTTTTTAATTCTGATGATGCTATAGTTTTCGCATACACTGTATTGATGAGTGCGACAAATTTTCGATCACTTCTTGAACATTGGCGCTTTTAATTAAAATTGAAGTACGATTAGGAACTCAAGTGAAAATTTTTTAAGATGTTCACTGAAATTGTATGGAAAAGTTTTAAAATGTTTTTGATCGATTATTGTAATTTTTTAACTCTGCCCATTCCTAACTCGCACAAAAAATATGTTCTAATCCAAGGATTAGCAAAATTATTTTTGTTTTAATTTGAATGAAAGGGAGAGGCAGGAATAAATATGAAATTTGAATTAACTTAATTTTTAAAGAATTTATTTATTCACAATCCATAGCAAAAGTGAAATTTTGTAAATGGAATTAATAATAATATTTAGACTGTGATATGTTAGCGCTAGCATTAAATAGAATATATACACGAGTATATATACCAGACCTTTGGCTAACAAATGAAAACAAAAATCCTATATATGCTGCAAAATTAACTAAAATGAAAATTACAATTTGTTTAGAAAAAATAGAAAGCATTTTCCATATGCATTGCGAATTTTACTTACTATCAACTGGGGCTACTTTGGCCGTTTCAGGGTTACTTCGGTCCATTACGAAAAAAGCTGTTGAAACAAAAAGATTAAGGACAAACTGAGATCAAACATTGGTAACTGGTTACTAGTGGTAATATTTTTACACATATTTCCTTTAATATTTTACCGATTGTCTCAGAGGAAAAAGTTCGAAAGATAAAAATCTTAACATGTAAAATGTTTACAGAAAAAAGTCCATTGTCACATGTAAATGTTTACAGAAAAAAGTCTAGTGTTGATAATTCCGAATAATTAAATTTACTCCTATTGAATTACCCAAAAACTGGGTACAAAGTATTTTTAAAGCCCCAAAACTCTGATTTATCTTGTATTGTTGGTCAGTACAACTTCTTTTTCGTGTTGGACCAAATCAACCGTAATTTTCGGTATCTTTCAGAATTTTTTCGGTGTGTGATCAGAATTCTTTTGTTGACGACTTGGTCTTGTGGACACAGATGCCAAAGAGAAAAGCCAAATCACCCGTTGAGACAACTCTAAAGAAAATAATATTACCATTAATTTTGCATAAACTGCAACCCAGACTTTCTCCTTGATGCACCAAAATTTAAAACCTGCACTCTATTTTCAAAATACTCTATTAGAGAAGGTCGACAGATGCACTTACTTGGGCACCTCATGGTGAGTATCTTGCTATGATTAGTATTCATTTATTGCTGTGAATCACTAATAGCTATGCTCGAAAATCGGATGAATAAGATGGTGATTATTTAAAATCAAGCCCTTAGACTCATTACTGGTGCGGTCAAGACTATACCGATTGACTCTACGTAGCTACTCACAAATATTAAGCCATTAAAGGTCGTCTTTGAGGAGAAGGCTACCATTTATTAAACCATAATGATGCTTCTTTGAAAAAAACTACCAGAATTCACCCCGAAATCTTAAAACATAAAATGGTTTTATACATACACTGTCTACCTATAAGTATTTGGACACCTGTGATAGAAAAGAAAAACTAACTTTATTCAAAATCAATAGTTGGTAGAGCCTCCACGAGAGGCAATTACAGCGTGAACCCTCCGGGGCATACTTTCCACAAGTCTTTGTATTACAGCTAGTGGTATTGTCTTCCACTCGGCTTGGAGTAGACATAGAAGTTCCTTCACCGATTTTGGACAGGTAGTGCACCCCTTAATTCGGCGATCCAACACGTCCCACAACTTCTCGGTAATGTTCAGGTCTGGGCTCTGGGCAGGCCAGTCCATTCGATGAACTCCATTGGCACCATACCAAGCCTTGGTTAAACTCGAAACATGACAACTGGCATTGTCGTCCTGAAAGTAACTGGAGTCCAACCCGTAAAACTGCCACAACGTAGGAAGCACATTGTCATCCAAAATAGTGCAGTAGGCATCGGCGTTGAGCTTACCACGAATGGGGACCAAGGGTCCCAGTACATACTAGAAGAAACACCCCCAGACCATAATTCCACCTCCGCCGAACTTGACTGTTGGCATAATGCATTCTGGCAGGGGACGTTCTCCAGGCAGACACCAGACCCAGACCCTGCCATCCGAACGGTAAAGGGTGAACCTTGATTCGTCGCTCCAAAGAACCCGTTTCCACTGATCTACGGTCCAATTTCGATGTGCTTTGCCCCACATTAACCGAGCAGCGCGGTTGGACTTTGTGATCAAAGGCTTATGAGCAGCAGCACGACCATGAAAACCAAGCAGATGTGTTTCCGTACGGATGGTATTCATTGAAACAATAATCCCGGATGCCTGTTGAAACTCCTCGCGGATGAGGGCCATTTGTTGGGTGCGGTTCTTCCGAATTTCTCTGGAGAGCACTCGTCGGTCTCCCAGTTTCGTTGGTCTGCCGACTCGGGGCACATTCGACAATCAGCGCTTACCTTCCACTTCTTAATAACATAGGCCACTGTCGATTTTGGCTACTTCAGATCGCTAGATATGTCCCTTAAGGATCGGCCACATTTGTGATACCCGATAATTATACCTTTCTCGAAATCAGAGAGCTCCGAACTGCGCTGCATCTTGCATGCGACTAATGCCGATGTTCTTTCCTACACGATATATACCGGCGGAGGCCGTGACTTACCTCAGGACCGCAGATATCGTCATTTGCATAGGTGTCCAAATACTTATTGGTAGGCAGTGTAGAGTCCTAGACCGCAGGAATACTCTTCACCTCCCTGTAACAGTGTTTCTTTATTTGGTTTCTTGTTCCTTGTTTTTTTTTTTTTTTTTAATATTTTATGTCACGCTCTCTGCCACTGGAAATTTAAAAAAATGTTCAGAATTTTCAGTTTTAGACAGTGATTTCTTTATTTTAAAATACTCAGGGTATACAGACCTGATGCACAAAAACTTCTGAAAATAGGCTGATGTTTTCTACAGTAATCTGTATAGAGAAATCAATTTGTTTCTTTCGAAGACTTTTGCAGGAAGGTAGAGCAAAAAATTTTAAGAATGTTTTATTTATACTTTTTCACCATGAAACAGGTAAATTTAAATGTTTAAAAATATCTATTTTATTCATTTTAAATATTGTTTATTTAAACTAGCCAGTAGTACGTAGATAGTTTATAATTTTGTTTGAAAAAGCTTATCAGCTTTATAATTTATACATTTTTAAAATGTGTATTGGGTTTGGCTCAACTGTACTACGTGGAGTTTAAGTGTGTGAAAAAGATAAAAACATTCCGCAAACATTTTTTCACACGGTTCAAGAAAAGTTGTTTACCAAGGAGCTCACGCAGTGTTACATATAATAACTTTATCAAGCAGTACAAGGCAGAACTTTTCTATTTCAGAATAAGATTTTAATTTTGGTAAAAGAATCAAATTAAATCAAAGTTTACTCGTAACATATTTGTTATTCAAATTGCTTAGCACAGCGGAAGCATTTTCATTTGTTTTATATTGCGCAATGCACATCTCAGATTTAAAAAAGTAAATTAAAAAAAAAAAAAAACGAAGGGGAAATGTAGCAAAGTAGGCCGTAACTGAATTGCGTTTCTTAGCGTGTGGCTGGTGACACATTTAATATTAACCATTTTCTAGTTTTGCTCCGAAGACCTTGCTTCGACAATTATACCACCTACGCTCGACAGTCTAAATACTATCAACTTATTTGGTGGATTTCCCTTTATTTGCATCGGAATAAATTGTGGTTATATTATTCAGAAGTTTGGGATTTAATTATCGCTTTTGAAATGCACGATATGACCTCTCTGTACCTCGGTGAAAATTTAAGTAATAAAATTCCTTTTGTGAATGAGAAGGTTAAGTGAGGTCGAATTATGACGCTGAAAGAATAAAAAATAAAGTAAATAAAATGACTTGTTTATGGGCTTAAAAACAAAGGTAAAGGATACTTTGTATATTTGATTGCTTTATAATTTTTTTAGTTATTTCTTATTGAAGCTATTGTGAGTAAATATAAAATTAAATTTCTTTTTTTTTTTTACTTTTACACAAAAATATCCGCATCATTTCCAAAAATTAGATGGCCCTATCAGTGGCCAGGCACATTGCGTTCTCAAATGGGAGACGGAAGGTACTGGTTCAACCCCAGATCGCGTCCACCGGCCTAGCGTTCGAAGTTTTCCGTAGTTTTCTCCTAAACTTTGCGTAAATATAGATGGGGCCCCTTAGAAAGATCCCCACGGAGGGCAGACTCCTCGGCCTACATTTTTCAAGTAGATAATTGGTCGTAATTCCTCATACAAACCAGAAATTAGATGTAAATATTAATAGTTTCATAGGCGGATAGCCGTAAAAAATAAATCTAGGAAAATTACCTTAAAAATTACGTGTTACTTGAATTGTATCTCAGTTGTTATATTATTGTAGAGTTTTACTTATAGAATTTTAGCAATACATTCGATGTAAAGATCTATTATTATGAATTTATCATTACTTAAATGCTGTGCAATTATCATTGCTTCAATACCAATAATATCAAGAAGGTGACAATTTTCCCTTCCTGTGTCTTATGCCTATATCATAACTTTCTTTTTATAAAGCTGTTGCATTATATATATATGTGTGTGTGTGTGTGTGTGTGTGTGTGTGTGTGTGTGTGTGTGTGTAAAGTAAAATTGATATTAATGAATTGGGAACTGCAAAAATAACCACTGAATTTATAAATCGCATCCTAAAGGACAGATGCAGATAGATATCCAAAAAAAAATAGCATATAACAACTAAGTAGAATGTAGCAGAGTAAATTGTAGTTGATAATTTGGAACAATAGAACAATGAAGTTGAATTGAAATACATAAACAAGGATAGTAAGCATGGGCTATGTTCATCAGGCCCCACAAACCAAAATAAAAACAAAATAACAGGATTTAAATGTAGTTACTTAGCACAAAGAACGCTAAATATGTAACTACGGGGCTATCCTGTTATCAAAATCGAAAATAGGGGCAAAAACCGAAAGCTTGAAGACAGAGTGAAGAATATTCAGACTGTTGCCAATAAAGAAGGAATAATTACCAGTTACTAGATTTCGAAAGTTTAAGCAAAACGAACATTTTAAGCAAAATGGATATATTTTTGAGTAAAAATGAGACTAAATAAGATGATTTTTTAAAAAACATGCATCACTACTTGCTCTTTGGTTTTTCTCACGCCCCCCTTGCAAACGCTCTACGCCCTCCTTGGGGGTCGCGCCCCACAGATTGAGAAACTGCATTAAGGAATATCTTACTAGATGTTGCATGTACTAGAGTAAATGAATTCCAAAGTCATTTTTTAAAGGATAATACTGGAAAAAAATCGATGGAATTCGATATCTTCCGTAATTTTTCGAGATGAGAGAATTTCAACTTGCGGATGAATCTAGACGATGAAATTAACCTAAACAGGAACACAAAGAAGATATTTTCAAGTCATGGTATAATTTCCACATATGTGTTTAGTTTGTGAATACAAATCAATTTAAAGAATGCATTTTGCTACATGCATAAACAAGTTATCCTTTCAAAAATGTTTTGTTAAGTTCCAAAAAATTTTGTTTGTTAAAAACGATTAATAAAATAATAATTTGGGCTCTGTTTTAACTCAAAAGTTTAGCTGAACAAACAAAATATTTTGTCCAATTAATCAAGTGTTTTGATGGATCAACAAAATATTATATAGAATTAACGAAAAATTTAGAAAAGAAAACACCCAAAAGAAACTGTTTAAAAGATGAGATAATTTAAACGTCTTAAAATAAAGCACATGAAAGGTACTTATCAATATTAAAGGTACTTTTTCTGAGTTCCTAATCCATGTTTGTATGTGGACTTCTGCTGCTGCTGCTGACGAAAGTACTTTTTTTTTTTTACCCGAAACACGTGACCCGATTAGTAAACACCTATTATGCATGTTATTTTACAAAGTTTTAAATATTTCAACGAGTAGAATTAAAATAAACGACCAAAATTATTGGGTTAAAATAACGCGACAAAATTGTTCCGAATTTATCAAAGCAATTATTTTTTCGTGAATGTAAAAAGTAAATTCATATTTTCATTTACCTTTATATCCCGGCGTATAGCACTCATCAGTAAATTTAGGATATGTCAACCAATTTATTTATATTTTATTGGGTTGGTACATAATTATCAGGCGTTTGTAAATTTTTATTTAATTTATTAATTAATTAAACTATTAAATTAAATTAATAATTAACGTAAGAGAATCTACGTTAAGAGAATTTATGTGAATTTAAAAAATAATTAATAGGAAAGTGAATTTTTATTAAAATATAGCACGCTTCAAAGAAAACACTTGATAATTATGTACCTACCCAGTATATATATATATATATATATATATATATATTTTACATTTTTGTTGAAATGGATTAGTTTCTATTAAAACCATATGTTACGTATTCTATATTTTATGTTCGGTATATTACACGCAAGTGAAAAAAATGAAGTTATTTTTTGAAGTGCGTGTTATATGCCGAGATATATGCTTCTTTTAAATTATTTATTTACTTAATTTCAAATTTTGAAGCAATGTTTACAAAAACTTCATCTGCTTTTTGCTTGTCGAGTTCGCCAACTCTCAAGTGTTCTAACAGCTCGAAACGCCATGCTCAAAAATGTCCCGCCGTGTATAATCTTAACAAAATCCCGACACAAAGACATCTCGCAAACAATTTGGAACATCTCCGGGCACCCACGCGGCACAGCCGTCCCAAAACGCGGGCTCATTTACATATGTGTGCCAGCCGGCATCCCTCAGGATCACCCATCCGCAACTGACATAAACGCATTCATTCCTCGTCGAAAGTGAATGAGACGCAGCAGCCGGGCTATTTGTAAAAATTTGGATCGGAAATGGCCGATATGGACAATAGTGGCATTTAACCTGATGGCCCGAAGAAAGTGAGGCACTGGACTTTCACGGCTGGACACGCGATGGTCTGGTTTTCTGTTTACGAAATGGCGCTGTGTGATGTCATCGGGAACACAGACAGTTGTGTTGTGTTGCGAACTTAACATTAGATTATGAGAGTGTGTTTATTCATTGTTGAACGACATTCATTACGTACGCGTCGTTAGGTCGAAGGAGAACATTACTGAATGATCTATAGAATGCTTGTTATGAATATTCTTGCTTTTACGGTGCAGCATCCGGTGTTATATTAGGATTTTAGGACTTAATTCGTTTGCATATTTTCTTAAAAATGAGATAATAAACTTCTATTAGCCATTGGTTTATGGTATTTAAGGAATAAAGAAATTTTTATTTATTTACTTATTTGTTTTCTAAAATACTACTATGAAATTTCATCCTTTAAAAGATTATGTTCATCTTTTAATATCGTTTACTTTACTCATTCCGAATTAACGATTATACAAAGCATTGATTAAAGTTACCAAATTCGTTACTCTAAATTAGATAAGTTATTTGTCATTTAACAGTCTGCCTACAATTTTATGCTAAGAAAACCATGCGTTGTCAGCCCCATATAATAGTTTATTGTGCAAATTCATAAATGCAGACAACTTATCTAGCGAATTTACATCATATACTTATGAGAGCATCGTTGTCGATTAACACATTTTACAAGATATAAAAGTTCTGTAACGTCATCCTTCCACACAGTTCTCTCATTCTACAGTATTCACGTATATTCCGTGTGCCTTCAGAGGAGCAGTATATGCTTGCTCTTCTTTCCTGTGCAGTACATCTCTTCATCTCAATTGCTCCAACACTGGACAACCTTTGATATTTTCATAGGTCAGTGGCTGTGTGTAACAACCGTGTGCGTGTAATTAAACGTGGAACAAGAATATGATATTTGTTTTCTATGTGCTAGCGACGAAAATATTCAATTTCTAAAAAAGAATTCTTACTTCGTGGAAATTCACTTATCGCGGGAGAGTCTGGAACAGATTAACCGCGATAAACCAGGGACGATTGTATGATGTCATGCGAGTGTTAGTTATCCATAAATTGAATTTTCCTTTAGCATGGTGCTTTTTTGATATACGTTAACATAAAACCATAAGTCTGACTAAATTTTAATTTTTGCATTATTTTTTAATAAAGATTTAATTCTGTGAATACCATTTTTAAACGTAATATACAGAAATACATTTGAAGAAAAAAAACTTTTATATCTATTCTATTTATATATATATATATATATAAAAGGAATTTATGCACTTTAATGCTTTGTCATTAAATTACTAACGTTCTGTACGTGTGCAATGTTCAGAACAATGTTGTTGGTGGTGCCAGATCCCCTTTAGGTGGGGAGGCGATGGGCAGAAGGGGCGTTCCTTCCATTTTTAGGGCTCCAGTGGGAGGAAGTACGATTTAGCCCATGTTCCCCTAATTTTGAACCAATTTCAGAGGAACGACCAACCCCCTGAAATCGGCACCCCAAGAGGTATCGTTTAACAACTTGGAGGACATTGGAGCCACGACAGATATTACGTGCGCCAGCTCCCATTAGCGTACACGGTACCACAGTAGTCGATCCGAGAGGAAGTTGACCCTCCCAAGCACTGGCCAAGCCGGATGCTGCTTCACTTGCTCACTAATGGGGACCGAGTTTAGCACCTTGGCCACTGCTGGACATGTTCAGAACTATACGTGTGTTTTTCTATTTACATATTTTTATTTTGTAACGTCCTTTTATCATCAATTGCCATTCAATTTGTTCTTTTTAGTTATGTATAAGTTATTCACATTATTTATAAAATTTTGTGCGTAAAATTAGTAATATATTTTTGTATTGAAACGTTTAAATAAGTATCATAATTTAAAAAAACAAAATCTTGATTAAAATGCAAAACCAAAAAATTTTCCTCAACTTAAAAAAAAAAAAAATAAAGTTCGAGGGGGAGGGGATATTTTATTTTTACCTTTAAATATGAGTACTTTGATCGTATTCCTAAGCATTTTAATATCTACAAGCACTGTTAACAGACTTTGACCCAAATACATTAAAGTAAAAAGTAGCAGAAAAGCTTGTCCTATTTTACGTACAAAAAATATAAAAATCGTTTTAAATCTCGCATGTCATTCGTCACACAGATTCAATATGCCACTCAAAACACAGCAAGCGCAAAATTTTTTTCACGTCGCTTTAATATGAAACATTTGCTTGTTCAGTGTTCTGCAATTCCTGTTGCGTTGCCACAGATTTTCTCATAAACTTTGTCAAACATATCCGGGGATTTGTTTCATAAAAAATAGTAAAGAAATATTCATATAAGAATGATGGCCAGGGATGAGTGTTACATTTTTCAAAAAGAGAGGATATGAAAAATTTATGAAAGTTCAGTTTTGACAGATTGGGGTTCATGCAGGCATATAAATTCTTTTCATTTTGTATATTGATGAAATAGAAATGGGACAGGAGCAGGGGCGTAGCCAGAAATTTTTGTGGGGGGGGGGGTTACGACTACTACAACTCATAAATATGTATACGTGTGTGATAATAGAATGAAGAATATACATTTTGTTGGCAAAAAATTTCTCATGGGGGAGGGGGTTATGACCCCCCTAACCCCCCCCTTGGCTACGCCCCAGGACAGGAGTTAATAAAACTCTGAAATAATGTAAGGATATCTCAAACGCAAAAAAAGAATATATGCATATTATATATATATATATATATATATATATAAAAGATTTTAACAAGGGGAAACTCAGCCTATAAGTAAAATGTATTCAATAACAGATGTTTTAGAAAATATACTACACATACCTAAATCTAAATTTTTCTTTCTCTAATGGCCGGCCTCTGCCTTGAAGTCTTTGGCCACAATAGGCCGGAATTGTTGGTCTCTTTATTATAGGTGACACCCAGTAGGTGAACTAAGGTAGCCTCCTAAAAATGGATGGACATGACACGTCAACTACGACCAGTCGGGAATCGAACCCCGGCCGCCGGGAATTGAACCCGAAACTGGAGTACGGTGCATTAGCCACCATACAACTCGGTCGGCAATCTACACTTATACAGGTATAATAAACTATGATTCTATATAAGTATCTTAAACACAAGACAATTTTTATTCTTTTTGACAAATTCATAAACATGTTTTAGAAATTTGTTGAAAGAGGCGTCAGAAAATATATAGTATATATATTTTTTTAACTGCAATAAATATTTCATCTCGGTAATTTTAATTACATTTATAGTTAAAAGATTCTTTTTTAATAAAAAAAGAATACAACACGTATTGCATTTTGACTATATAAATTCATTTTAAGAAACATTTTATATTATTAATTTGTATCCTCTTTAGGAGATTTTTTCCCAATATATTTACTTTTAAAAATGCTTATTTAAAAATCAGTAAATTGGATCATAATTTTTATTTTTTATTAACAGTAATAAAGAATAATCTGAAGTAAATTAGTTTAGATATATAATTATATTTATTTCTGTTTATTACGCATAAGAAACATGCATATCTGAGAAATACGTTTCAGGTTCAAATGTGTTAGATTTTCAAAAAACTTGATAATAAAATATAAAAGATGTCACACAACAGAACAATCATTTTAATTGAAATATAATAATTTTAAATATTTCTATCTCCATTAAAGTCTAAGTTCAAATTAAATTTTAGATCTAAGAAGAGGGAACTCTTCTTAGTGAAGACGTTCCCTCTTCTTAGTGAGACGAAGGGCTTTGACTGATGAAGACCGAAATAATTTTTTGGTCGAAACTATCGTATCTTATAAGCAACATTTTATGTGTGTTTTTTTTTTCTCAAAGTTTTTATTTATTTTAAGCACTTTATTTATTTAAGAAATAGCTTGAAATTTTAGAAGTTTTCTTTTGATATGTGAAGGAGAATAATGAAATTGATAAGTCTTCAAATGTGCTTTACAACGGATTTTAAATCTATGTTTAACAGTTTTTTGGGTAGAACTTTAATTTTATCAATTCATATTGTCTATGATAACGTACAAATATATTCCTGTTTTCTTGTATGACACATAGATTTTAAATAATTTTTGTGGGTTGAAACTGTTGTAGTAATTAAACACCAAATTTCGAAAAAAAACTTTTAATGATAGGCCATATGATATGAAATGTCACTGTAGGTGGGGACTAAAATGTAAGGGAAATATTTAAAATATAAGTTGCTTTTCAAGACAAACTTACACTAACAACACATATCCGTAAAAATTCAGACTATCGCTCTTGAACACACGCTTAGAATTCTATGATCAGTTAACGGTTTTCAACAGATTATCGAAGTTAACTTTTTGAGTAACGAATTAAGGATGAACGAAGTTAGCTTTCGTATTAACTTATCTCGCCTCTAAATTCATGTAAGTTCATAACGCATTTGCACATTTTTTAAGTTTTATTGTTTGTATTTTTTTGTTTGATTGCAATGTCTGTTTGTGAGAAATTTAATCTCATAATTAAAGATATCATAAAAAGCAACCTTTAGCTACATTACAAGCGATAAAATGTATTAAATAAAAGATACCTAAACTACTATAATATATGCAGTAATGTAACACCGCAACATAACACAGATTCAGAAATTATATGTATTATTCAAACAAGTTACAGTAACCAAAACCACTGCGATCTACTTTCACTATATAAACACCTGTATTGTTAATACACGAAAATGCTTTTTGAAAACCACTGAAGATATTCGTTAATATACGAGTATAATTAAAAAAAGAAACTTTTTAACATATTTTTACTATCAATGCAATTATGCTTAATAACTCTCAATTATCTGAAGCATTCCGAATTTTCTTAAGCAAAGGATGTGAAACCACAGCATAAGTTCTAAGAAACCTCAAAAGGAAGTATTACACAGAGGTATGTTTTATGTAGGTCAATACAAAACTTAAAAACTTTCCCTCTTTGATTTACATGAAATACCAAAACATGGAGCTAGTAGCAAAAAATTGTACAGTGGTCGCCGCTTATTTCGGTCTGCGATTTATCTGGTGAGCCGCTTATTCCGGAGAAAATCGGCATGAACAGAACGGAATAGTCCAATTGCACTAGTTTTCCGCCTGTTAACTCTGTAGTGAGTCCGCTTTATTCGACCAGATAATCTTTATGGACTATGAAAATTTCGACGTAATTATCTTTTAGGGCATAGTGAAAGCCAGTCAAAGATGACTCATATTTGCGTGGAGGTGGTACGGTAATTCAATCAAAACAATTGTTAATACTCTTAAAAGAATTTTAATAAAAATAATGATCAATCCTACATCCGTAACCAGTGAAATACCTGATGATGATGATGATGACGACTATATTGTGCGCTCAAACCGATTACGTGTCACAAGAATAGATTTGATGAACGCTATGAACATTTAGGGAGAGCAATGTAAATGATCGCATGACCTCTTTTCAACCTTAATTGAAATTCAATTTGCTGTGCCCCTAAAACAGCCTTTAATTTCGAATTTTCTCTCCAAAAAGTAATTTTTTTAAAAAATAAATGTCTATATGTATTTTTTCTCTTGTTCATTTCTTTATTCTTTAATAAATATCTGCATACTTTAAACTATGGACTAATATAGATCATATTTATGATTTAATTCATTGATCTTTTTCTTAAATTTTCTCATTTTTACTTTTTGTCCCGCCGTTTATTTCGGATTTCTGTTATTCCGATCAATTTCAATTTGTCCCGATGTGACCGGAATAAGCAGGACCAGTGTATAACATTCTACAAATTAATTATGAGCGTACATAAATATTAATTTACATTAAGTTCATTTATTATTTGTTCTTTGATTATATAAATACCTTTTCTGAAAAAAATGTATTCTTTATTTTTATTGGAATAATAATTTACTGATGGCAGTTAGAAGAATTGTAGTGGTTTCAAACATTTTAATAATTTTCGGGTTCTATAGTTGGTTCTTTCTATTTTTTGAGCTAAATTACAATGGCATTAGTATTATTAATTTTCAGAGAAATATATTCGGATTCACAATAAACAAGTTTTTTTTTTTTTCCCTCCTGTCAAGTGGTTGTATTTGGGTGGCATTGCTATCATTGAAAACATTCACGTGCATTAAACTTTTTAAATACATTAACTATTTAAATGCTATTTAAATACTATTTTATGTGTTTCATATAGGGCCAGGTGGGGTAGTAAAACATAATGTAATTACGACCAGCGTAATTTAAAAAACAATCTACAAAGGATAAACTTGCACAAAAATATTTGGCATAAATCTTATAATGTATTGGTCATGATATGTCTTTCATCTTCATTATTAAGTATATTTAAGGTAGTAACAATTGAAAGACAAACACCATGTCAAAATTTTCCATAAACGTTTAGGACGGTTTGCTATTCAAAGTCATTTGGCACTAAAGGAAATTTTTTCGGGCAAGCTAATTTATTTTTTAAAATGTGTTGGTACTATATTTAGAGCTGACGACGTGCTGTTATTTTTTCAATACTTAATCAAATATTTTTAAATGTAGCCATATTTACCTTCACAGTTTTTTTAAGTGTTACTTAACGACCATGTATAAAAACATAATACAGAAACTTATTCTAGGATGAAAAAGCACATGCTTGTCTTATACCACTTGAAAAACATGATATAAGACAAATGAATTATATATTGTTAACAAGAGAATTAAATTAATATTGTTAACAAGCGAATTATACAAGCGAATTAAATATATTGTTAAATATAACAATAAGACAAGCGTATTGTGATTTTTGTTGGGTAAGAAATGAATAATTTAAAATGATTTATTTATTTGTTATATTTAACTATTACAAAATTTAAATTGGAAATGTTGCTATTGTTATATATATATATATACTAGCAGACCCGGCCACGCGTTGCTGTGGCTGAGTGATTTAAGCAGGATTTGAAAGATAAAATTTAACACAAATTAACATAACATTTAATAACATTTATTTAATAAATACTTTAAATTTTTTAATTTGATATATATACTCTAAATATCTTTAATCGTAATAAATCACAGTTGATATTCAATGAAGCGCCAATCGATGTACAATATTTTTGGTCAATCGGTCCTTTGTTAATGCAAATAAACTTGATTGTCTTCCTACTCGTGAACACGCCACGTATAATTGCCCATGGGAGAAACATGGATTTTCAAAGTCTAAGCCGCAAATAGACATGTTTGGCCTGAGATTTATTTATAGTCATCGCGAAAGTTAAGCGAATGGGAAACTGTAGTCTTTTAAATGGTATGGGAGAATTGGATATCATCGGAATACGTGGTAACAAAACAATTTCTCCTTTAAACTTTTCTGTCAAAATAGTTGCTTCAAGAACGTTTCCAGTGATTCTTTTGATCACCAAACGTGTACCGTTGCATAGTTTAGGAGGGTTTAAATTACGCAGTAGAATAATCGGTGATCCAATTTTCAATCGAAGATTGTGTGGTGGCCTTCCTGATATGTCTAAAGAATTTAAAAATTCAATTAGGAGATTCACTGCCTCACGATTACTAAGCCAGTCATGATTTAAATAGTTATTTAGTATGTCTGGGAAGACACTCTCGATCAGTTCATTTTTAGTTTGAACAACAGTACAGAAATTATCTGGCAATCTAATATGTTGAGTATCTTGATGAAATTCTATTTCACCGTTTCCAAGAGCCAGTAATTGTTTAGAAAATTCTTGTGCTGTTGGATCATTTTGGAGTTGTACTTGCATGTTTTTTGTCAGTCTGAGTGTTTCAACATTTCTCCATAAAATTGATTGTTTTAGACATGCATTAATTTCATCTGCAAAAGTAGAGCGAGGAATAACTGGCAACGTTTGCCGGAAATCACCAGATAGTAATAAAATAGTACCACCGAAATATCTGTCACTATTGTTTAAATCCTGCATAGTCCTATTTAATGCTTCGAGCGAATGCTTATGAGCCATAGTACACTCATCACAAATTATGATCAAAGTCTTCCGTAACACTGCTGCCATTCCGCTTCTTTTTTTGATATTACACATTGCATTTGGATTGTTATGAATATCTAATGGTAGCTTGAAAGCAGAATGTGCTGTCCGCCCACCATCCAACAAAGTAGCAGCTATGCCTGATGATGCAGCTGCTAATGCAATTTTTTGTTGTGACCGCAGTTTCGCAAGGATGAAAGATAACAAATATGTTTTACCGGTACTACCTGGTGCATCTAAATAGAAAAAACCGCCTTGTTTGGCATCAATAGCCAACATAATTCGATTGCACATGTTCTTCTGCTCGTCAGTTAATAATGGTTCATTGTTAGTAACAAATGTATTTAAATCACGATTATTAAATTGTTCTTCTCGCTGCAAATCACTATTTACTAAGTCTGTAGCTGGGCGATTAGGAGATGGAATACCATAACGACTAAGAGGTGAATTTGAGATCATAATACATAAATCTTCAATCATTATTAAAGCTTCGTTATACATATCTTGTGTGAAGTCTAAGTTTGGAGAGTGGTTTATTTGTTTATGTCGGTAGAGTATATCTTCAGTCATGTAGTTCTTATATTTTTCCCACAATGTAGATGACTGTGTTGGAAAACATGTCATCAAAATAATGGCAAATAGTTGAGAATATTACTCGGCGAGGACGTTAAAGCAGCATCAGCAAGTGTCAGATCCCTATGGTTGTCATCTTCTAAAAGTTGCAACGCGTGACATGCATCTTTATACGTACTGAACACTTGGTCATTAACTGATCGTAAAAATTGAAAAGAGATTGCTCCAGGAACATTCACCAACAATAAACGCAGAAAAAAGCATTCACGTTGTTTTGGATGTACAGTATAAAGTCGTCCCAGTGTCTTAGCTTTAAATATGCCTGCAATATAAGGATGTGGTTCTCCCTTTTTACGTGGTTCCCATTTTTTAGCAGACGTGTTCCATGTAAAATAGCATGGAATATCAGTGTATAATACTGTTTTTGCGAATTGACCATACACATCAGTTTTTTGACAAAGAGTGAAAAATTCGGTTAGTGTCGTTTTTGGTGGTTCACATGCTCTTTGGAGAATATTTTCTTCAGTGAAATACACACGTTGTCCATTTTCAAGATGCACTGCAAGATGTTGTATAGCAGGTTCTCTGTGGTGTATGGGGAAGCTAAGTAAGCGCCAGATAGCTTCACTGCTGCTAATGTATCTACCCATTTGGTAGCGTGCTATTTCATCATTTTCGTTTATATTTTGTACCCCAAATACGGCCAAATCACTGCCCTTATTAACGTACTTGCAAATATACTTGATGGATTTCACAGAACTGCAAAGCTCAACATTAATATGAGCCTTGTACGTTTTGGAGAGTAGTGGTGAGTATGGTACTACCCATTGATTCTCAATTTCTAATTGGTTAGAATTTGAAGTTCTCATTTTATATGTATGACCACCATTATCAGCGTTTCTGCGGCGATACAATGGATAACCATCAATATCAGTAATGGTATCATTTGTGAATTTCTTAGGAAAATGTTTCTTACATTTCCCATTTTCCAGGCATGGTGATGTCATGTTAAACGCTCCACACGGTCCATGAATCATATGACTTGTAACAATATTAAATAATTCTTGATCAGTTGAAGAATCGGGAATTTCGGCTGAAATAATTTGATCAATTTCCTCTGGACGAATTTTATCTTCAAGCCAAATTAAAATGTGAGCATGAGGTAAGCCTCATTTCTGCCACTCAATTGAATACAACTAACGACACGTTTTGCGAAAAACTGAATATTTTACTATAAAATCAATCAAAGATTTCAACTTCTGTTTAAACACTCGTGCAGTAATATCGTGACGATGTATTGATTGTTGACCTAGTAATAGTAAAGATTGGATTTCCTCCCAATTTGGATTACACGTAAATGTTATAAACAAATCTGGACGACCGTAATGACGTACATAAGTCATTGCATCCTGCATGTATTCTTGCATGTTTCGTGGGCTACCTATGTAGCTGGAATCTAAAATAACAGCACTACCAATTTCATTGGTGTTTAAATTTCCATCGACGTTTCCAACAATAGCATCTCGTAAGTGAATGTAATCCTCTGATCGTAGTTTAGCTTGGTTGAACCGAATGAATCGCAAACGTTCGCTTTCAATCTCAGCAAACATTTCCACAACGTATTGATGATACAATTGACGATATCGAAGGATATAGTTGTCCTGATTGTGTCTAATCATTAATCGATACGCATAGTAGTTTATTGAACTAACCTTTTTATTTAATTCATTACAATTGACTGGATCAGACTGATTCATGAGCTCTTTCAATACGTGCATATCGAGTCTTCTTGCTACGGGCAGTAAGGTTAGATTTTTTGGGTCGCATATTACTAAAAGTAGTGCTTGGTATAGGCAAAATAAGACAAGTATAGTGTGTAGTCTAAGAAACTGTATCACATTAAGGTGTGGCGCCATCTATGAGATGGAAAGGACAATGTTTTACAGTTCTCTGTAAAGAAATTCTCTTAAGGCGCCATCTGTTCCAGCCTTAATGGTCTCAAACGGAAATATTGGACCTACGATTGGAACCTACGATCAATAACAACAATCAACGTAATCAGAATATCAGTTGACCCGTTTTTGAGTTATTTCGGAACATACACACGGACACTGGATTTTTATATATTAAGATAAGATAAGATAAGATACATGAAAAATATATAATACGTTCTTTTAGGTTTCTTCCTCTGTAAAATGAGAATTTTTCTGTAAATAAAACATACGCAAATAATAAGATGTCGTTTAAAGCAAGAACTGTTAAACTGTTCTTTTTTTTTCAAAACAATAAAAAAGTTATCTCGGTTGCCAATTTCGGAAAAAATAAAATAAAACGCTTTTATCCCTTTAGAAGCAGACGATAAGCTATGAGTTGAGTATTTCAATATCGCAGATATTATTAATTTTCTTCGTAGTAATGTTCCAATATTTTTGGCCGTGTTCGTGACTGCCGGTTTGGATAAACACTTTTTCTTGAATTTATGCTGTACACAAATACATATTAAACTACAGTTGTACATAAAGAAATTCTCTTAAGGCGCCATCTGTTCCAGATTTATGGAACCTACGATTAATAACAACAATCAATGTTGATGATCAGTTTTTTATTCATTATTAATTATTGAGACCATTAATTTGAATAATAACTATCCTATTATCTAAGTTGGACCAAATTACATATATATGCAAACTTTCATGAATATCAGTTGACCCGTTTTTGAGTTATTTCGGAACATACACACGGACACTGGATTTTTATATATTAAGATATATATATATTTTTTTTTTATTTCAAATACTTAAAACTTACTATCATGACCCGTGAACAGAGCCCGAAGTGTATTTCAGACATTAAAATTAAATCAGATTTGTAATTTTTTTTTTTTTTTTTTTAGTTTGACATATAAATACAAAAAATTTTATTTAGACCATGGACATTTCTTTAAAACAAATAGTTTCTTTTTAATGATCAAATAATTATAAAAGCAGACGACATACCAAAAACAATAACTTATTTATTCTGACTTTATTTTTATTTCTTCATTTTTATCTTACTTTGTTCTTAAAAGGTCAAGAAAAAGCATTACCATTACAATTTCTTTGAATTTTTTTTAATAATTCTTACAGGCAATATTTTTCCTTTTATAAAATATGTGACTTTCAACACAAGTTCGTAGCAAGGCTCCACTTTGTTTGAATAAGTAGAAATTATAGCCTTATTACTCAATTTGTATCAATTATTTCCGTCACAGGGCAACTTCAACTACTAACAAAAACAAGAATAGTAGTTTATATTCTTCAAACAAAAGTTGGAAGCGTAAGTATAAAAAAATCACTATCCACAATTACCCCAATAGTGGCCGAAATTATTCCAAATTTTTTCAATTTTGTGATTTTGTTTGGGTAATTATAGCCATTTCTTTAAATTTTAAGAAACAATTCTATGGAAACAAAATTTTTAGTAGATGTTCTTTAAAAGACATCCCTGATTAATAAAATCCATATTTTTTTGTATAAATAAAACAATTAAAACTTTACGAAAATGAAATTCGTAAAAAGTGATCATAATTGCCTCACCTGAGTCTATTACATAATAACATTTTTAAATATTTGGGAAAATACTATTTTTCAACTTGCATATTATACTGATGTTCCCTTTTCAAAACTGAAAGGAGGAAGATACTTTATCTTACCCACCGAAATCTCCAGACATGGATCACTTTCGGATAAAGTGAACTAAAATAGAACTCCAATTATTCGAACTCAGGCTATCCGAGTAGCTGTTTATCCGAATAGCTTTCTGAATTTCAGAAAAAATAATTAACTACTAACTATCGTACTACGATTCAAAAAATAATGATTTTGTCTTCGCGCGCTATTGTCCTTCCCTCCGCGAAGCTAGTGTAGGCGCATCACGAGCAATGACTTTCATTTACAGTATTGTACGCACATACTGTACTAATGTACAGCACTTGTAAATACACTTAACATGCAAAAGTTTTGCTTTTTCATTTAATTAATTAAAAGCTCTTTTTCTCTAAAAATAGTTTTTTGTCCTATTTTTAACACACATACACACATTAATTAACAAAAATACATACTAGACCCTTTTTTCTGAAAAAAATCAATTATCCGAATTTTGATTATCCAAATAGGGTCCTGTCCCAATTAATTCGGATAACTGGAGTTCTACAGTTTTGCATAGACAAAAATTGTGTATGCGCAAATGTCATTTTGTGGGAAAAGTACTTTAAAATCGATGCATGATTTATGTCTCTCACTACAGCTTTAGAGAGTACTACTCGAGAGTACAAATTCTCTCTTAAGCCATACGGGAGGATAAATCTTTCATATTTATCTGCGCACTAAATGTCTTTCAGTTGCGAAAGTGTATTCCTTTTCTCTTTCACCATCTCTATTTTAATGTTATCTCCCCGAACTGAAACAGAACACAAAGTAACAATAACGATCTGCGGCTACAATAGCTTCACAGCCTAAATGACAGGAGTGATCTCTGGAAGAATTCCTGACACGTGGGTCTGGGGGACCAAGGTAAATGGGCCACACAATGAGAAAAGAGAAAGAAGAAAACGAAAACTAATGGGACTCATTGTCGTGGTCGATTCCTCATTCAACCCACTGAACCTTAACCCTTGCAGTCAAAGGGTTTCCGTAATATGAGCCTTTGTCTTAAACTGCTGCTAAGTATTTGCACACGCTTAAATGTCTGTTTTATTTTACGGCGAGAAGTTAAAAGAGTAGTTACGGCAAGGAATGCCGATAAAATATAGATTTTCGACTGTAGTTAACCCTTCAACGCGCACTGTTCCCGCTCTGGGAACATCAAACTCTGAGGTTTGGACTGTTGCCAGTCAAGAAGAATGGATTTGATTTCTATAAAAATAGTTGCGGGTGACATAGCTCCACGAGAGTCCTTTACTTTTAGCACGTCATTTCCCGTAAAAAGTTGTCACGATTATTTTTAACAGCACTGACATCTGCTGAAAAATGAAAGAATGCGAGAACAGCTGGATAGATTACCCAGTGCTGAAAAAAGGGCAGCCGTTGCCATCTCTCGACTTAACTACCAGCAAGATGGCGGACGATCGAAACGTTCATCGCGTGCCACAGATCTAGAGACCCTTTTTTGACGACAGTTGGCTGTGCGGTACAGCCAGGTGCCTCAAAAACTAGGGTCTCTTGATCTGGGGCACGCGATGAACGTTTCGATCGTCCGCCATCCTACTGGTAGTTAAGTCGAGAGATGGCAACGGCTGCTCTTTTTTCAGCATTGGGAAAAGGTTGCGCCTCAAAGGGTTAAATCTAAAGGCTGAATTGGCGTGAAGCTAACGCATGTGTTTGTTGCTGAAATGTAATTTGCCAAAAAAGTTATTGCATCTAAGTTTCTGGCTATCATTAAATTGTACCTTTAAATTCTAGTGTTTTATTTTAAAAAGTCGTGTTTGTAAATATATATATAAGTATTTATAAAGGGTATCCCATAAACACTCACCTAAGCTTTCATTCCTTAAATATTGATAAGGCACATACAATAAATTAAAAGGTTTCATTAATTTAAAAAAAAAAAAGTCTAACATTTTATGCTATCGATTAAAATTTTTTCAGACAATTAAATTGAAATAAATACAAAATTTAAATTTGTATGCTGCCTGTACAAGAAATTCCCAATTAGTAAAAGGTACCCAACTATTATATGCTATATTTGGGATATTATGAGCTATATTTGTGCAATTTCATTTTTATGGTTTGCTTATCTCTTTAAGCATCATATATGGAGATTGTTTGATGAAAAACTCCATCTGATGGCATAGAATATAACTCTGTTTATGAACATTTTTCCAGGGACTATAAATTTTAGAATTTTTCTTTACAAGTTAAACTGTACACTGTAAAATAATAATAATAATAATAATAATAATAGCACTGTTAAAAGTTTTTTGAGAAAGTTGTATTTTACTGCCTGAAAAAATGTATACTGAAAAAATGTGTACTGAAAAAATGTATTTTACTGCCTTTTTTTTTTTTTTTTTTTTTTTTTTTTTGAGGCGCAGCATGCAGTATTTACCAAAATATTAAATAATTCAAAATATCTATTGATAGTTTTGTAGCTGACATATATTTGTATTTTGCTGCATTTTTATAAGGTACGATGAGCTCGTTAAACTATTTAAAGTCATTAAACCTTCTCTCAGTGGCCTAGCCCCTAAGTTCGGTTCCCATAAGAACACAGAAAGTTAGCCGACTTCGATCAGCGCATGGTAGGGTCTCTCTCTCTACAACCTCTCACGGCTGGACAGCTGCGAAGCCGTGTACGCTAATTGGCGCTGGTACACTTAAAATATGTTCGTGGCTCCAAAGCCCTTCATGTTCAAGGAATATCTATGAGGGTGCCAGTCCAGGTGCTAAGTCTCTCATTTGTAATTCGTTCAGAAATAGGAGACCATGAGCGAAGTCCGTCTTCCTCTCACTGGGGCTCAATTGAATGAAAGCAACACAATTTCGCCCATCGCCGTCTTATATGGAGGATCTGGCGCCCCTACGCGGTTAGCCAGAGGGCATTAAAGAGACACACACAAAGTCATAAATCGCTTTATTTTTGTAACTAATATCCTTAAAAGTTTTTGTATAGTAAAGTATCATAAACTAGTACACAAAGGTACCGAGACTTTATTCCACTAAACATAAATTACTGGAAAATAAATGCTTTATTCATCTGACTAGAAAATATTTTCGTTTTAAAGGAATTTCCGTTTAATGAAGGTTGTGTTTAAGGCAAGTTTTACTGAAGAAAATGATTTTTGCCATTTATTCAACTTACTTTCAGAGTAGGTTAATTTAATATATCTGAGTAAAAAATATGTTAATCAGTGTTAAGAAAAATTAATGATTTCAAGGTAATTTAAAACATCATGGTACCGTGATCTTCCGTGAAAATCGTGTTAATAAATACTATTATGTAATTATTTTAAGTGTAAGCAAAACAAACGGAATATGGAATATGCGTAATGAAATATTTTCTTGGGTTATATAGTAAAATATCAAAGTTCTTTAGATGCACATAAATTAAAATTTCATGGTAATAATACTGAAATAATTTCAGCTCACGTTATGAGTTTTTTTCACACTTGATTAACTTACTCTTAGTTAGCATAATTTTCAGACAAATCTTTTCAGTCACGAAAATCTGATAAATTTAAGGTCAAAGCATTTTAGCATTTAGGGAGTGCTGTATAATAGTCTTATTCATGATAAATTGATTATTTATTTTCGTGATTTTTGTTGTGTTATCTAAACTTTTTGTTCTTATTAATATTCATTTTCTTAACTACTGTAACACATTATTGTATTTTGTCTGTTACTAATAACAGATTATAAAGTACAAACAGCCAGAAAGGTAGAAAGGATGGAATGAATATTTCTTTTAAGTATCAATTTTTAAAAATGTAATTTCTCATAAGTTATATATTGATTTTTAATAAAAATTGCTTCATAATTGAAACAGCAATGAATAAAATAGCAACATAATGAGCAGTCGCTTCGACTCTGAAAAACTAAAGCTGTCTATAATGTACTTTTGAAAATAAATCTATGTTCACTCCAGGTACACCAAGAAGATTTTTTTTTTCAATTGAATTTTAGACGCACTATTACACATAAAAATAGTGATTAAGGTGTATCACGATTTCACGTATAGAAAAGCTATTCCTTTGTTGGGATAAAATATTTATAGTGTAACTAATTCACCTCCTTTAATTTTACCTTTTACCTAGTTTTCGTTTATACACAGATAAGGCAAAATAAAGAAATACATTGGATTTAAAAAGCCTGCGGTTGTTTTCAGTTTGTGGCATTAATAACGTTAATACTTAGTAATTAATTGCAACGTCAATAAAAACAGGTCATTTTCCGTATCAGCGATTCTAAATTAAGAACTTTGATTAGAACGTTGGAGAGAAAACGTTATGTCCGGGAAGTATAGAGACAGAGAGAAAAAGCATTCATTATTGCAAAACAAAATCAGAGTATTATAAAAATCTTTTATTTTGTTATCTTCCAATTAGTAAAATAATTTCAACCTCACAGGAATTAAATTTTAAGTAATAATGGAATCCTTTATTTATATGACACAGAGAATGGAATCGATACTTTTTGCTCCATTTGAATATTTGAAAGAAATTTTGGTCTCAGTATTTTATTTGCTTTATTAGTACGAAGAAATAATAATATTTGTGTATAAGTAAAGAATGAAGGACATCTAGAAGAACCGATTATTTCCCTTTAGTTTCCTGCAATTAACATTTTTCTCCTTTAATTTCATTTTAGAAAAATTTGAGGATGCACAAAAATAAATATTACAACATTTATTTAAAAAATCGATTATGATAGTAGCAAAAAAACTGCTTATCCTATTCTTAGACATAAATCTATAGTAGATTAACTCTTTAACAAAATAATTGTTCTATCTTTTATTTTATTTAAATACAAAATTATTAATATTGTTGTCAGTACACCAGATTTCATTTTAAAAAGTTTATTTCACTCAATTTCTGACGTCCATCTCTACTGCAGATGCAATTTGAAAAAGATGTGAAAGAATTGCTTTCTAGATTCGTCCGTAACGCTTTGGTTAACGAATCGTGTCGTACAAATTGTGTCATGCGCAAAATAATTCTGATTTGTTTTCGATTTCATTTATCATCGTAATAGCTCCTTTGAAACACATGATAAAATTAGAAAAAAAATATCCTGCAAATTTGACATGAGTTATAGGTTCGCATTTTTTTCAATATTTGGATAGATTCTTGTAAATAGTATTTAAACACATTTGTGTACGCTGACTTCATGTATTATTTCAAACAAAGCAGTTTTAATCTGTTCTTTCTCAATCTTCTAGATTAAGCTAGTATACACTGAAGTCCGCCACAAAATTGCACTACTGTCAGGTCTTTGCTGAGAATGCTCAGATATGTGTATTTGGATTTAGCTGCCCTTACCATGACTGCAGCAGAATTTCTAGATTGTCGCATACCATCGTTTCATACCATTGTGTTAAACTATCTATGATGAAGATCTAAAAACGATTTTAAGAATGTGTTCTTCTAGCAGTTCTTTCAAAAATTGGAAGAGCACTTTTAAATTAGCTAGCTAACACAACCATTTTCTTCAAACTTTTCGACAAATTCTAAGTTATCGAAGTTAGTTTCAAAAACATTAAAAATAATGTATTATATTATTACCACTTTACACTTATGTACATATCAACCCAGCATTAAACATAACTCAAAATTAAATAGTAATAACAATAATAAATAAAGCATTATCTTTTCAGTCGTTAATCTGTCTCGAAATTGCGTTTGTGACTACAACAAAGTTCAACTTGCATATTTCTTGAGGAAACAGTTCTCTTAATTCTAGACAAAAGCCCGTGCGTGGCGGAGGAATGCAACTTGCCATGCAATATGGAAGAATTATGGCTTTATTTGGACGAAATGGCCATTATGTGAATATTTTATCACTCTCCATTTCGACGTCTGATTAGTTTCCGCTTAAGATTAGCACTACAAATGGATGGCTATCGTGAGCTGCAGTAATGGCGTTTATGGTTTTCGGGTAAACACGGGCCAATTTCGTCATCAATAAAGAAGAGTCGTTTGATGTGCTATTTTTTGGGGGGGGGGAATAATTTCTTATCTCTCACCTTTCGTGTCATGGACTCTCAATAGTTATGAATATATATGATCAGATGATAAAGCCCTCTGTATAAGGGTGTGCCGTTAACGTGAAATTGTAAATTTGTAAGTAATATTTATTAATAAGTTTACTCTTCTAAAGATCTTGTATGAGGAATGGAAGAATAGTTCAAGACAGGGGGGGGGGCGATCATCAGGCCATTTGGATAGATAACTTACTTTGATTAAACGATAATAAATATATTTTCGGAAACTAATTATCTACACGAGGAATATGGCGTTGAAGCGAGTTCGCCTAGGACATCTGAAGAGGACATTCATTGTGGTCTTTATGCTACATCTAAAGATATCAGCTAAAATTCATGCATCTGGACTTAATCATACTGGTTTTGAGCAGAGCTCATCATTCCAAAGTATTAGTCCAGCATTTTAGAGAATACTATCAACAGGTCAAGAACTTTAAACGAAATAATATAACAACTACTTCTACTTTGAGAAGATAAACTGAAATTTTACGTACAAAGAGTAGAAGCTATCATTTCTTGCAAACATTTTAAACTTGTGGTTATAATTTAACATTTTTTTTAGTCAGTACGCAATGATGATCTTATTCTACAATATTAATAAACAAAAGAAAATGAAGTTTGTTGGAAGTTTAAAAAATATGTTTCCTAGTAAGTGTTGTTTCATTGGCAACGTCTGATAAGGAGGTGATACTCAAGTAAAAATCTGTAGTTGACAATCAAGTTCATCCTGTACTGGAGTGCAAGGAAAAATATGCTTATTCACTCTTAATAAATCATTCCACCTTCGGATAAGTATAAGAATGTTGGCGTTTAAAAAATTATTTTCTTTTCTTTAATGATCATTACTAGTGGACTTGGTGCTGATAAGAAGAGCCAGAAACTTAGAAGAGCCGAAAGAGCCAGAAACTTGCTGATTTATTCGGGAAGCTACTTCCGAGTAATTTGAAAATTTACTAGATGAGCCATAATGATACTTTGGTATTGAATTTAATGTAAAATATACATTAGTTTTAGAAAACATTCAAAATCGGGTGTGTCTTTTCAATAATATTGATTGTACAGGTCGCCTTAGAAAATGTAAGATTGTGTAGGTTTTGGTAATATATAGTGGATTTTTTGCGCTGTTAGACATCAGAAATAATCATGGATTATTTTTAAATGGTAACATATTTTCTTTCAGTTGTATCTTCTTTAAATTAGTTCTTTAGCAACTACTTACTTCCGTAGTTCGATCATCTGCCTAAATATTATTTTTATTGCTAAGAATTTACAGAATGTGCTAAAGAAAATTTATCGTCACTTACGTTATAAATAAAATTATTGCAACGCACTAATAATATAACATAGATTATATTGTCGATACTTTGTAATCAATTTTAAATATTTGTATGTTTGTATTAGTTCAATTTTAAACATAAATATTGTTTGTGTATTGAATTTGTAGCATAGCTAGCTTGCATTCAAAATTCTATTTATGAGTGTTTTTTACAACCTTAATTAATAATTAATATTTAGTTAAAACAGAAAGTTTTAGATAATGAAATGAATTGTGGAAATCGGTTAGAGCAATAAAGAAAAGTAAAGTTATATTTAAAAAGTAAGTAGAACGTTTTAAAAAATCATAATGCATTTGTGCTCTTGAAATTGGTAAAATGAAGAAATGCCATTCAACATTCAAAAATATTGCCAACGAAAGTATCACCATTAATCACTTCTTGAGCTGTTAAAGCGCTCCAAAGATATTTTAGAGCGTTTATAAGTGTATGCGACTAATTTTAAAACATCATTCTTCAATTTTTGAACTTCTGTGTCTTGTATTAAAATTAGCAGCCACCAGAAAAGCTGCTGAACAATTTTGGGAATTTTTCTCCAGGATAGTATCTCTATATTTATTTCACGTTGAACATTTCCCCGTGCTATGATATAAAAATCAACACAGTGACAAAGAAAGAAACTTCCAAAAACGATGCTTCTTCAATGCTTGGTGCAAGCACAAAAGAGTCAAGAAACATTAAACCCTAATAACATCCCTAAATGCGTGGAAGTATTCTTATGCTGATTTTATTCTAAAGAAATCCATATTAATGGAACAAATTCAGTTGCATGTCATTATGATTTGAGCCTACTTTATTCTGTAAGGTTAATTATAAAAAGAAAACAAAACCATAAAATCTTTTGGAAAAACCTGATATTGGGTTTCTAAACCTCGATTTAAGAATAAAATATGCTTCTGGACTTTTGTTACCTAAGAGAATAGTATTTTTTATTCATCACCATTTCTTTTCGTCGGCTACATTTTAAAACAAGCTTTTTGAAAGTGTTTCCGAAGAATAAACTAGTTTTTCTTCGGTTTAATTTTTATTTTTAAGTCATGAATATCTATTGGGGGAAAACATGCTCCACTTTGAACACTGAAAAATAAAGGGGTTGCTTATGGAGTACTATCGATTTACTTACTCTATAGCATTCAAGCACAGTTCACTGGAAAAAAAAGTAAAATAAAATAAAAATTGTACTTTAAAGGGGTAAAAAGGAAAATGGCGTTATTCAGAATTTTGAAGCAGTTCAAAAACAAGTAACTGGGTTTCATCGTTATTTCATAATGATGACTTGGGGTACAACAGCATTAATTATGACATTAGGTTTTATTTAATTGCATTCTTTTACTACTATAAATGCTTGTATAAATGTACACACTGTAACTACATTGATATATGATAACTGTGGAAACTTTTAGTAGTCCATGGACTTCTATGGCGGCAGCAGATGGCTTCAAAACTTTTCGGCCATCGTGTCTCCCATTTAATTATCCTCCATGATTTTAGGCGATGCATTCATTCTCTTCACACCTGAAAAGATTTTATATACATAAGTTACTTTTAACTGCAAAAATATTAAATCTTATTAAAAGCTCTTTTTTTCATGAAGGTGAGGCAAAATGGGTTATAATTCTTTAAATAATAAAGAAAAGTACTTTAAAAAATAATAATAAGGTACTTTATCAATTTTTATTTCTTTGCTATAATGACTTATAATTATTCAAATTTAAAAGTGTGGCCAGAGTTTTAGACTAGGTTTCAGATAACACTATATTCTGACGCCTCATTGATGCGGGATAATGTGGAGTAAAATGAGTAGATATATCTTTTTGATTAAAAGTATAAATATTTTGTTTTAAATACGTTTTTAGGCGTTTATTTTCAAACATTAATACACAATTTTTATTCTCATTAAAAATCTTTTTAGGAGCATTTGGAAATATAATATTAACTATATATATATCCATTTTACTCTCCACCACACTACAAGATAAATAGAAAGAAAAATAATTTTAAAACTTCTTACTGTTTTATGATAATGACTAAGCTATTAAACGGTTTCTAAATTAAAAGTAATGACAGAACTTTTAAAATTTTCAGGAATGCATTAGTTTTTTGAAAGCGTTTTGGCCATACAAGAAAAGAACATGAATTAAACGAACAGATAAAATCTAATATTTTGTTTCGGAATGCAACTAAGAAAAGTTTCAATGACTATAAATTTTGCCAATAACATTTAAAAATATAGGCAGAAAAGAAATATCATTTAAATACAATTTATTGCATTTTGATGAAAAAGGAATTCCTCCATTTTATCTCACCATACTCTAATGTGCAAATCTTAAACTATATTTTTCAATTTTAATCATTTTTCTAGTTTACAGTTTCTCTGAATTTTCAAGAAATGAGCTACACATACACAAATAAGATAGCTATTCTATTGTTGAAATTATGCATAAAGCATAGCAAAAAATTAATCGTAATTTTTTTAATTCTTTGAAAATAACAATGATTGAAAAGTCTTTTGGACTTTCTAGTACTAGATCCATACCCATCTCTATGCGAGGGATGTTGGGCTTATTTATACGCCTTGGTACAATATGCATGTATTTGTCAGTTAAGTCGAAATCTTAATTCGCAAACTGTTCATGCAGCATAATAGTTTCTCTCGCTGTATGAATTATGTTTAAAAAATTTCACCTCAAATTTTTTAAATCCCAAAACAATATATTGTTTCCCCATATAATACGTAAAATTGCTATTTATTTTACGTAGATTGAATTTGACACTTGATGAACAAAAAGAAAATCAACTTAAACACCGTATTTAAATTCAAACATTCAGCGTTAGAAATAAATATAATTTCTTAGTATAACTTGTCTCAGATAAATTATTTATTTGCATTTCTCTAAAACGAGAAATCTAGAATTAGGTAGAAGTTTGTTTTGACATTTTCTATTAACGAAAACTTGACTGGCATGGGAAACTTATTTCACTTATATATGTGACCTTCAAACAACATTGTATTTTGTATTTTGTGTTTTTAGAATCAGAAAACAATGATGTTTTAACGTGATAAAGCGGAAATGGCATTATGTGATTAATAAGAACTCTGCAAAAAAAGTGCGAAAATAATTGAACTTCGTGCATATTTTTTTTCACTCGGTCAATAGTAACAACCTACTTTGAGTCGAGGACATTTTTTTTTTCTTCGCATGGCGTTTTTTACCTAAGGTGTTTCGAGAAGAAAATATGGGGTGAAATAGCATTATATACTAGACTAGATGGTTAGCTATTTCGCATCTCTAATTAAACTCTTTTCCACTCAGAATTTCCAACAAATTTACGATGTAAAAGTCAGATGTAAAATATCCGTTTCGACCTTTTTTGCATGTACACTTTCATAAACCCTAGATAAATGTAGTTTTTAATTTCAACCACCATATGGGTGACAATTTTTACAAGTATTTCTTTTTATCTGCTTATAGGTGCCTATAGGCTATAACCTGAAAACTAGCAATAGTAATAATATTAGGTTGTAGTGACTATCTTACTATTGTTCGTTTATTAGATACAAATGCACAAATTTATTCGTTCTGTAAATGACGCAATCAAGGGAGACTAATTTAGAAGAAACTAATTAGTCACATTTAGTTTAATTGATTAAATTAAACTAAAGTCTGTTTCCAACTGTAGTTAATTTATAAGAAATGTACAAATTAGTTTTACATTATTGTTCCATGCTTAAGAATCTGTGGTTGGACGCACAAACCTTCATGATGCAATTACAGGGCCAATCCCACGGGGCGGGGCGGTGGGGGGAAGGGGAAGACAGCGTTCTTCGAATTTTGGCCGGGTCTGACCTTTTTGAGGTTCTAAGAGAAAGCTCAGCCGAACGTCAGAGGGTTAAAATAGGAATCAACTCTTTCTTGTTCTATAAAAGACATCTTTCGAAACACACGAGTCGGAATCTGTCTTAAAATCGCCGACTGAAACTGCTTTACAATCTTCGCCAAGCATATTCCAACTATGTTTCGCCATTTTAAATACTGTTTGGATTAGGCAACATAATCCATGAGTGTGCCGTGTTCGTCTGTCTTGTGTTCCATAAAACACATATTTGGAATAGAAATCTTTAAAATTGTCTACTAAAACTATTTTACCATCTTCGCCAGGCATCTTCTAAGCATACTTTTCAAGCTTGGTTGATTTTTGATGTTATTTTATGACAGCAAACTTGGCGATCAGTTATCAAAAATTGCAAACCTTGTGAGACGTTCAAGATTTTAACCCCCCCCCCTCACCTCCGCGTTATCTGGCAAACGCATTTGAAAAGATCTTCACCGTGACAGTTCATGTCTACAAAGTTGCGTAGAGGAAAATCTGGGCATGAACGAAATAGCACCCTAGTGCTAAAAATTACTCAAAAAATGCTATTTAATTTATGAAAAACTTTTAGAAGATAATGTTTTTCAAATCAAGTAAGGCAAAAAGAATTAATAAATTAATACATTCGGAGTTACATGACACATGCTATAGCTGGTCTTGAGCGAGAGAAAAAAAAAAACATCCCTGGGTCTGGCCATCGCTGTGGGGGGTAAAGTAGAAAAAAAATAATATCGCTGGTCCTGTGCCAGACTCAGACAAAAAAATCCCCGAAAAAAACATCCTTGGGTCCGGCCATCGCTGGGAGGGGGGGGGGAGCTCTCGAAAATATGCTACCGCTCGTATTTTGGGAGACCCCCCCCCTAAAAAAAACCAGTAGGTTCCGCCATCGATGTAAATATGCTGCATTGGTCCTTTGCTAAACTAAAAAAAAAAAAAAAAAGAACTCCGTTTTATCGTTAATTGTAAATATTTTTTTAATACAGCTGTTTCTTATTTCACCCCATAAGGAACTACAAAATAATAATTGTATTACGTCATATGAAACCCTTCATATGCATTTACAAGACAACCACGTAAGCAAAGAGAAAAAGATAATTAAAATTTGGTGCTCGCGTTCATAATTTCTTTCGCATCTTAAGTTGGGAAATTAAATATGTTATCAGTCTGCGCGGGAAATGATAATTAATTCTTCTACCGCTAGAATCTCTGCACGTTACTAGATTACCAATGTTTACATAATTGAAACTTAGTTTGGGTACCAAAAGTCCAGCAAAGCAGCTATGGAGAGTTTCCACTCCTATAATATTTCTCCGTGATCTATCTACCTATCTATCTATCTATAGAAAAGAGCCCACTTGCCAGGATGGAACACAAACTTTATTGCTTCTAGAACTTCGTCGAACAATCAGCTGTGCAAAATTCACAGGCACTAACGGCCAGTAGCTCGTTTATCACTGTCTACTCAGTACCGAAGCTTTCACAAATGCTGTAATTGTCACGCAAAATAAAACACATCCACAGGCAAAATTCAGTGGAAATATAAGAGGGATAACACTAACAGTCCATCAAGACTCAGCAATCAAGAATTTACGCACAACACTTAAAATCAAAGCTTCATAAATAAGCGCAAAAACACCGCTTCTATCTCACAGTTCACAGAGCAAAGCGCCGTACTCATCGGAAACTCGATTCACACTGATTGGATCGGGACAGCCTGGCTCCTTTTATACTTTCCGACGTGCATTCCAGAAAACTCTGGACCTCTCTAACGAGTCCCCGAGCAATCGCGTTTTGATTACGTCATAGAAGAGAAATATTAGGCTATTATGCATGGTAATGCAGAAAACTACCTTTACAAGCCTCATTGGGAAAATCGCGCCAAATGACCAAAATGTAGCCAAGCTTGGCGACTTTTGGCGAAATATCTTCATCAAAGTTTGCGCCAAAAATAAGTACCCAAAAGTGAAGTTACCGAAAGCCTACGACCAATATTTCTCGAGATTTCTAGAACCGCCATAGAAAATCAATGCGGAAACCAAAACCAACGTATCTCAGGTTCTAGTTGATCGATTTTAATGGAACAAAATGCAAAATTTAACTATTTGACGCGTAGGATACGAATTTTGAATCATTTTAAACCCCAGAACAACGGGTTGCCCCGAAAATTCGTAACATTTCCCCCTTCCCAAGGGCTGCACATCCCGTGGAGTACAATCCCACTAGGAGGTCGCACATATAGTTACAATACAACCTTCAACAATAGATCTTAACAACACAATTTAAGCAAGTAATCGATAGACATAATAAGCAAATACGCACTAATAAATAAATAATAAACACCTACACTTATGAGTAATAAACGTAATAAACAAATACACATTAACAAAAACCATTGTATTACAAATATGTACACTAAACATAGCGTTAGTAGAGTAAAGAGTTGAAAAAAGAGAAAGAGAAGAGAAAGACAGGAAAGGGTTGAGAGATGAAAGAAAGGAGGAATTACGCCACAGTGATCAATGTCTAATATTCAAATAACTAATTACAACCGCGGTAAACGGCTAGCCAATCCTAATGAACAAGTCTTGGTTTCGAGTTAGGTGACTTACGAATCCTTACGATGACATCATTCAGTCGGTTTAGGACTGTGTAAGGACTGTCCCACGTCTATTACAGCTTGGGAGACAGGCCTTTCCGTCGAGTAGGATTCCATAGACAAACTTTGTCACCTATGTTGAATTTGTGTCCCGTAGCCAGCCCGTAGCTATGTTGAATTCGTGTCGTAGTGAGTCTTCATTTTCTCCGCATTCAGGTTGATCCGCTCTCGAGCAAAATGGTGCACGTTTTCAAACCGTGCCCGAAGATTTTCCATGTACTCCTCTGGCGATGAAGGCGCATCTGTAGGGCCTCCAAACACTAGATCAGCGGAAAGACGAAGATCTCTTCCGAATAGCATCTGAGAAGGTGTGAAGCTGGTAGTCTCCTATAGGCCAGCAGGGAGAGGGGGAGTTTCTTGCCCCAGGCCTCCCCAGGCAGCAAAAGAGTTCGATAAAAAGTTGGCCGACTGTCTATTTCATCGGCTCGTACTCGGGAACTTTTATTTGACGTCCATTTAACGTCCGCTGAAGCTATACCGCCGACGTGTAATTCGTTCCGCAGCTCCCTGACCTCGGGAGAAAACTCAACCTACTTCCTCCATATACTCCTCGGTCTCAGGTATTTTTTATCCGTTGAACCGAGGTCTGGTTCGGACTTCGAAAGGACTGTTAAAGAGATGGCGTTGTCTATGGGGAAGGGGGATGGAGATGCTGCTTCCTAATACAGCATCGCTACCCCCCCCCACCCCTCACGTCGATTTGAATTTCGCCGCTCCTATCTCTTTTATCTTCCATCCAATAAGAAGCCCCCTTTTCATTCTGCCTGGCAGTATTTTTTTTCGGAAGCGTTCAGTTAGGTTCGTTTGACTCAGTGCAGTGTTGCGATGCAAAGTGTTGGGGCATATTCAAAAGTTTAACAGCTTACACAAGATAACATACCAACAAGAAACACACTCAATTTAAAAAGGTTAGTAAATTATTTCTGTGTTTGTTCACTTAAAACAAGTGTACTTTTGTTACTTGTTGAAATATCTGCTGAACAGAAAATAAAATTGCATGCATAATATAATTGGATCTGAAGTCGAAGTAAGCAATTTATGATTTACAGCGACTTTGCAACCTTTTTTAAATGAATAAAACATCGAATATTTTAAAAAATTAATAAAATACTGAAAATATATTTTTTCCATTACATATTTTCCAAAACCTATTTGTTTTTATAACATTGAAATTAAACGTGAGCATTGCATATGATCTAGTCTCATTTCTTCATTCTTTAACTAGCATTTTTAGCATTTTAAAAGTCCTTATATAACTCTGTATGGTCAGCATAAATACTTCCCCATGTGCTTCTTTGTATTGCATTTAATATAAGTCTCATTATAAATTTAATTATGTAATCGCTTAATTTCCTTGAAATAAACTGGGACATTTTGAATTTATCCAAGAAGAATTTTCTCTTGTAAATACACAAAATATCACAATATACATTTTAATTTATGTGACACTGTAATTATGTAATTAAATATATGCATAACTATTTACTTATGTTCAGCACAAGTTTCAACACAGAAATAATTTACTCATCTGATTTCTAAAATATTATTAGACTAAATTCATGACTAAATATTAGATATTTATTTCTTATTTAATAGGAAAATATTTTAAGAGAGACTTAAATTCTATAAAAATGAAAGGGCGAATAAAAATTATATTAGTTAAATAGTGAAATTTAGCATACTAAATTAGGTGTTGATGGGTTTTAAAAGTTACTGTATTTTGAAAATATAACTATTAATTAACATCTTTATTTGAAGAAATTAATTATCCGAATTAAGAACTACTTTCTTCATCAATTTGAAGTGGAAAATTTATATGGTAAAGATCATTAAAAATGTCCCTAAAGCAATAGATACAATCTCGAGTGAATCAGGATAAGAGAGCAAATTGTCGGGGAATCCTCGGGAAATCGCCCGGAGACACACAGTATCCCTCCGGAGTAGACAGTCCAGGGACCGTCACACGACCTGACATCCCCAACCTTCAACGGAAGTCCTGCACCGAGGTCGAACGGGTGAAATTGGGGTCCCGTGAAGACAGTTGACCGAGATGAGGCCGGGGATTTCTTGCTGCTTGGGTCTTGATTCATAGAGACGAGGAGCAAGAGATTGTTCATAACAGTGCGATTGAACCGCTTTTCCATGTCAGTCAGGGTGTCAGTCAGAAGGTTTGGGATGCCGTTGGATTTTAGTGTAAAAGTGTAGTCTGGGTTTTGTCTATTAAGAGAAATTGACATAGTCCTTTAAAAACTGCAGGGGTACAGTTCGTTCCTTGGTCGGAATGAAGTTGCAGATGGGTTCCATAACTGGAAATCTGTTCTTGCACCAATACCTCTGCTACGGTCGTAGCTTCTTTATCGAGAATAGGATACGCTTCGGGCCATTTAGTGAAATAGTTAATGACAACTAGGTTGTATTTGTTGCCACCCGAAGTTCGTGGAAGAGGTCCCAGGATGTCGAGGACAATCCTCTCGAAAGACGCTCCTACATTATAACGATGTTGTTTTCCACGGCTTTGTTTCTTCGGGATTTTGCGGGCGGCACAGACGTCACAAGCTTGACACCACTTTTCAACATCGTCTCGAGGCCTAGCCCAGTAGAAGCACTCGCAAACTTTCTGCAGAGTCGTCATAATGCCAAAATGGCCCTCGGTTAAGCCATTATGCAACTCTCCTAGAACCTTCAGAATCCTCGAACGAGGGAGTACTAATTGCCATCGAAGCGTCTTGCCATCGTCCAAATAAGCGAGACACGCTTCGTAGGAACGTCCTCTCAGCAGTCTTTTCGCGGTCGTCGGTTGGGATGAATTTCTACTAGCCAGTAACCATTCTTCAGGTCCAGAGTGGAGAACCATTCATTTCCCGATAAAGTGCCTAAAGTGTCATCTATCCTGGGAAGAGGGTAGCTGTCTTTGTTGGTAATATCATTCAGACGTCTATAGACAACGCAGAACCGCGTGGAGCTATCCTTTTTCCGGACCAAAACAATCGGTGAGGTCCAGGGACTAGTCGATGGCTCGATGACGCCATCACGCGGTATCTCCTTTAAAAGTCTGCTCACCTCTTTTTGCTTAGCAAACGGCAGCCGCCTAGGATGTTGCTTAATGGGAGAACGGCTGACTGTATCTATTCTATGTTGCAGCCTCGTATGACCAAAGTCAGTTGAAGTACGAGAGAAGAAGTCTTCAAATTCAACTATTACTTTCTCCCAGCTCTTCTGTGTTCTGCCGTTAATTCTCCTTCTTGTAACAATTCCTTCGGCAGACAGTCATATGAGTTCGCTATCGTTGGGTGATGTTCTTATTAATGCAGTAACAGGAGTGCATGTTGCCAGCACTTCATTTTTCTTTATCATTTTCGGCTTGTCAGTCGCATTCGCTATTTTAACTGGAATGCTAATTCTCGACAGGTTCACAAGTGTTGCTCCCACAAGTACTCCACTGAAAGAATCACTATTACTTGGCTGTACAAGTAATCCCAACGGAATTTATTGCTTTCCTTAACTGTTCCAGAAATTATAGAATCAGTTCTGGGAGGTGTAGAGTGATATCAGTCTAGGCTATTATTTGCTGAATAGGTAAAACGCCTTCATTCTTAATGCTATTTCTTCCGAGTCTGAACGAAGCTCATTATTCTTAAAGTCCAAGTTAAATTTGTGTGATTTTAAAAAGTCCATTCCGAGAATGAAAGAGTCCGTAGCATTGGCGACATATACCACATGGTCGTATCAAACGTTGTATCCATGGTCGTATTAAATGTAATTTCCACTCTAGCTTTTCCGCCCACTTCGATCTTGTCACCTGTCGCAGTCTGGAGGGTCAGCGAGGGCGGAATCCAGATAGTCTTCAAATTTAATTTCTTGGCCAGATCTTTCCTTATGATGATTACATTCGCTCCAGTATCAATCACCATGTAGCATGGGGATCCATTTACGTAGCCTAGTACGAAGAGCCCATTACTGCCGCCACTCATTGAGGAAATCTGTAAGACTTTCAAATGAGGCTTTTGAATATCCCGCAGCCTACGTTCCGCAATGTCGTCTCTCTCCCGTCTTCGTTCACGGGCTTCTGTGGTGTACTGGTGTTTGTGATCTTCACGACGACAGTTCTTTTCTACGTCACAGTATTTTCGTAAATGCCCTTCGCCACTGCAACTTATACATATCACTTTTCTTGGCTCCGACTGTACTTGTCGTTCCACCAAATCTTCAACTTTGTTCATTATTCTGTTCTCTAAACTCTTCATGTCCGTATCAGCTCGTTCTTGGACCGTCGCCGCTCTAACAACATGACGATCTTTCCTTACGGACCGCTGAGATCCCTCTAGCTTCATGGCGAATACAAGGGTCCGGCCCGTTGACAACAGATTTATTATCCCCGTGTCTAGTCGGAGACTGCCCCGCCTAGTACAGCAAAATTGACGGCAGACAGTGGTCCAGCTTGACCAGGTCCAAAGTACTTGCTTAATGTTAGTTTCTTGGAGAGCCAATTAAGAAATGGCTTTCTTTATTTCATGAGATTCCAGTACAACAGATTACTTCTCACGTAGAACTCGGGGGGTTTCCGGGGGATGTCCGGGAGACTGCGGACACCTTGGTTAAAGAAGGTGATCGTGAAGCCTCCGTTCTTCCATTGCATTTTACCTGCAAAGAGTTATTTTCCAGAACTAAATGAAAAAACAGAGCCACTTCGATCATTCTACTAGTGCAGTAATTCCCAACGGGGTCCATGTGGACCCTTTGGGGTCTATGAATCTCTTAAACGAATCTATAGTGTTCCAGGGATTTATTGTGGGTCAATGATAGATTTTTCTGTTTTTTTAATTTTTTATTATTTAATGAATATAATTGATCGATAATAATATTCGTTTTACGATCTATGAATAAAATACAGATTTTCATACGAGGTGTAATCACATTTAAAACTGGTTTCTGCAGGAAGTTGCACAGAATGGCTTTTGACACGCTGACAAAATTATCACTAACGTTTTAACGTCTTAAATTTTACGGCTTCAATTTTTAACATTAATGTCTTCAAGATGTCTTTTTTTTTAATAAATGTGATGCTGATTGACTTTGTAATTCGCTTTTTCCCCTTATCTCGAACTGTTTTTAATATAACAACGCTAATTCCGAATTTAGCCAACCAGGTGGTGCTGTGAGCGCTTTTTTTTTTTTCGTAGCGCATGGCAACTTTGCTATACTTAGACCCCACTTTTATGACTGTAGCTTTTGCCATTTATAAATTACTGGGGTAACAACCGACGTCATCGGGCACACTGTATATGTCACAATTACAGATAATTCTGTAAAATTGAAAGCGGTTTAGTAAAATGTAGTTTTCTTTAAATTATTGAACTAGCCTTCAACTTCATGCATGGTGTTTTTTTTTTATGTATTAAAAAAAGTGGGTGGTCTAGTGAAAAAAAAAGTCTTTCAAGGGGGTCTAAGATGTAAAAAGGTTATGGGAACCCCTGTACTAGTGCATCATTACTATCATAACTTTTTGTTTTTGAATAAGAGGAATTTGGTGATTTTGAAAGCCTTTTTTAATGTTTCACTTATTCATATAATACTTCAAATATGTTGATAATATTTTAGTGTATAACCAATGAAACAAATGTTAATGCAGAAGTTTTCTAGTACTGTTTTCCTGCCGGCAAAAGTGAAATGACAATTTGGCGTAAGGTAGAGACATAGCTGTAGACAAAGAAGATCTCTTATCTTGGTCTGACAAGTTTTTTTTTTATTTATTATTTCATTTAAAAAAAGCATTTGAAATTCGCATCAGTCTTGTAATTTTTTATTTCATATCAGATATCTTTTGGAAACCACAGGCATAAATTATCTGTCAAATGAACAAACATTTTTATCAGTCCCGTTTTACAACTGCATTTAATATTTGCTATACAGAAGACGATATTCACAGAAACCCACCACAATGTGTATTCAAACCACCTAGCTGTCCCTAGTCCGGGGGACTGTTGTCACCTTTGCCCAGCTTTCGAAAGTCTCAGGGGCTTCGCGTGGACATAAAATAAAAACTCGAATATATGCGACTTTTATGGCGGTGGTATATATCGAAACTTCGGAAACCCTCCTCAAGTATTAATTTTTAAAGAAAACATTCTGTAAATAATGCGCCTTTCGCGTGTTCGCCTTCGCACCTCATACGTATGCGAAGCGAGGCTCCAACTATTTTTATGGCTCATCTGTTTTTCTCATAGGATTCGCGTGCTATGGGGAAACAGAGAAACCCCCGCATATCTTTTTATTTGTCTAAAGTGTGGCCATTGTGCGGGGCAATTTAAGACGGAAATGCGTGTATAGATCGTGGAGCACATGAGGCAAATTGAGGATTTCAGAGAAAAACATGTCTGGGGGAAAATTTTGTTTTGGATGAAGGGGACATTTTGGGTTAGAATATTTTTATGTGGCATGCAAATGCATCATTACTTATTCGTACAGGTGTGTTATTTATATTTAAGAAAATCACTGCATATATATAAAAGGGTGTTCAACTGCAAGCTTCATAATTTATAGAAATGAGAGTATTGAAATGTTCTATATGAAAATGGAAAAACTTATTTTTCTCTTTCAAGTATATTTACATTTTGAAAAAAGAAGTTGTATAGCATAAAAAGAACAGTTATGGGGCGAAAATTAAAAGTCCGTGTACTGTATATTTTTAAACTTGTACCCAAATTTAAGTGTGTAGCGAAACTTTCATGAAGGAATTAGATTATGACGAGGCGGGAAGTAGCCAGAAAAAAAATTCCAGAGATATATGAAATAAGTCAAGTGTAAATAAGCAGAATTTTTGCACAATTTAGAGCTTTTTTCTTACTAATCCAAAAAATTTCGCTGGGGGGGGGGGGCGGATATATTCTAATATCCCTCTCCCTGGCTACGCCCCTGATAACGACACACACTTCCAGTTACTGACAGCGCCATCCATTATATAGCAGATGTAACAGCCAGTATTAAAAACTATATCATAAAGTTTTGTGTATTGACTGAGCATGAAGTACGGATGTTTTCACCCCCTTTTCCCTCAATAATAAACTTGATCTTTAAATATTTTGAAACAGACAATATTTTTTTTTCTAGGCAGCTATCCTAAGAAAATGGAAAAAGAAAAATACCTACTGATCCCGATTTCATTTCGATGTAAAGATACTATAAACCAAATTTTACCATTAAAAAATATTTTATTTTATTTTAATATTTATTTATTTATTTTCAATGCAACTAGCAATGCAGATAGTTATGTTTTTGCCTTACAGATATCATGAAAACAGGAAAAGCCAGTAATAAAACAGTAGGATACCAATAGCACAGTATGCATAAAAGAATCACGCAAAGGAATTACAAAGATAAAAATAAACCAGGTAAAATTTAAAACATCAAAACAAGATCAAGTCTGCAATGTCTTCAGAAGTCCTCTAGCCTCCCAGTATCTCGAAAAAAAAAACACTGTCTGGAAGAGAACTGAGCAAATAAGGAGATACTGAACGTTCACCACCGCATCGTTGCAGCAGAGGGCAGGCAGGATTATCCACTATTTTGAATCTGTGAACATGAGAATGTAAGCAGTCTTGCATCGTAGCTAGGCGAAAATCGCTAAAATATAACCCTCAAAAAATTAGTAAAGAAATTTTCATAGTTTTCTGATTTGGAGGGGTGAGGAGACTCTCCGCAAAGTCATCAATCGTAAAAATCGGTTCAGTAGTTTCCTCACAAAATTTTGAATTAAATCATATAAGTTCAAATACAAATAAGAGTACATTAAAAAATCGATTAAAATTCAATAAATTATAGTATATTGCCCAATTCAAGCATTAATTTTTCTGCGGTTATCTGATTCATTATTCAAAATAATTCTATAATTAGCACAAAATGACCAGAAAATTGGAGAATGAAGAAAATATGTTTTAAGGTAAAAAAAATGTTAAAGGATGTCTTCAAGCAATATCAATCATTTAAATAACTAACATGACAAAACCACAATTTTCGCGCTACATTCTTATAAATAAAAACGAAAATTTGTTTATGCGTGTGTTAGTCTGCGTCGCATACAAATTTTCATGGTTGAGCCGATCAGCTTGACATTTTGAACAAATACGTAAAAAGAAAAGAAAACTTTTGATCTATTTTAAAAATCTGAACATTCAACCATTTCTAATTTTTTGCGATATTTTGCTATCAGCTCTTTCATAACCGAGAGTAAAGAAGTTAACTAATTGAGTAACAAGTAAAAGTTAAGAACGAAAAACTTTATGAAACCCACACCGTTTTTACCATCAGCTTGAAATTTTTTATGTAAAAAAATTTAGTAAACAATCTGATCTTCTTTGAAAATTTGAAATTCACCCGTTCCATAATTTTTAAGCAAAATTTGTAATTTTTTACCTCTTTTCTGTATCCGAAAGTAAAAAAAAGTTAATTATTTTAATGATAAAAGTCTTCGCAAGTGATAGTAACGTCATTTTGATGTCGCTTTTGTCAGTCTTGAAGAGAAAATCGTGATTCGCATTCCTATCAAATAGCTTTTCGAGATTTCCCACTCTATAACTTTTATATACAAATAAAATTATTTCCTCTACATGAAGTATTTATGTAAGAGGGGCTTTTCCCAGCAAAACGAAATCTTACAAATTCGAAAAGTTTCTATAAACTAACACGTTCGCAGAGAGATTCCGCAAGTTTTCTGAAAAGCATGAAATTCCAATGACAGGAAGGAACACATGCTTTGAAAACGTGTGAAAGTTCTTTATAAGTGCGTTTGTGAAAATGTTTCGTGTGGGATCTTCTGGACCCACAAATATTAATTGAACATTTCAGTGGTCCTATTCTGATCGTCTGCTTTTCAATGCCAAGTGCGTTTGACGTCAGTTTTACGTTATGCATTTAAATTTACGCTGTTAAATTTTCAAAAGCTTTATAGCAAAATTATATCAAGAGCAAGATATTTCCTCAAAAATGGATTAAGATTGCACTTCTGCTGATGAAGGATAAAAAATTTTCTCCCGAAACGTGCGTCCTGATTTATAAGTACTTTTTATATGTATTACTTCTCAAAGTTTTAATTGTTTCGTCTTTCAAACACCAGTTTCTGTTGAATGTTTTCTAATGGGTATGTTCTGTCAGCTCAAGATGAATGTTAGTTAAGTTTTTTTTGTTTTGTTTTTTGTTATTTATCGTGCAAAGCTTAAAGCTCTCGGCTCGTGCTGATCTCTAATTTGAATAAGTATAGAAATTTTACTTTCAAAATAAAAAAGAGAGGACATATGTATTTTTCTTTGTTTTTAAACGTTATACATCGATTTTTTTTTCAATTTTATCTATTAAAAATTTATTTTGAAAAGAAATGATTCATTTAACATATCTTGAATGATTATAATCATTCAAAAGTAATTGCTTTTGAAATATCGGAAATTGTAACTCCTTAGAAACATAACTAATATCCCCAAATAGTTTGAATATTATTTAAGCAACTGAAAAAAGTTTAAAAAGTGATGTTAACTGCGTAACAGAATCTCTTTCTCTCTGCACTCGTTCAATTTATATCAGAAATAATTTCCCAGTTCTAAAATTTTTGCTTCCATTTGAAAGGCTCTGGTTTCAAATGAAAGCAAAACGTGTGTGCAATAAAATCACCATCACACAAAAAAAGCAAAGTTGCGCGCCTGCTCTCTAATCGAACTTAAAATGTTGAACCCCCCTCCCACAACTAAAGACTTTTAGGAAGTATTTGGAGTACTAAATCATATTCCATTTATTCACTGTATAAAGAGTGCATAATTTAATCAGATAGGTGATTGGTAGAGTTCAAAATATTTTTATGATAAGGCAAGGGAGGGGGAAGTGTGAATCCGCGGGTCCCTGAACTTTTTCGCCAGTGTTATGCCTTAGTAGCGAAGGATTTCCTGCACCATTGTAAAGGAGGAGGTACCTTAACGCCACTGAATGGTCGCAAAATTTTATTTATGTGTAGAATGAATCTGTTTACTATAAGCATAAGCCACCAGTCTGAGAAAACCAAAGATATTCATATCAGTAAAAAACCAACCAAGCTGCTATTCAGAGTTTTTATAGGTTTCTCCTAAATATCACATCAAAGGAACAAAAGTCAGGGTTTAGTAACGATTTTATCCTAAAAGATTTATTTCGTATGGTACCACAGGCAAATATTTAACAGGGAAAAATATTTTTAAATTTCATTTTTAATTCTCAACTCCCCAGGGATGATAGAGAAAAATATTAGAAGTGTGTATGAAATTTTCATCTGCACTTCATTATTTTAGAATTTCAGTTTGATAATTTTTTTAAAGAATTAATTATTCTGTTTCAAACAAAATTTTTAAATAGCATCTTCTTAAAAAATATATTAAAACTCTGTTTGGGTTTTCAATTCCAAAATGTTACGTTATTTAAAGAACAGTAAATTGTATGTATAGTTAACATTGTACTGCTAAAAATTCTTTCTGACAATTTTAAATTCGATCCTGAACTTTTTACTGCCTCGGTCGCTTTTATTTAAAACTAAAATTCTAATTCAGGTGTAATATTTTATTGTTCTAATTACTCAAAAGATGGCGCAACTTGCTTACCTGATGAAATTAAATTCTGGACTGGCCACTGCAGGTAAAACAACTAAAGGCTTTGAGGGTGAGTTGTGTGGACAGCGTATGTTTTCCTACTTAATTTACAAATTTTTCAAACTATCGGAAAATGTTTTTAAAAAAGAGAAAAGGTGTTTAGAAACGGAGAGAGGTTCTTTGCGTTACTGATGTCCACATTATTTAAGCAGATAAATTTAATTTTGACAGCAATTTTGACATGATGACAGACATACATATTTTCTGTCATATCAAGTAGTTGGACATACTATCTTTATTTCCGAAATAATTCGTCAATTTTTTTCGTTAAAAAAATTTATTTTCTGTAACGTAAACATACAGTTTTTAAAATTCTTATAAATATGTTATTTTTTGCTTGAAGCTGCAAAAAGTATCATTAATGATAATTTCTTTAAATGCAATTTTTGAAATTGGATTTTCATGCAGGCACCTAGCCAGAAAAAAAAATCAAGGTGAGCAATTAAAAGTGTTTCTCAAAGATACTTCTTAATTACCCTTTTGCTGGACAATAAATTGAAACGTCTGTTACGACAGCCCCTTCCCGAAGTTTTGGTTATGTTGCAATTTTCATACATTTTAAAATAGTGTAGATTATTTTTTCCTAAAATATTTTAATTATTTAATTAATTACACTAAATAATAAAAATATATGTATTTATATTTTTTATTATTCGTTTTATTCCATCGAAGTAGAACGGAATAGCTTGAATGATACCCTTATATATTACCACACTATACGTAAAACACTCACGTTTACCATATTTGTAAGGAAAACTTAAGTTTTTTTATTTATTTTGACACCATTTCGTCGGCCATTCATTTATCTTTTGAATTTTTCACTTTTTTTTTGGGGGGGGGGGGAGGGAGGGGGAATTAACAATTAAACAATAGCATTTAAGAAAGTGTATTTTATTTTGCCAAATTTTATGTTAACGTTTAAATTTTTGGTTTAGGAAGTATATCTAGTAGTTTTTTCTTTCAGGCAGTTGATGTATATCCATGGGTCTCTGTATGCTTCTCCACACTTTCAATTCTTCTGGTGTTATGATCATGTAGAATTGTTGAGCCGTACAATCATAACATCAAAGCTGCAACTTAAACCCTCATGTCTAATAAATGTTTTCGAATTTTCAAAAATAATTGGTTAATTCTATTTGAATCGTGAATAGTACAAAACGAATGGTGGAATTAGTTTTCCAACTTTATAAATACGAGGGCGATGCATTTTAGTGGGTTTTCGGTATATTTCGTAAGATAATGTAGGTGGGATATGATCTTCCCAAAGCCCACGAAAGGATTACTATGCACATGCTCTTTCTTCTATATTATTGTTAGAATTTGTGCTATGTTTTATTATATACTATAATTATTTATTTTGTTTTATTTCATTTGTTTATTTGCACACTCATTCATAGAAATTTTTGAGTTAAATATTGAAAAGTAATTCTCATAATGATTAAGGTAGAGTTGTGCATATAATGTTAGTGAACAATTTCAATTTTAGTTATTTCAGAATTAAGATAGGTATTCATAATTTATTTATGATAGCAGTGTGGTTATTCAATTCGTACTACCATATTAAATTTTTGTAAAAGTAGAAATTTGTATAAAGGTAGTTATTTTGTATTCACTATGAAAAAAAATTTATTCAGAAAACTTTTCGCTGCAAAATTAAAAATTACTTTTTATATTACATTTATATTTAAAAATACTTTCCGGATTTAAATAAATTTTAAAAGAATGCGTTACCCCCCCCCTTCCCTTAAAGAAAGAAAAAAAAGTAAATAAAGAAAGAACAGAAAGAAAAAAAAGTGACCAAGTCCAATTTTAATGTCTTGAAAATTTGTATTGTAAATTGTAGCAAACAAATACAAGAAAAAGTGTTTTTTTTGTGATTATTCTGTTCGTTATATTCTGTACATGAAATGTATACTGAATAATTACATCAGCTTTTAATTTATCAACACTTTTTTTATTTATATTTTTTATTTCGAATGCAGCAGGCACAAACGACATTATCCTTGGCCAACAAAAAACACAAAAAGGTGCTTAAACAAAAACTCGGTATTAAATCGCATCCAAAAAGTGTCTAGCTTCCCAATAGCGAGAGGTTACAGAGCAGGCATGAAGCGCAGGGCACTCCAGAAGATGTTCAGCAACCATCAGCTCGGCATCGCTGCAGACAGGACACAAGGGGCTACTCATGACGTTGATTCGGTGAAGGTAAGCAGCGAGGCTGCCATGCCCCGTTGCTAGTCTAAAAGCTGCGACCGCATGGTCTCTTGCGCGTTCAGGTAACTGGAGGATGGAGAAATGGAAAGGGTATACCCTTGACCGAATCTTCCAGCTCAAGCCTTTGGAGGTGATTAAATTTTATATTTATAAAATGTGCAACTGATTTATAGTCAACAGGGATTTTTTTTTCCATGGTCTTAACATGCTTTTCTCGCTCTCTTTTTAATTTAACATACTGATAACAGGCATTAGAGTCTTTGTATATTTGTTTTACAGCAAGCCTATACGAGGGGCATCTGTCTACGGTGGAGGTGCTTTGGTTGGAGGGCTGTTTAAGGGGTTCTAACGCATTACACCTGGAGAAAACAGCCCGAAACTCCAGACCGTTAAATCATCAGCTGCGCGGTAGACCCAAACTTAGGAACTTCACACCATAGCCATCAACCATGTTCAATGTCTCGTCCATGGCAGGGTTATAACACGCCTTAGATCTCACCAATCATTCAGCGATTCGTCAATCTCTCTGAGTGGTTGGTACGTAAAAATTTCGTTCTTTGAGCTCCAAAGTTTCTCCTTCGTGGCCATGCATAGCTTCCTATGTTGATCTTTAAGTGTCTCGCGGATTCCAGTTATTACAGCAAACTGGGCCTCAGAGAAGGACCGTAATAATAAAAATACAGGGACGAAACATATTGCCTTTCAAAATTATAAACCTATTTATCTGCCGATCTTTAGAAAAAAATACAAAGTTATAAAACAAAATATACAAAAGGAAGAAAATCTGAAACACTTTTTAAAGATTTTAAATCAAGAAACAGATTTTAAATAAGCACCAAAGTGCTATATATTAAAAGCGTATCGTAGTTTATGCGTCGACCCTATTTTTCTCCTTATTCCATTAAGTTGGAGAGTGTATCATTATTCATGACTGTGCCTTATTTTGCTTCCTTGTTTCATAAAACCTATCTATGGAATCGAAATCTATCTTAAAATCGCCTACTAAAAGTATTTTACAATCGTTGCCTTAAATATTGTTTCGAATGATCATCATAACCCATGAGTGTGCCGTGTTTCTCTTTCTGGTTTGACTCCTACTTTAACACCCCAACTCTCACCAAGGTGGCGATCATTAAACATATGGAGCGACCACGACGATTTTTTGTATTTATGTGACAATCGTAATTTAGAATTAAAATGGCGATTCGGAACAACATGTAAGTAAAGCATTCCGTTACATTTTTATTTATTTTGGGTTGCCAATTAATGTAGTTTTAATAATTAAGTGTCTTCAAATTCCTTTAACGGGTGCGTTTATCGCTCATTTGTTCACTGTAGTTTTCATCTAGTGCTTTTGGGAGCGTTGAGACTTGTACATAAGTCCTAGAGACCCATAACTGCAAAGCTCGGCAAAGTGCGGGATTTTTTAGGTTGGCGAGAGCGGTGGCGTTAAAATAGGACTCAACTCTTGCTTGTACCGTAAAACAAATCTTTGGAATCGAAATCTATCGTAAAATCGCATACTGAAACTGTTTTACAATCTTCTCCAGGCATATTCCAACTATATCCCGTAGACATTTTAAATACTGTTTGGAATGGGCATCATAATTCATGAGTGTACCGTGTTTTCCTTCCTTGTTCCATAAAACACTTCTTCGGAATTGAAATCTACATTTAAATCGCCTACCAAAACTGTTTAACAATTTTCGCCTGGCATAGTCAAACTATACTTCACCTTTATAAATACCATTTGGAAAGCGTATCATAATCTATCAGTGTACCGTATTTGTCTTCGCTGTTCTATAAAACACTTCCTCGGAATTAAAATCTATTTTAAAATCGCCTTCTAAAACTATTTTAGAATATTTGCCAGGTGTTTTCTAGCTATACTCCAAATATATTTATAAAAAATACCACACAATTCATTACAGAAAAAAAAACGCATTTGAAAAGTGACTCGATGCGCTAATTTTAGGAAAAAGTGTATACAGAAAAAACCTGGGAGAAATTAATAGCACTCTGGTGCTAATCAAATAAATAAGAACTATTTCACCTGACTATTTAAACTTTTTAATGCTTTAAATTTCAATAACGTAAAAGCTGCATTTCGACGGGGCAAAACGTTTAGAGCTCAAAGCAAGCAACCGACATTGAATAAACCAAAAATGTTGATCAAGTATTCGTATCAGTGGGGGTATAGGGGGTAGCCAAGAGGGGGGTGGGTATAGGGGATCACCCCTCCCATGCAGAATTTTTTGCCATATAAAATGTATAGTCTTCACTCACTTTTCGCACACACGCATACATATATGTGAGTTGTAGTATTCGTAACCCTCCCCCCCCCCCCGCATGATAAATTTCTGGCTACTCCACTGATTCATATACAACGATATTTAAACAGCCATATTGCATTAAAATAATCTGAAATAGAATTTTCTGCAGGTAACCACTCATACACCAACAGAATAAAATTGTTTTTAATAAGACACTAGATAATCATTTTAAAGCGTTCGAGTGCAAACTGCGTTTTAAAGTGAATAAGAAATGATTTTTTTTTCCTACAGAAAACGAAATGTTTCGGAGCAGATGGGCAGTTTGTTGATACAGGCAAAATTTAACATCTTCTTACGATTCATTTCAAAGAATGAACCTTATTTATATTTATTCTAAAGATAAATAAATAGTATAAATATAAATTATTAAAGTAAATGTATGGTGACCCGAATTGTTAGGGACCATGAAAGCTAGAACACATCAGTATAGTGAACGGTTGGGATCTTATACTCTAACTCTTGACCAGTGGTAGTCAACAGGGTGTACCACCACAGTGTGGTCCAGAGTATATATGAAAATACTTTGTATTTTGCAGGGTGCAAGCAATGTTAATAACGTAAAAAATAAATGTAGACAACAGCAATTACATGTAAGAGAAAGTCAGTTCTAAATACTACTTTTACGCTAAAGTTGAAAAATAATTTATAATAAACGTATTTTGGTTAATAAAAGACGTGCATTTAAAATGTGATCATTGAACAGAATTTTACGTAATAAATCGCTCAAAGAGTTAATGCAGTATTCCTGTATATGGCTAAGAAATGATGTGAGGGCAAGGCATATGATCAAAACTAAACGAGGAAATCACAATTGTTAACATGTTTTTATTTTCTTTTCCAGTTTTAGCTAAGTTACAGGCTTAGGTAATATCAAGTTTTTCTTCATTCAAAAAAATATGTTCAAAAACTTTAAAAAAAAAAAAATGGAAAAGAAACTGAATTTTATTTAAATTTTTCTTTCTGTGGATTGGGCGGCAAAATTGTAGGAATGAATACATTTTGGTTAATTCTTTGGAAACTTCTTTAATTCTTAAATGTACTTTTTTAAAAAACAGATGTAATTAATATTTCATTTTCATCTTGTTACCTCACAAATTTTGAATTTTACATGCACAATGAAAGAAATTGAATTTTGCTGAAGATATGCTCACGGATTGTCTTAATTGTTTTGTATAAAATGAATATTCACCTTTTATTTTTTGAATGCACTGATAAATTACAAAATGAAAATAGTAGAAATTTTTTTTTCAATTAAAAAAAAAAGCAAATATTTTTTTGAGAAATCAGTTTCAGAAATTTCATTTTTATCAGTAAAAATAAATAGATAAATAAATAAATAAAATGAATATTATAGGAATGTCACCCTGAAAATTGCTTCGCCAATAAATTGTCAAGTGGATAAGAATTGAACATTGGTAGATTGCTGAAGGGTTCTGTCCTATCACGTGTCTGTCGATCAAGAGTCTAGCGTTTTGGCCGGTTTTCTGCAGATGTTACGTGGATTTTTGTGAGAACCTTTTAAAATATCCTCCGCCCAAGGCATTCCTTCCTTTGGCAGATAGCCCTAGTGTGCTTGCCCTTAACAAAACAAACTGAACATTGCTTCAGCGTACTCCCCTTTTGCATTCCCTTCCCTCTTTGATTACGTACGGGTCCGTGTTAAAGTTACATTTAGAACATTTCATGAAGTGAATTTCGTGTATCAAACTTTTTATCAAAATAACTGGACTTGCAGACATGTGGTTTAGAAATCGCGCGCGTGAATGATACAGCTAATTCTATTATTCTTATTAAAAAGTTTGAACTTGTTTAGATTTGCTAAGTGTGCATTCATAAGCATCCTAGTAAAATATAGACCGCTTTTGTGTAATTTGTGATTTCCTTGGTCCTTGGTATCTGTATGTATTTAAACATTATCATTAGTATTAATGCGTGGGATCATCAAAGCAGGTCGCCTTTGATATGGTAAATGAAAATTATAATTTGCCCTCCTTTTTGATAGAAAAAAAAAATGCGTTAGAATTTCTGCTGATTTACATAAATATATTCTAGATTATTATTCTTATTACTTGGCGGGTCTTGTAATTTTCTTGTATATTACCTACAGATGCATTAGCACTACTCTCCCCCCCCCTCCCCTTTCTCTCTTTTACACCAAGCTGATGATTAAAAGGGGACGTAATGACGTTGATCTTTCGTTGACCCAGCACGTGCACCTGAAATTAGAGACGGTAGGTGTCGCTACACCTCAACTCAGCTCTGCTCTTCAAAGGGTAAGTAGGCGTATTGTAAAGGAATTGAGAATTCTTATTCCACTTTTTTTTTTTTTTTTTTTTTTTTCGATTTTTCTCTTTCTCTTTATAGCAAGCAGTAAGAAACATTTCTGAAACCACAAAGAATTGTAATGAATAAAAATATTAAGAGAAAAAAAAATAAAATTTAAAAATGAGCCAGAATCGTTAAAATACGGAGACCCCATGCCTACGCATTACCGAAGTGGAAGAAAAAAAGGTCACACAGAAGTTTTTCTGACTACACCCGTAGAACCAGACAGCCCATTTCCTCTTGCAATTAAGGTGTTTTTTTTTAAATATTTTTTTCATTCGCTAGACAAAAGACTCAGGCACGAGCCAATTGAACACAAAACAAAATTCGCGCTCTTTTCTCATTCTGCATTGCTATTGTGCTGTCAGCGCCATCTACTGGATATCTGGAGAATGTGTCTCACCTGTGGAGAAATGTGGAATGCAGTTGCGGGCTTTTATTTTTTTATTTTTTTTTCTCCCCTCTTTCTTTTGGGTCCTTTTCCGATTTGTTTAGTTTTAATTCTATTGTAAGATAAACACGCGCAAACACAGCACCACCCTTTAATTTTAGCTCATTTACATGGTGCCTTTTTTTCGGTAATAGATGGTTTTTGGAGTGGGGGGGGGGAAGGCATCTTTTCTTTTAATTATTATTATCTTACAAAGATGTCAAACTGCATGATGCGGTTTGAGTGGAAGAATGCTTGAAAAAGAAGGGTAGGACCTAAATATTTTGCTAATTTTTACTTCCGTTGAGGTCAGAATTACTGAAAGAATAAGCAATTTTTTTCGGCATGCATGAGTTATTACTATATATTTGCTGTTTTTATTAGATCTAATTACTTAATTTCATGTGGCATTCCTGCCATGAGTTATTAGTATTCACAGTATCCCATTTCTTTAACACTAATTAATCATATTTGATTAAGCCTTAGCACCAACAATTAAACCACTAGGGAAAATCTTACTAAAATTTTTCTTTTTTAATAAAAAGAATGCTACTTTATACACATTGGAATCTCCGCAATGTACTACCTGTATTACACAGCTATATAATGTGATGAAATTTTTTTCTATAGATCAAATTCAAGTTTGCCTTCCGTAAATTGACTGTTTACAAAACTTCTGTCTAGAATTTATGAAAGTTAAATGTTGTTATTTCTCCTCTTCACTTGGAATTTGCATCTATCATAGTTCCACTTAAAAGTAGCAAGAACCGCACGCTTGAGGAATTGACTGAGAAAGTAAAGTTTCATGTCATAAAATATTTGCTAATTTTTAAATAAAGCCTTCCTTATTTTTTTCCAAAATAAAATGAATATCTTGTGTACAGGGTTGTCATAAAAAAGAACTATTCTGCCAGAGTCAGTGCATTGGTATGTGTGAGCACCCAATTCAAGATCTAATACTCCGACCCCGCCTTTTATCGTTTTTTTACGGTGAATATCTGTGAAGAACGGCTCTCGGTGATTGGTGTCGTGTGTATGCCATATGTAATTTTACCCTCTGTACCCCGATATTGCTTTTGTTGGCCGTTCACAGAACTGTTTTTATGTGTGCACAACGCATCTGATTTTTATAATACTTGTACCGTTCCAACGCTTTTTAAGGTTTTGTAAGGTTCCTGATCTTTTTGCGACGACAAGAACTACTTTTATGAGATTTGGAAATTTGATCGATTAATTAACAGTTGCAATGGAAAAGAAAATTACTCTTCACAAAAGCCATAATCGTTATCTTTGAGCTTTCATAAATATATATATATATTGTTAATAAAATGTAATCAATGTCTATAACAAAAATTATAAAATTTTTTCTAACAAATTTAACCATCGCTGATTTAATTTTAATTTTCATTTATTTGTTAACAGTATTTTTTAGATCTACTGGAGAGCTCGTTGCTTAATGACCTAGCATTTGTTTAATTTAATTATTTAATTTAATTTATTTATTTATTGTTTATTTATTTATTTTAATTTCTTAAACATTTTTTTTAATTTTTTGGGACTTGCTGACAAACATCAAGTAAAAGGATGAGACCGGAAAAAAACCTCAGATTATTTTTTAATATGTTGATTGATCCCCCTAACATAAAAATAATGAAATGCAATAAAACAGCGCTTTTACCTGTACTTCAATTAGAATTCCAACCTCCCCCTTTTTTTTGGTGAAAGGAGAGGGATGAACTATATTATCTCAAATACGAGCTCACTATTTCGTAGGTTTTGCCTATTTTTGCCGATACGAGTCATAAGCGTGAAGTTTTCTAAACCAATTGATATTCAAAAAGACGGATAAATTCATAAATTAGAAGGTGTCAAAGGCTTTGCTAAAAGAGAATTCGAGAGTCAGCGGACTACCAAATTGCTTACATTTTTACCATTAACTAACTTTTCTTCAAACATGAATTCATTTCAAAAGGAAAAGGCTCAAATTAACGTGGTTATCAAGAAAAAATTTCGGGGGTTGGGGAAGGTTCAAGTTTTAGTGTCATCTGAAACAAGTTTACATATTCATTCGGGAAATCCGAATTTTTTAGCTCGTGAAACTTCAAGCACTTTAATAAAACCTTTTAAAATGTCTTCTAAAACTAATATTTGTACGTGAATGTATGAAAACTTTTTTTTTTTTTTTTACCTACATAATATTAACATATCAAGAAAAAAAATGAGCTCTGTTGTAATGCAATTTAATAATTTTGCTCATAAAAGAAAATCTCCACTTTCCTATAAATGATGTTTTATTTATTTTTTTCTCTTTTTTAATGTAAGAGAATTAAATTAATTTCACTCATTTAATGACTTCTCGCAGTGGGTTTAATTATTTTTCCATTTTAATTTGAAATACTATGAAAGACAGTGGACTAATACAAATAACACGTTAAAACTTGTGATGCGTGATTTTAAGAATGTTTTTAAAAGCAATAATATGTTGTTTGACCCCATCATGGCCGAGTATGGTTTCACTCATTTAATGACTTCTCGCAGTGGGTTTAATTATTTTTCCATTTTAATTTGAAATACTATGAAAGACAGTGGACTAATACAAATAACACGTTAAAACTTGTGATGCGTGATTTTAAGAATGTTTTTAAAAGCAATAATTTGTTGTTTGACCCCATCATGGCCGAGTATGGTTTCACTCATTTAATGACTTCTCGCAGTGGGTTTAATTATTTTTCCATTTTAATTTGAAATACTATGAAAGACAGTGGACTAATACAAATAACACGTTAAAACTTGTGATGCGGGATTTTAAGAATGTTTTTAAAAGCAGTAATATGTTGTTTGACCCCATGATGGCCGAGTATGGATAAAACATATTAGACCACTAAAATGTGAAGGTCCCACGTTCGGGCCTACTGCGCGGATCTCTATCTAACGGTCTGGAGATCTCTATCTAACTGTCTGGTCATTAGATTTTTTTTTTTCTCCAGATGTTAGAAACCTTTAAAAAAGTTCTATCAAAGCACCCCCCCCCTCCCACCGTAGGCAGATAAGCTTGCCATAACACAAAGCACGAAAATGTAGTTCAAAATATGTGCCGAAAAGTTAGTTTCGAAATAACAATCTCTGAGACAGAAACCTATACAACAGCACAGGTAAATTTCCATAGACGTTCCGATATTACATTTTTCACGTTCCTCAATACGTCACGTTTTCAATACAGTCATTGCTTTACACAAAACAAAAGTTTTGTGTAAAGCAATGGCTGTATTGTATTTCCCCTCCCCCTCTCTTCTGATATATACTTATGCTTCCTTTCTCATATCCATCCGTGGAACCGTCACTCAGGTGTTTGCACCTGCAAACGTTCTGTCGAGCTAATATTGACAGGGGCGGCGGACACCTGTAGGGCGTAGGTTAACACAGGAGAGACATTATCATTTACGACGGTGTCATTCCTTGGCTAGACTGCGGGTCCCGACGTTTTTTATTTTTTATTTTTTTATTTTTTCTACACAAGCAACTGTTGGACAATCAGAGGGAGGAAATGCTGAGATTGTTTTTTGAAAGCTAATGGTCGTAATTTTTATGGCTTTGCCGCTTTATTTATTTATTTATTTATTTTTCTTTCCTCGGTGATATTCCATTAACCACCCACAATTACATGCCGTACAGGTAATGGAAAGTTCCCCGCTGCAATTAGTTTCGGGAAGTTCTCTGCAAGACTTTTCGATAAAAATTTCAATAATAAATTAATTGCTTGGGTTTTAATTTCAGCTCTAATAAAACTAGAGTCAGGTGGTTTATTTATGTATTCTATTGAAAAAGTGAAAAATAGTTTCTTGTAAAGCGCATCTTATGCATCATGGACGTATACAAGGAGAGTGTTTATGGGTTATGTGTGGATCCCCCCCCCCATTAGTGCACGTAAAAACGCTAATTTTTGCAGTGTATCTACCTTTTGAGTCCGTGCCTCAAAATAGTAGGTAGTAAAAATATTTCAAATAAAATTTGAAAATTTTATACGAATAAGAAAATTATATTAATTCCGTAAACCCTATTATAATTTAATGAGTAATAAAGAAAATTTACTGCAGCGAAGATTAAAAAAAAATTTAATGCAATTGAATTTTTTTACAAAATATTTACAGCAAAATTTACTGTCAGTCAAATTTTATTGTAAGAATGGATCCCACCCCCAACACTTAGATTTACCCCCTTCCATGTGAAAATTATAGCTACGACCGTGTCATGCATTCAATTTAAACAATAAATATACATTTACTGGAAACTTTTACGGAAATTCCTAGCTTGTATTTGAATACAGGACAATTTCCGTAAGGGCCAGTTTCTCTCTGAAACGGAATTTCTTCTGTAATTTAACGGAATAAAAACGGAGTAAATTTACAGAAACAGTGCTGGAATCCCACTTGCCAGTACATTTTCCGTAATTGCGTGGAACTTATTTTGAGCGCACTTCATGTTTAATCTGTTCGCATCGAAACCATTATTTCGTGAAATATTCATGAGATACCGTCAATTAATACCTCAATCAATGCTTACAAAATACAGTAAAACCTTTATAAAAGGAATCCATGGGTTCTGATATTTTTTTACCACACAACTTAGACCAATTTCCGTTTCATGCAGGCTCATTCCGGACAATATGTTAATAGAAACGTTCTAGATATCACCGAGTCACGAAAAGGGTTTTCAATTTATTATCAATAAAATTATCTTTAAATGCCCACTGACAACATTTTAAAAGATTTTTAAAAAAGATATATACTAAATTTCTAAACGCAGTTGAATAAGAGAAAAATGCTAAGTGTCCAATTTGCAAGATAAGTTTCAAAGATTAACTTTGCAGGTGTTTTGGTCACAGACGAAAGAATTAAGCAGGCCTCCATGTAAGTAAAAAAATATTTGGGGTTTACAAATCGAAATTGTTTCGAGGGAGAATCGAAATAATGTATGTTCTCCCGTAATATTGAAAAACTGTTTATTTTATTTCACTTTATTTTTTATTTTATTTTATTTTATTTATTTATTTATTTATTTTTAGTAAATATTTTGAATAGAAATTCCGACACCATGAAAAATTATTTTCTTAATGAAAACACAAAGTATTTTCTTATTATCATTATCATTACTATTATAATTAATTTCTACAGTTTTTCTCCTTTTCCACAACTTCACCTAAGTACTTCTTAGCTACTGCAGCTTGTACTACGTTAAACATAGGTTAGCTATACTAGTGTTATATTAATTTTATTATTTATTCATTTAATAATTTAATTATTACTATTGTTTTTCTTTTCTTTCCATACTTCCAGATTATTTTTTTTATTTTTTCCCCCTCCATGGCAATACTTGTCTAATGATGGCATTTAGTTTTCTCTGATGGCATCATGCACTAGTACTGCCTCCATAACTGAGCTTCGATCTTCATGTCTGGTTCACTACCTCGTTGTTTATTTCTAATAGTTGTGGTCGCGCCCCCAGGTTACAAAATGACTCTATTTTTGGTCAGGTAACTTGCAGAAACCTAGCTATTATTTTTTTTCGATTAAATTGAAATGTGTGTGCGGAGGCGCCTGACGATAGAGCATACCATTTCAATTTTCCATTCCATATCCGTATCATGAGGATACACGTGGTTAGACTTAAAGCCCACCTGATCTCATTTGGCGCATTATATCCAAATTTTCCAAACTTTCATTGGCTTTGAAGGCTCTATTTATACACTTTTTTCGGTTTAAGCTTGTTAATTGGCAACATGTGCTATCTGTTTTTTTTCATTTTATCAATGGATTATCTTGGGATTCCACATTACGTAAGTTAGCTATTCTATATTATATCTCTAATATATAAAATTCTCCTGTCCCAGTGTTAGTCACCTAACTCCTCCGAAACCACTCGACCAATTTTAATGAAATTTTCTATGTATATTCGTTAGGTCATAGAATAGGTTTTTAACTATGTCTCATACCCCTAAGTCATAAGGGCGGTCCACCCCAAAATGTTTAGCCCCCGAGTGCTATTCATTTCAATCAGGATTTCTGTGTAGACATTAGCGTGTCGAATCACTTTTCAAATGTGTTTGCCAGATAACGTGGAGGGGGGGGGGGGCGTTAATAAAATGTTGAAAGTCGCACAAGGATTTGCAATTTTTGATAATGGATCGCTAAATGGGGAGCTAAAACATGACAATTTATTATAAATATATTTCGAGTATAGTTAGAAAACGCCTGGCGTATATTGTAACACAGTTTTATTAGGCGATTTTAATATTGATTTCTATTCTGAAGAAGTGCTTTGTGGAACAAGAAAGGAAAACACTTAACACTCATGGATTATGATTCCCATTTCATGTCTTTGCGGCATAGTTGGAATATGCCTATGCCATGCACGCCATGTTTTTCACACGGACAATTATACGTGGCATGATCTCGAGTGGGCAAACCATGCAGTTTGTTTGTGTTAGCTAAAAATATTGTTCACTGTATTCCGTTAAGGGATTGATATTATTTTTTAGTAAAATTATTGTAATTAGCGATATATATAAATGTAAAGAATAAATTACAATGAATAAGAAATATAAATGTTTGGTATTGTGTTATTTTTATATTTCAGCATTGTTCACAGCGCTCCATGCCTCTTCCGCTCATATACCACATCCTCACACACTTACAATAAGTTAGTTATTTCTTTCTACTAAAATAATCCTAGGAATAATTTATATGGCAAAACTACGTTTGCCGGGTCAGCTAGTATATATATATATATGTGTGTGTGTATATTGCTTATAAATACTATAACTGTGTTTAAACTATTCACTGAATTCCTTGAAATGACAAACAATTTATTGCATAAATCATATTCTTGTGAGGGGGAAAAAAATATGAGACATTTTAAAACATTGGGGTTAAGTATTAACAAACACGTTGCAAATGCATTCACAATGACCTGTATCAACTCCCGAATAATGGCAGGGTGAAAAAATCACTTTCCTTTAGATTAAAAAGAAATACCAGCAATTTTATGAAACGAAAAGAAAAAAAAATATGCACGCACCAACTTGATGAATAGCTATGGTATTAAAAATGCTGCTCTAACAATGAAGGTGAAAAGAAACCGTACAAAAAACTAATAAAATATTTCACAAACAATTTTCTGAAACATCTTCATAAGCATATTCTGCATTCTAGTATTTTTTCGCACTCTTTTTACAATGCACAGAATAAAGTAAGAGTTTTGCAACTGTCGTGAATGCTTCTTCATTGTGTGATTTCACATTTTTTTTAAAACATATAATACTCACGGTTTTGTTATTGTAATCGTTACACTGTCTAGTTGCCTAACAAAACATGCGCTTTCTCGGAGCAACTTTCCTTTTCTTTTTTATTTAATTCCACGAAGAACAAGTCATGTATCATCTTTTTAATTCGCGGCACAATAGAAAGGAATCAAATTTTCGCTGCAATGTAATAGTTTTTGATATTAAGATGAAAATTCCCGCCGTGGTATTAAAAACAGAGTGTAAGAAGGGAAGAGAGAGGAGATGGGGTGTTTGTTGCGAAACAATAATTCGCCCAAGAAATTAGCGGGGTGTCAAGAGTTCGCGTTTTCCAATTTCCATCCTTTTCATCGGTCGGTCCCGACTCGACCTGCCGCAGTGACCCGGGGCTGGAGGGAGAGAGCCGCACGAGGTTAAACGGCGGCCGGCCTGCGTGGGCTTTTAGGGGAGGAGAGGGGACCTATCGCAAAATGTATATTCATAGGATGGTAAAGCGAGAGACAACCGCAAATTTAACGGCAGCGGTTACTACTTCTCATGTTGAGGTCTGAAGCCTTTCTTTCAGTAATGACATAATTTATGCATTTTTACATTGAGTGTCGAAGAAAAAAGAAAGTTCAGGTAGTCCCTTCTGTTCGAGCTACCGCGGCACACCAGCGGAACTGTAGCCAGGAAATAATTTCGGGGGTGGGGTGGGATAGAGATGTTTCAGTTTTATGTTTCTCAATGAAGCAATTTTTTGACACCCTTCTACAAATAGTAATACATGTTTCTGAAAGTTTAAGAGGGGGGGATTTGAATCCCCCAAACCCCCCCTTGTGCACTAGTAGCTGACACGGTACCAGTAACTGACACTGACTTTAAATCTCAATTTTTTATATCCAGAACCTGCTAAAGGTTAAAAAAATTACTTGAAATTAAAGATAAATTTCTAAATTGGTACTTAATAGCACCGTTTGTCGTTTCATAAAAGTTCTGAAATAAAAGTTTATTTAATGAGTTATCTGGCAAAGCGAGACAGTTACTGGTGCTGTGTCAGTTACTGGTGCACCTGCCCCACTTATCGTTTAGTTAGTTGAAAAATGGTGGATTTAACAAACATTTTTAACTTTATATGTACGCAAATAATTATCAGTATACTGCGATTTATTCCATATTACCATAAAAACAAACCTTTTCTATTTTTAAAAATTAGAACTTGTATTGTTATAGCTAAAAAATATACCAGATTTAAATTTTTAATTTAAATATTTAAATCCGCCACAGCTCAGCAGATGTAAATCTAGGTTTTTTTTTTTTTAATTCTCATAAAAAAGACCAATGATCCATCTCGAGGAGCCATTTAAAAGTGCACAAGTTGCGAATCTACTTTGACGCATTATTTTTTGCCAGAGTTTATCAATTTCATGCAATTTTTAATTTATGATGTCACGTTAAGTTCCGCCGTTCTAAATGCCGTAAAAGACACCCTGGCTAGTTCACTCAGTTTTCTAACGGATTAAACTTACGACGGCGTTGAATAAACAAGTAAAGAAATAATAACAATAATAACAATAATAGTAAAATCTTTAATAGGGCCGTTATAGAAGAATACAATCCTATGTTAAAAAGATAAAGAAGTAGTGCATTTTTTCAAAAATTCAAAAAAAAAAATGTTAGCCAAGTATATAATAAATTTATATCAGGTAATTATCCTCTTTAAGACTTGAAATAGTTCTTTTGATTTTGATGCAATTGTGCTTTAGTATTTCAAGTGTCATTGCAAATAGAAAACAGCTGCTATAAGCAAGTATTTGATTTTTCTGAAATTCTACAAAATGAAATAAAAATGGGAATTTTTAATAAAATCCCAGGTAAAACGTAAAGCATATTTATGTCGGATAATTCTTTTTGAGTTTGGAAGTCAGTAGGCGGAAATGGAGTAGGTTGCCACTCGCATTTTTTTAGAAATATACATTGATAAATACTGTCTGAAGTAGACAGTATTGATTCAAATATGATCGAAATATTTATCTTAGTATCAAAACACTGAAGCTTCGATTGAAAAGGTAGGCGATATATTATATTGGCATTTATGTAAAGATGTTTTATTACGTTTTCAACATTTTTTCAGTGATATTTAATGTTTTTTTTACGATGCCAACGAATAATTTTATAATTCTCTTTAGTTCTATGTCTTGCGAATATTACGTTGTTTTTTAGGAACACTTATAGTGTTTGTTAGGCCTTTTAATGAATGCAAACAAGTATGTGTAATGGGGGTAAGTACAAGCAGAAGGGGCAGGTTGTTCAGGATCTGATATTCTACCCCAGAGGAGTGTGGTATATTATTTACAATCTTGTATACAAGATAGTAAGGTTAGATATCTAACTACATTATAAGAAAGGATATTAATGTAGTAAAATGGAAGAACAACCAGATTGTATGCTGAGCATTGGAATTTGAATCTATGGAGCTTATGGGGTGAACAAAACGTTGGTGCCCAAAAATCTAAAAAACAGATTGATTTACCTCAACCTGGAATAGATGGATCTTATAATAAAAAGATGGGTGGGTGGGAGGGGGGTAGACCTTCCTTATCGATTTTTGAGTTCTTGCGGGCCGAGAAAAAAAAAAAGGTAAGAAATGGTGGTGGTCATCTGAAAAAAACACTCAAAATACTGGTGTTAAACGATAAAGTAATTAAAAAACTTTGTAAAAAACACACATAAGAAGTAAAAGGAAAAAGGATACGCGTTTCGTTCAAAAATTGTTTTGAACTTCTTCAGTCCAAGCTCTTCGACGTAAAGAACACAGGGAACTGAAAAGAGCTAAAAAGAGCTAATAGTTCTTTTTAGCTCTCTTCAGTTCTTAGCTCTTTTCAGCTTCTTTTCAGTTCCCTGTGTTCTTTACGTCGAAGAGCTTGGACTGAAAAAGTTCAAAACAATTTTTGAACGAAACGCGTATCCTTTTTCCTTTTACTTCTTATGTGTGTTTTTTACAAAGTTTTTTAATTACTTTGGTGGTGGTCATGTTCAGAGTGTTGGTGGTCCAACACTCTGAACATGATTGTGGTAGCGGCTTAGAAAATCCGCCGAGAGATGTATGAGGAAATGTCTCAATTAACAATTTTTAACATTTTCATGAGACATTGTGATAAGTTTGATGAAATCAGAGAGACCGGAATTATTGTCAATGCATATAATCATTGTCATTGTTATACCTCAACTTGGACTCTAACAAACGCTTTGATTGTGTGAATCATTTTATCACGTAGGCTGGCAAGTAATTAAAATGCAAACTTTGTAAAAAGGAATAATTGCCAACGGTGCCAGAATTATAAAGACGTGCTACACAAATTGTTTAGTTCCGTTTCAAACAAAAATCTAAATGGAAAAAAGAAATCGAACAGGTAAGAATAATTGATGAATTCTTTATTTTATAGTTTAAATATATTTAGTATGCATTTGAGGGAAAAATAATTAACTTAATTAATCATATAAAAATAATTCTGAAGATTTATCATTTAATTTAGCAAGTTATGAAAATTAAAAGATTCAATTTTTCCCTCTTTGAGGCCTGTTTATCTATCCTACCCCCATTAGACGCCAAGTCTCCCATTTTGGGACCATATCATATCTTCTAACCAAGAAAAGATTTTCAAAAATATGAACTGCGAGTGATTAGAGACGTATATTAAACGTCCAAACACACAAATTAAAAAATGCTTTGCGCGGTTCATATAGCGGTGTTTAATGGGTTAATAAAGTACACCTTCATGATTCAGATATACCACACCTGCCAAGAAGTACATTGCATCGACAAAGCTTTAATTTAAACCACGGGGGTCTTACCAAATACTAAAATGGTCATGTAGCACAAAATATTAAAAAAAATTTTTTTTTCGTCTCTTGAATAATTATAGACCATATGAAATTATAATAGCTATTTGGCCAATGTTTAGTTATCTTAAGCTTGATAAAAGAATTAAACTCTTTTTGATCTACAGAGGCATACAAATCGAATGAAAGAATACAAGAATGTAAAATATTTACACGAGGAATCAAACTCAGTTTGTGTTCATTTTCTTTGAATTTATGCGTGATCATTATGCGCTTGTCTTCTTAGAATGAACTAATTTAAGATGCGTTAAAACTTCATTGCAATGCGTCAAATTATATGGCGTATTGGCATTTTTGTAAGAAGAGGTATTTTTTAGATCTTCTTTTTTTTTAGTCATAAATACTATGTAGTAAGAACACTAACATACCTGATGTTTAAAGCATTTTTGCCTTAGCTACAAAATATAAGTACACCAATGAAATTTATTACCTAGTTATGTTTCAGATAAAACATGTGCGTTTTAGGCAAACTCCAAAGAGTCAAAAATTGATGCCTCAGTCTCATATTTTTATGGAAATGTTTAAGGTAAATGTATTCATTGCCCATATCTTTTCAGGTCTCTCAAATTATGCGCCTGGTCAAGGCATCCTGTGCTCCGAATAAAAAAAGAAAACGAAAAGAAAGAAAGAGAAAGAAGAAGCTACTTCAGCCTCTAATTCACTCGACTCGAATTTACACTAAGTTCTCCGCTAAAATTCAAAGACCCCTAAAGCACTCAACTGGAAAAAATGTTTGAGAAAGTGCCTTACAGCATAGTGATATGAAAAACATATTGCATAGGATTCAAGCTTTTTAAGCCATGTTCGTTTTATATTCGATAGCAATTTCTATTTAATTAAATCGCCATTGTAAAAGTAATTTCTATGGCGATTGTATTGTTTATATTTTTAATGGCATTCTTTATATAAAAAAATTGTGCTTGCGGATAAAACAATGTATTATGCATCAAACAGTTAAATGGATGATCCGAAAATTATTCGTAACTCCAGGAACCTGTAAAAACTGGAAAATATTGTGGAAATGCTTGTGTTTGTAAAGGGTTAAGGTAATTTTATTAAATGGAAAGAAAGAAAGAGAAAGAAGAAGTGATGTTAAAACATATATTACTTCTCCTTTATTTAGTGATAAGAATTTTTTTTATTTAGAAAAAATGTACATAAAGTAATAGTGAAAGCGTTTACTCATAAAACAGAAAGTTTTGTTTTCTATTAAAGATCCCTTTTTTTCCCCAGAATTAATATCTGATTAAAAATATAGCTTTTGCTAATCGAAAGGTATTAAAAACACTATCGGAAGATGACAACTACTGGTGAAAATAGGATTTATTTTTACTCCCAAAACTTTAGGAAGTACAGTGGTCGCCGCTTATTTCGGTCACATTGGGACGGATTGAGTTTGACCGGAATAACCGAAATGCGAAATGAACGGCGGGCCAAAAGTAAAAGTGAGAAAATTTGAGAAAAAAATCAGTAAATTAAATCAAAATATATGAGCTGTATTAGTCAACAGTTTAAAGTGCGAACACATTTATTTAAGACGTGAACAAATGGAATAATAAATACATATGTGCATTTATTAAAAAAAAAAAAAAAAACACGACAACTTCATGGAGGAAAAAAACTGAAATTAAAGGCTTTTTTACAGGCATAGTGTCATGTGGCGCAAATTCAATTTCACTTAATGTTGAAAAGGTGATCATTTACGTTGTTCTCCTCAAATCTTCTTCATAAAGTGCCTATAGAGTACAACAAAACTATTTTTGTGACACATACCTGGACACGCACACGGTTCGGATGCAGATAGTCGTCAATCATCATCAGATGTCTCATTGGTTCCGGGTGTTAGTTTGATCATTATTTTTATTAAAATTCTGTTATTAAAAATTGTTTTGATTAGATTTATGTGACACCTCTTCACAAATATGTGCCATCTTGGCTGGCTTTCACTTCGCTCTGAAAGCTAATTACTTCGAAATTTTACCTAATCTCCAAAGACTACCTGACCGGATACAGCGGTACTCTCTACCGTGGTAACCGGCCGAAACCAGTGCAAGTTGGCCATTTTGTTCTGTTCATATCGATTTTCACCTGAATAAGCGGCTCACCGGATAAACCACCGACCGAAATAAGCGGCGATCACTGTAGTAACTTTAAAAAAATTGCTTCTCTACTTCCTACAAATGTTTAACTTTTATAGTTTCATTTTGCTGTATAGTTGCAGAATTTTTTAAATTTTCTTCCTCACTGCGACGAAGGTAACTTTTACGTTTCGCATTAAGTTACACCTGAATAGATTCGATCAGTGGCGGCTCGTCATTAAGGGCCAGAGGGGCCTGGCCCCACCGACTAAGCACCGTCTAAATCAAAGTATCTTCTTATTATGTCAGGCAGTTCTTTCAATAATTTACCTTCATAAGAAAAATACACGGGTTTTGCTCTATTTTAATACTATCCATTAAAAAACGCACTTAAAAAAGCGATAGTTATACGATTTTCCCCCTATCTAAACCATGCATGGGGCCATGGGCTGGCTTGCCCTGAATTGGGCGTCTCTTCTCCGTTCCCCGGGTTGACATATTTGGCATTGAGCACAAAAGCCATACTGACGCGGAATTAACTTGGCTTCCAAACGGCTTATTTGGCGCTGCCTTCTGGGCCCAGATCTTTGGGCCCTCACATGGTGATCTACACGACCGTACGGGAAAATTTCGGCAATCGGTAGCTATTGGCGAAATTTTCCGCTTAGGAGGAAATCATTTTTTATTTGCGTGATCGTATTTTTGCAGTGCAGTCAGATATTTTTCTGTTTTGTTTTCTTGATTTACGAAAAGCAATGTATAAATGCATTTTTTTATATATGTTGATATTTATTTAAAAATAAATAAATCATCTAAAAATTACGAACAGGCAACTATAAAGAACATAAATATTAAATATTTAAATGTGGCTTTTTGTTTAGTAATAAAGTAAACTTTTCAATTTAACATAACTAGGTAAAAAATATCAAAAGTTGTATAGTAAATTCGATAATTATTTGTCATTTGAGAAATTTTAAATACGTACGCTGTGTGCACGTAGGTATAGGTTGTTCTATATGTATGTATATTTTCGCGATTTTAATTGGCACTATTTTTTTTTTTCGGGCCCCACCACTGATACGGGTGGGTCACAAGCCGCCACTGGATTCGATAGATTCAAAATATCATGCACTGCTATTAACTCACTCTGATTCCTTTTTGTAAACTTAATAAACATATTGGATACTTTTCAATTAACATTGTTTTAATTTTTTTTATTTATCTTAGTCAGATGCGTAACTTAGGAATGCTGTTGTATATTCTGTTCTGTGAGAAATTCCACTCTCGAGACTCGCAACCTTGAGAATAACTGTGAAGGAAACTATAAAAATTCTTCAGATATTTCCGTGTTTCAACTGCCAATAAATTTGGTGTCTTAGAAACTTACTGTTAATCAAATATCTTTGTAAGCAATGAAAAACGTTACTGCTGATATATATCAGTCGATAAATTAACGCTACTTTATTGAATGTAGATTTAAATAGTAAAAATACTTTTTTAAAAGCATGTTTTGAAAAAATAACAAACAAATAAATAAATAAACATATTTTTGTGGTCTTTTAGAAAATACTACAGCATTTCTCTGCTTTATATGCACATAAGTAAAAATTCATAATAATAAAAAAATAAATCTAACTTCCATCTTCCAAACAGAGCAAAAACCTAATCCGGCAACATTACATTCAATTCCAATTAGTCTTTTTACGTAATAAGCTAAAAAATATACCACATTTGTAAAAAATCACAAAACTCATTCAAAAAGGTTAAAAGGAAACTGGAAATCATTTTAAGTTGATTATCTACCTACTTTTTCTACAAGCATACTTCATTTCATTCATTCAAGTTTTTTCATATGATCTGAGTACATAAAATACACAATTTTCCCAAACTATCAAAACATACGTAAATGAAATTCAAAGAATATGCTTTGAGTAATTTTAATTGATTTTCCTAAAGTCAACTTTATTCCACTGAGTTACTTTCACAAAAAATTGAGTTATTTGTTCTTACGAATTTACAATTTAATTTTTCATAAACATCGCCTCAAATACTTCTTTCTTAATTTATTTAATTCAAAGCGAAAAAAAATTACTTGATACATTTCACAAAAATAGATTGGCAAATTAATTTTAAAAAAGTTTTTAATAGACAGTACGTATTGCAGAGAGCGAACAACAAATGTCATTTCAAGTAGAACTTTCAATATTCTTTTTTAAGACAAAATACTACTTAGTCATAGATCTAAAAATTACAAGCGTGCAATTGTATTCTATTCCCTAACGAACCTGAATTACAAAATTCAGACTATGGGGACTGCTGCCGTGATGCGCAAATCTAGTACATTATCTTCTATCTTTACACCTGTATAATTACTCTTTTATTCTTTTTTTAAGGGAGTGATAATGTTTATCAATTAAAAGAAAGCGTGGGAAGAATATAATTAATGAGCAATATATTTCTTCATACTTTTTATTCTACTCATTTCATTCTTCTTTTCTTAAAAAAAAAAGGACAGATATATTTACATAGCATCCGCAAAATGATTCCAGTTTTAGAAAACGCCAAATGGTGTTATTATTAGTAGTAATATATGGAATGCTGCATTTATTCAGTTAAATTACGAAATGTGCTCATATATGTTATGCATTTTGTTCTTTAATTTTTTCTTTTACTCAGTTTTACTTTTAAAACATTCTGAACATGTTGAAGTATACATTCCAATATGGCATAATATCGTGCAACTGTACCATACAGTACAATTCTCTTAAACGTGTTATTAAACATCTACATAAAAATCGTCGAGATGAATAATTCAAAATAAATAAATAACAGCGTACTTTCTTATAGTTTTTTTTTGTTGTCTCCGACCTCATTTTAAGATTTACAAAAGGTTTCAAATAGTTGAAATAATCCACACGTTATTTATATTTCGTACAATAAAAATCTACAGTATAATTTGTAACCAAATTGATAAACCTACGTGCATGCCCTATTATAATAGAGTAATAAGTCATGAAATTTATGAACTATGTCGTCACCACATGTTAGTATAAAGTTTTTACATCCTTCATACTTTCTGCTCAATTTGAAAATTAAAAACTAACATTTAATGCTGGAATTTCACTTATTGCATAAGAAAGGACACATTACAGCACTTTTCTGAGCACAGTTTTATTTAATGAAACATTCAAAATACTTTTGAGTTTGTGATATGATTTATTTAGTTTTATTGTTATGATTTATTTAGTTAACTCTTTAAAAGCCATATAAAAACTGCAGTTTTTTTTTTCCTTCGAGGTCTTAAAGTCTAATCAAAGTTGTTAATAACTTTTATTTACTGGGCTTATGCCCTCTTAGTAATGCTATTTAAAAATTGCAAATGAAATAATATGCAGTTTTAAAAGATCATCAGTTTCCCTCAAACTGTATTTCTTTTCTTTTCTTTTTTTTTTTTTTTTAGATTTTTCGCTTAAAATATACAAAAATCGCTGGAGAAATGAACTGGTTGATTTTAAAAGGAGACATCCAACATTTTAAAAATTCTTCAGCAGCAGGAAAAAAAAAAAACGGAATGGGAAAATAATTATAATAAATAATCATCATTTAGAATCATTCTAATATATTCTGGATTTTTTTTTAATTGCAACGCAGCTGTGAATAGCAGAAATCTCGTTTCAGTACCATGATTTTATCATTATTTAATCGAAATATTAGATATAAAAGAAATCACTAAGACAACAGAAGGCCTTGTTTAAAATCACCTGATTCCAATAATTTCTTACTTCTGCTCGCATTATTCCGAATTCACTACAAAACGTATAATTTAGTTGATGTATATTTTACTCTGTTCCTAAAGGAGTCTCTAACACTGTATGTAATTACTGTATGTAACACTGTGAAGACCCAAATATAACAAAACATTTTCCTCTTTCAGTCTTGCAACTCCTCCCCATCCTCACCGTCTTGTCTTCTGAACAATGGGATCTGCATCGTTGATCCGATTTCTTCCAAGTGCTTTAGTGCTGCCATCTATCATCGATTCTGGAAGACATTTTCTTCAAATTTGCTTCAGTGCATGCATTAATTTGTGTCGAAATTTAATGTGGATTGTTGTTTTCAAAAAGCATTTAAGTCACATGGTATAGAAATTACTAAAAACTGTACATCACACAAATATCTGGATTTTTAAGGACTACTGTGAGTTTATTATGCTGATTTGGCTTCAAAGTATGTAATACTTTTATTTTATTCAGATACATTTAAAAAGTTGTTAAAAAAAAAGAAGAAGAAAAGAAAAGAAAGAGAAAATCTGTGTTTGACTGTTCCTGCTGAAATTGTGACTTAGATGACTAATGAAATGACTAATTCATATGTTTAGATTTCCTGTGACTAAAATCAGTCATCTCCAGAAAATCTTTTAGCTATTTATGCATATTTTGAATAACAGTAAAAATGAAACAGTATGTGTTCTAATATCTATCATCATATAGGATGATCATCATATGATCATCATTTACATATGATATGATCATCATAAAGGATGATCATATAATCATCCTTTAAATTATTAAAATTCAAGCATTATCCATTTATTTTAAAACGTAGTTCATTAATGCATTCCTCTTTTTTTTTTTAGCATATATATATAGAAGGTATAAAACTAAATATATCCTACATCCAGTGAAACATACAGAAAACTCTGCTATGTTTTCGGACTCGCAGTTCAAAAGTCTAATTTATATGGAAAGTTCTAGTAAAAAATCCACCTGTCAGGACAAACACAAATTTCATTGGTTCAGAAGTTCGAAGAACAATCTTCAATACACAGTTTATAGAAAAAAAAAAACAGTAAACTTGATTTATAACAGGCAGCTTATTATAGATGCGTTCTCACATGCTGTTTATCGCATATAAAAAAAAAAATATTTACACAGTCTAAATAAACTCAGGAAAAATTCTCGACCAAAACTTTCATCTGTTCATCAGCATACAATAATAAAGAATTCACAAACAGCCTTCAAAAGTAGGATTCTCAATACAAGCGAAAAAGCGTCGTTTATAATACTTTAATAGAAAGAAGCAAAGCGCTTAAGTTCACATTTAACGAATTCATAGCAAGACTTGCAACTGAACCCAACTCCTGGGACGTGATCTGCCCTTCTTATATAGTCTCTCCGAAATTTCTAACAATTTCACGTAATTCCATTTCTAGAAAAACCTAATCCATCGTGAATCTTGATTGCGTAGTAGTAATGTTTGTGTAATATCCGGGAAAACAAACATTATAGGCCCCATCAGTAAAATGGAGCTAAATGTCGCCATGCTTTGCGGCTTTCTGGCGAAATATCGTAAATTTGGCGCCAAAAATAAGTCCCCAAAATTGAAGTCAGCTAAGGAATAGCGCCAATATTTCTCGAGAAATTGCCAAACTCTGTGTCAAACAATGGGGACACCTAAAACTCTCTATCTCGCGTTCTAGTTAATCGATTTTCGTGCACCAAAGTGCAAATTTTAACAATACTAAAATGACTACACTAAATATGTTCTTTTAATAATTGTCTTTATAGCTTAAATCTATGTAACATTTTTCTTTTGTCCTTGTAAATATATATATATATGTAAAGAATGGGCCTTACGCCATTCCTTGTTGGAATAATTGACGCAAATCCATTGGGGTTCTAGGTTAAATAGTTTATTTCAAATTTCAGACAGAGGGCAGGAGTCGGGCCGGCGACCTTATTCGTTCCGTGGCTATCTTCTTACATCGCAGTCTAAAGGCTCGAAGCTAAGCTTTACGTTCCAAACTCCTAAAAAGCTAAGCGCGAAGTTCAGACGAAGCTCTCGAAATTTCCGCGCTCTTGCTTAAATACTCCTTAATTACCACATCTGCTGGCAGGGTGCAGCACGATCGCAAAGGCGTTACTCTCAAACGTAATTAGTTAACTAGATTGTCAATCAAGACATGAGAAACACCTGCTTACCCAGGAGTTCTAAAAGCACGTAGTAATGAAAACCACAGAAAACCGAAAATACTGCTGAATAAACAATTTTCTAATTATGGAACTTCAAAAAACGTCTCTGGGCGTAATATTTGTGTGGCCGAGAAACAAACTTTACAGTAAGAGTAAAAGATTAAAGAAGGATTTTTCAAATAACATTAAATTAAATTAGGTAAAATTAGCAAAGTTTATTTTATTATTACATATATATATATATTACTTAATTATTTTCAACGCATTTATAAACTTCGCTTACTTACATTCATTTTGTTTTCTTTGGTGTAGAGAGGGACGTCTCCAAAATTCACTCTACGACGTTGGCCGTACACTGCTTATGAAAAAGGTCACATTTCTATTCATAAAAGAAATGAAATAGAATTTAGTACTGCGATTTATTTTAAAAGAAATTCCTTCATAAGATGTCCCCATCTCACATTTCAAGATATGCTTTAAACACAACATACTGGAAAGCACTCAATATTTGTAAATAAAATTTCTTCTAATAAATATGCTCAACATATGACGCTTATCTACCATAAAAAAATGTATCATAATATATATGACAAAAAAATTAAACTTTTGACTTGTCTGTACTGATACTTCAATAAAGAGTAGAAATAGAAATATTTAGTCAGTGGTCCAAAGGATCAGAGACTTCATGAATTCCCTGGCCTGTAACAGGTATCAGTGCTCCGTATACATGATTTAAAAAAATTGATAAACAAAGACATAATACCAATGATATATATATATTGGTTTCTGATAAGAGCTGAATAGAAAAACGTAAATACCTATTATAAGAATTTTAAATAAATCAAATTATGTGACATCTATTGGTAAAATTAGATTACGTGTATGGTGGAACTGAAAGGGGAAATTTTGAATGAGAAAAATCTAAATAAAACGTTACTGCGGTCTAACGGAACAACAAATTTTGTGTTCTAACCAAAGTCATACAGACATTTTTTTCTTCATGCCTTGAAAACAGAAAATAACCGTTCTTATCAGCACTATAAACAATTATTGCCCATAAAACTTAATGCATTGAAATTACCTTGAGTATATAAATTATTCATGCTACATAAATCATTTTCAATGCAAAATTCGTGACAAAGAACGTGTATTTAAGTCAATCAGATCACTGACAGGTGGACTGACAGATCGACGGACAAACGGGTCGGCAAATAAATCTCGATTTTGTTGAAAAGTGTTAATGAATTTCATACAAGTTGTCATCAAACGTGGGGTATAGGGTAATTCTGGGAGAGCTGCCGAATCCGGGACAGGTGCTATGCAACCCCTGTATTTCTTGCAATTATCGATAGATAGCAGTCAGACACCCAGTATATGGGTGCAATGACATTTCCTTAATCAGTATATAGCTTGAATCCTTTTTAACGGCTTAACTATAATTACAGGTAAACCATTAAAAAAAGATTCAAGCTATACACTGGTTAAGGAAATGCCATTGCACACATGTACTGGGCGTCATCCTTATTTTGAGTTCAAAGTCCTTATTTTGAGATAAGTACATTATTTCACTAGACATTTTTAAAAACGTCATGCTTAAGTACGTTTTTTACATTAATTACTGAATCCATACATGATTTCGAAGTCAAAACTTAGTGTAGAACCTGTATAGCGTACAGTGTATATGGTTAATCCATTTTCCGTTGCGTGGACAGGTAACTGTGAATCGTTACGTCTGTACCGTACAAAATGGGATAGATGCTGCACTGCCATTCCAGTATACATACCGCAGTTTCTTTTCCACGGGACGTCGCAATTAGCAACATTTTAATTTTTCTCCGTGTCTGATTTTTTTTGTTACTGAATTTATGTTACTGGAGTATATTCGCTGGATTTGATTAAGTGTTATTAATTTATTTTTTTTCATTTTACACAAACGGATTAAGTTGGGCATGTTATTAGTCGTTAATTGTAATTGTAATAATTCTGAATTTTAATGTGTTTTTAAAAACAGGATAAATTGTCAATTTTTTTTACAGATTTTATAAGAAACGACCACATTAAAAAAACAATAAATAAAACGATTTAAACAAATACTCTTTTTTCCCCTCTCTCAAATACACTGATGTTACGTTGTTGATAAAACAACAATTGAAATTCAATCAACAATAGATGAATTTAATTTCAGTAGTTAACTAAGTAGACAACTCATGTTGATTTAAACCTGTTAGTATGTTTCTTTATACTAATTCTGTTATAAAGTATACATTTTTGTTATAAAATAGGTAATTATAGTCCAGGTATAAATGTTCTTTCAAGTACTTTTTTATTCATTATTTCATTCTGTTCTTATGACAGACGCGACATAACTCCCGGACAAGAGAGGCGTCTCACCCACAATGCAAGGTATTAGAAAAAAAAAAATTGTTAAAAAATATTAATTATTATTTTAGATTTTTTGTAGCAGTACACATATTCTATATTCTACTATAAATAGCACAGCATGGTTTATTGTATGTGCACCGGGGCATTTTTTACACAAATTAACTAAAAATGCGCTGCAGAAATTCCGGAATTGCCCTGTATTTATAGTATGAAGGCGCTGTGCCATTAAGCTCCTGTTACGACTTTTTACGTTTAAGATCTCACTGTAAGCTTCAACTTCTTTTTATTTATTGTAAAATGAAACAGATGTTTGCAGAAGTTGGCGAATCGTTCTCTAATCTATAAATTTTGAGGAGGCATAAATAGGTATTTTAACAGAAATACAGGGTTCCGAAATTTTTTCAGCCACTCACTTGAACTAAATGAGTAGCTCTAACGTTCTTAGCTCTTCTTAGAGGAGTTTTAAGTAGAGAAAAAGATAGTAATAATGTTTACAGAGGCTTAAACATTGGGGGTTAAAGGCAAAGAAATACCCCTCTTTGCCTTTAACCGATTAATGGCAGACTTAAAAAAAATTAATTTTGTAAGTGGCTACTACTAACTACACTCATGTCCATAAATTAAGGATAATTCAGAATCACACAGAAATTGATCTCTAAAATAAAAATTTCACCTGTGGAATGATCACACACATCTTGAAGAAGAATATGCAAATTACAGGAAACCACCAGATGGCGTGGATGGTACGTCACAATGACGAGAGTGTCAGAGAGGGGTATATAAGGAATGGTGGCAAAGAAGTAAAATTGTTCACAAGCGCTGTGAAAGCCTTTCAGTGCAAAAACCGCATAGTTATGGCACAAAGGAGGCATTTGGATGATGTTTTACGTGGCAGAATTATCGGACGACTGGAATGTGGACGTACCCAGCTGGAAGTATCCGAGGAACTTGGAATCGCCCAGAGTGTCATCTCCAGGCTTTGGCAACGATTCCAAGATGATGGTAATGTGAGTAGACGTTACAGCACAGGTCGCCCCCGAGTTACAACGCCGAATGAGGACCGCTATTTGGCAGTTACTGCCAAAAGAAACAGACATAGTACAGCATCAGACCTGTCTCGTCAGCTCTCTTCAGCTACCGGTACGACAGTTTCAAGGCAGACCGTGTACAGACGCTTAGGGCACATTGGTCTATATGCTCGTAGGCCTGTCAGATGTGTTCCACTTACCGCAACTCACTGTCGCCTGCGATTAACCTGGAGTAGAGAGCATGCATTGTGGACACCGCAACAGTGGTCTTGTGTGATGTTTTCCGACGAGTACAGGTTTAGTTTGGAGTCTGATTCTCGCCGGATATTCATCTGGAGAGCGCCAGGTACCCGTTACCACCAAGAGAACACCATTGAAAAAAAACCGTTACGGTGGTGCAGGATGGCTCGTTTGGGGAGGAATTATTCTTGGTTCCAGAACTGACCTGCATGTTCAGAGTGTAACGATGACAGGCCACATCTATCGGGATGTCATTCTGGAACAAAATGTACGTTTGTTTCGGAGCGCCATGGGTGCTGAATTTGAGTTTATGGATGATAACGCCCGTCCTCACCGTGCAAACATTGTAGACGAATGCCTTCAATCGGAGGATATCACCCGTATGCATTGGCCAGCATACTCACCGGACTTGAATCCAATAGAGCATGTGTGGGATATGCTTGGCCGACGAATTGCAGCCCGTCAACCCCCTCCCACCTGCCTACCGGAACTTCGGACTGCATTGCTTGATGAGTGGTGTAATATTCCCCAAGATCAGATTGATCATTTGATACTCAGCATGCCTAGGCGTTGTCAGGCCTGTATTGCATCGTACGGGAGACATACTCCGTATTAAACATCCTACTAACCATGTTATACTGTTTTTTGTAAATAGGTTCTTTTTTGAAATTTGGTCAAGGGAGTAAAACTTGCAATTTTTATTAATTATGTCAAACATATAGCATCTTTTTTGCTCTTTACTTTTTGTTTATTAAATAGACTTTACAAATAAGTCAAATTTGTTCTGCTTCTTTCTCTTTCTTTGCCTGAACTTCATTATCCTTAATTTATGGACATGAGTGTACTTATGTCACTCGTGTACCATCTGTTTCAAATTTATAAACAAAACTTAAACAATTAAATTTTGTTAAAAAAGTCAAAATGGTACCTCCAGATTGAGATGAGTATAGAATAGAATCCTTTGCTTTTCTAGTCTTTTTTTTTTCATGGAGGAAAATCGATACAGAATAATATTTATTATTCAAAAAAAACATTTTAATGAGAGAAAAGAAGTACAAAAAATGTATTTAGCAAGTTTACATAAGTCACAAACATACCTATAATCAGGGCCTTATTATCGCATGGGCAAATAGGGACTTTGCCCTTGGCCCCCGACTTCAAATATTGTTTTGAAATATTCTTTTTTTATCAACATTTTATGAAAAATAAAACAAATGTCATTGATTACCCCCCCCAGGCTCATCAGTGCCCGAGGCCCCTGTTGGTCATAATCGGGCCCAGTGTACATTTGTTCTCGTTTAGCATTTTCAGTATATGACCAACCTGAACGCATGAGGCATTGCATCCAATTAATCTTTATTGTCTTCAAAAAATGTAACATTACAGATCGAATAAATATATATTGCATCAGATTCTTGCGTTTCTAATTTACCAAATACCATACCATTGTTTCATATATCAAATGTCATCTTGGATTTGTTGAGGAGAGAATAACAGATTTATTTACGAGAGAATATTGCTTCAACAAATTCAAATACTCCAATTAGCATTGCAAGCACTACCAGTTCGCTGTTAATATGTAGAAATTGCACTGAAGAAAATTTTTATTAAATTAAGACTAATTTAAAACTCTTCAGCATTAGTTGCGGATGTAAGTAAAGCAGGAAGCAAGTAACCTCAAGTTCGAACACTTCATCCCCGACAAATAAGACGTAAACGTTAAAAGTTTTAAGCCTGCATTTATTTGAAAAAAATTAAAAAAATAAAAAACTGTCTTAAACAAACACTTAGTTTTGTGGTGGCTACAGTGGAAATCACGTATTATATCTACAGGCGAGACCAATATCTACAGACGAGTCCAGAAGTGATAGAAAAATGCCATTGCCAAGAGAACTTTTCGATGAACACATATTTGGCAACCAAACAAACGCCAAATGCTCAGCTACTGTACATTTAGTCTAATGAAATTAAAGCAAATAGGGAGCGATTAGATGATTTTGAAATAAAATAAAATAAAGAGAAACTAGAAGAAAGGATATGCATTAACCGATATACACTAAAAGTAGTAAATACAACAAAGTAAGGAGATAAGTCAAAACTGAAATTAAAATTTAATTTTTGATTACAATAAATTAAAAAAATATAACTGAAAAGAAAATTTAAAGGAATATTAAATATGTGATCTGCATCTCAGAAATTAACAGTTTGAGCATATCATCTAAAAGTTTTAGGAAATCGACAATCAGAAGACTTTCTATATATGAAAACACACAGAGATCTAAATCATACATCTGCCCTGCATTCTTGTAATTCCGTATCTGCAAATTGAAAGAGTTGCTGTTAGCCACTTCCCTTCCTATTTTAGTCATGTGAATTTGTTAGTATTTGAAAAATACACAACTCCTTATTTTTTATTAATTTTTGAATAATATTTCAAAATGAAACCGGCATTGGAAATGCGACTTACATTCGAATACTTTTTCAAAGGAGCTGCACCTTGCCTGAAAAAATATGAAAGACTTTCGTAACTCCTTCACAGTCCACCTTTTCTTATACATCAAGAAGTATATGTTAGAAGAATAGTGACTATAATAGGTATTTTTACGTGGGCTATTTTAAAATTATTAACTAGCGTGGTTCTGCTAAACCACAGGTTCGATGCACTACGTTGCAAAGCATAAATTACAAAGACCTTAAACACAAGTGCTTTCACATAAACTCTATTTATTGAAGCAGCAGTATAAAATAAACAATTTAATAATCTGTGGAGGGACTTATAAGCTAGTCCGATACCAAACTTCACATTGGCGAGAACATAAACTTGCCGGAGATAAACAACCATAAAATTTAGACCAATAAAATTGAATAATAAAACCGCAAACAAATAATTTTAAAGATGGTGCATGACATCAAAAATAAAATATACCAAAAAAGCGCCAAGAGAGGGGAATGAAAAACCTGTTACGATTGCAAATCCGACGTAACCGAAAATATTTTTATCCCAGAAGTGTCGACTTCCTTCTGATGAGAACAAATGAACAATTAAAAGGCTACTGCATTCGGGATGAAGCGCAATACGAATTTAAAAGCCCATGTGAAGGAAAAGTGAGAACAGATATATATAAACAAGAATTCGTTTTAATAGACTGCATTTAAATAACAGAAAGTAAATGAGAATTAATATTAAATATGTGATCTACATCACAGTGACATCTAGTGTTCGGAGAAAAGTAACATAAAATGAAATTACTTATGCATGCGAATTATTAATCCTCAAATTTGGTATCTAAAAAACTGACAACTCATGTTGTCAGTAATTTTTCTTATTATTCAGAACCAAAGCATCGTTGCAACCAAAACACATATTTAATCCTCATATCTTCGGTCATGCAGTAATGGTCCCCCATCCATCTTGTAGATCGATCTTTTTTTTTTTTTTTCCTTTCCTCCAGTTCTGTTAATAATGGAGCCATTCCGACTTTGATTACCCATTTCTTCCATTGCGGAGTAATAGGCAATCTTGTTGACAACGACGCCGGTAAATGCATAAATGATGATCGTTGTTTAGTGGAATGGTCCAGAAATCATCAGGAAAACAAATAACGGTTTGGCTCTTGCAATCATAAATAACTTTTCCTCAAAACGAAAACGGCTGAACAGCCATTAGCCTGAATGGAAGAAACAAAGAGAGAGGAAGAGAAGGACTGCACTCACAATTCTCCAAATTTCGAATAAAATATTCAGAAGAAACGGTCTGTGATGAAAAAGCATGTCATGCAATAATAAATTGATATTGCTTGTATTAAAAGTACCGCCGGCATTTGGCGTCATTTGAGGAGCTTGGCGATCGATCGTAACAATACGATGACATTTCATAAGCTTAAGTACCCCCCAATGCTCTCTGTATAAGTAAATGGTTTCTCCCTGTGGGAAGTTGAGGAGGTGGGGTGGGGGAGTGCTATCCTGAATTGTAGAAGGGGGGTTGTTAATATAGTATTTAAGAGATGTCGATCTTTACCCATCTATGACAGGTCGGTGATACATTGCGTTTGGATACGAGAAAATACATGAAAAGGGGGTATCGCCTAAATTGGAGCATTTATACTTTACAGACGATACTGCCAAGTCCTTAAGTCATATGTTGAAGGTGTTGAGATATTTTAATTCATTTAAAAGTGAAATGTTGGACTCAAACAAGTATTAAAAAATATTTTCCGACAGTAAAATGTTTCATTTAAATTTAATTTAACTACTTAACTATTACATCTTTTTTTATTGCATATGTTAAATCATAACACTTGAATAAATTTCTTTCATCAAGACCAGGCTTTCTGAAACTTTTATGAAACTGCAACTCACATATATGTATTTGTGTGTACGATAAGGGAGTGAAGAATATACATTTGTGTGGCAAAAAATTCCTCATGCGAGGGGTTGTGACAGCCCTACCCCCCCCCTTGGCTACGCCACTGAGTGCTATGTATTAAAAGCGTATCGTCATCTACGCATCATCCCTATTTTTCTTCCTCTTTCCATTGTTGTAAAGTACATCATTATTCATGAATGTGCGGAATTTTTCTTCCTTGTTCCATAAAACACTTGTTTGAAATCGAAATCTGCATTAAAATCGCCAACCCACTGTTTTACAATCTTATCTTAGCATATTCTAACTACACTTCACCTTTAAAAATACTGTTTGGAATGTGCATCACAATCCATGGGTGTGCCGAGCTTGCCTTTCCTATTCCATAAGACACTTTTTAGAATTGAAATCTATATTAAAGTTTTTGTGATTATGGCTACACTACGCTAGGGCGATCCGCCAAGAATAGGGGTGTCTTGAAGGGGGACTTTCTAAAGGGCTCTAACGCGTATTCACGTTACATCTGGAGAAAACCTACCAAAACTCCAGACCATTAGATCAACAACCGCGCGATGGGACCCAAACCCGGGACCTTCTCACTTCTGCTGTCTACCATTTTCAGTGACATAACCACTGCATCTATATAAGACTCGCCTACTTTAAATGTTTTACAATCTTCATCTGGCATGTTCTAACTATTGTAATAAACTGTAGCGTTTGCGATTTTTTCGCCAAATATGGAAGATATTGCCAAGCTAGGTTCAAAAGAGAAGAGAAAGAGAAAAAGAGAAAAATCGATGGTAGGAAAGGAACAAAACGCTGCATTTTCCACAGGAAAAGGTCCGTTATTAAAATTTTGTCAATAAAAGTGGGAGAAAGCCCCCTGGCTATGTCCAAGCATTCCCTTTTTCTCTTTTGATAGCGATTACTAAAATTAGCAGATTGGATAACAATTTGAAGTATGTATGTGATTGAATTTACCTATATCCTACATGTATGACAATCAGTCAGTTTGCGCCATCTGTGATTGAAATTAGTAAGCCTTATAACGCGAAACCCCATTTCTCAGATGGAATGTAATATTATTGGAACAAGCCGTAGCACACACTATTCCACTCATACTGGCAATATCCTGTCGAACTAAAAATGTTTAAAAGTGCATGTTTCTTGAATTATAAAAATATTGGAGTTTCAATACTTGTTAAAAAAATACTCAACGTTTACGACAGTATTGTATTAGAGATAACTACAAAATATGGAATAGTGCAGTTCCGTCTCGTATAACAACTGCAAAACATTTTTCACGTCTCGCGAAATCCCTATATAGAAATGAGAATTAGGCTCTGTCTCATTTCCATAGCAACTGCAAATCATTATCTCGTCACTTAATTATCCTTAACTCATCAATATTGAACACTAGTTTAGATTGTAACGAAATTGTTATTAGTTCCGCTTCGGTATCGCCTCAGACAGCCAATGCCGTAATTTAATGAACAGATCTCCATCGCTGTTACTCTTGGAATCGACTCTTCAATAGAGGCATGGCCCAGTATAGATCTCATCATCGTTAGATTTTAAAATATTATAAAATATATTTAAATTCGCAATAGTCTATAAACAATTTTATAAATCTGTTTTAGACTGTCTGTTAGGTATGGTCAGATTGACTCTTTTGATTAAAATTTAATTTGGTATCCACTGAACAACAGATAGTCCGGCACATTTCACGATATAGATGCTTTCATATAAAACAGCAGTCTTAATTAAACATTGTTCAGCAATACTTACAACTAAAACAAAATTTTTCAGGTGTGATTGAAAAAATATTAACCTTTGTTTTTATGCAGTCTAAAATATGTACACTAACAAGTATGATGACATTCTTCATATTTAAAAATAATTAACGGCATTTATATAATTTTATGCTTTACGGTACTTTATTCGTAAAACATAGTTGGTACTTCTACAGATTTTTGACAGCATTAAATAAATTTGTAAAAAAGTCTTCGAATTTAGGCAAAATTCTGTGCATGTATGTATGGGTATAAGCAACATTTTTCAGCCAATTGAACATAAAACACAGAAGAAGCCAACAAAGACATAAAAAAGCAAACGATTCAACTTATTGTAACGTATAAAGCACGCATGAAGTAATTAAGAGAAAATAAAATTCTAATACTTACGTTCAATGATATATGTCATAAAGTTCGAAATAATACATGCTTAATTGTTATTCATTGCACACATTTCAATCTATGATAAGCTCACGTTTAATCATGATTTACTGCTGGCCTTACCTATATATTTAGCGGGTAAGAGAGCTATTAATATGATTTTTTTTTCTTAATGTGTCAGATATGTTTCTAAAATTAATAAGTTTTTCCAGACATTGTAAGCACGTAATGAAAATCAAATGTGCTTCTAAAACTCAATTTCGGTAACACAGTATTCAACTAACCAGGAATACTTCATTCGTAGTTCTATTTGCATTAGTGCGGCATATCTTTAAAAAAAAAAAAGAACTCATTTTAAATAAACACATTCTTGTCTGACATTACATACGTCGTGCAATATTATTGTACGACATATGTACTGCCAGAGTAAGTGTAATTCTTACATGACTTAACCCTCATATATATTCTGTAATTTCAGAATTTATATTAGTAAGATTTTAATTTTGATAAATTAAAAAGACACTTGTCACGTTATTATTAAAAGAGAGACGAGTTATGAATTTTTTCCCCTTGACAAATACGTGCAAGTAAATTCAAAAACAACTTTTGGCAGTGTTTTTAAAGAGGGTTGAGGGGTTCCATGATTTGTGTAACCATTAATACTGAGCATGTGACAAGGCTCCATAGAAATCAAGTGATTCATATTTCGTTCGTCCCATTAATGTTACATAAAAGCAATAGACAGTAAATCCTAACTAATATTATAAATGCGAAAGTGAGTTTGTTTGTTTGTTTGTTTATGACGCTTTCACGCCTAAACCGCTGAATCGATAAGGATGCATTTTGGTTTAGATATAGAGGGGACCCTGGAGTTGGTTACAGGCTAATTAGAATTTTAGATTTTAAATTACTTTTTTAATTATTAATTAAAAACCGTTTTTACATTGCCATGGTTGGCGAGTTTCGCCCGTATCAAATCAAATGATTCATGTTTTGAGCTAACAAGAATGTTATTACTTCAATAAATAAGCGCGCGTGCATCTGAAAAACATTAAATACCACGGAAATTAAGCCAGTTTTATGCCAAATCTATCTATCTGTAATAATAAAAATGAATGTTCTCCAGACAAATCTACAGAAAGCAGAGCTTTGAAAATTTGAGCATGATTGAGCCCATAACTTCGGTAAAGTGCACCTGAGGCTCGAAATTTTGAAATTTTAACTACTTTTCAAACTATTAATTAAAAGCCGTTTTATCGCCCGCACAAAATGATTTATGTTTTTGAAATAAAGCAGAAATTCTATTTGCAAAATCACATGCATTTGAAAAACGTGGAAATTATGTTGATTTTACACCAAATTAAATAAGCATAAGTAAAGAAAAGGGTACTTACGTATTATCCCGGCGGTCCGCCAAGACAAGCGTTTTTTTGCCGAAATAAATGCCGGGCACATGAAATTATTAATGGTTTTGAATACGATTGGCAACAGTTTGGCAACCCATTTGACGATAAAACAGTTTGGCGGGAATGACCGCTGGGATAATACGTAAGTACCAAGAAAAGTCCCGATGTGTTTCGTAAAGTTCATAAATTTCCAAATCCTACCAATAATATAAATGTGTACGTTTGTATAAATGTGTGTTTGGATGTTTTTGACTGAATCACACAAAAATGGCTGAACGGATTTGAAAAAATTTGTAATGAAAATAGCTTATGCCCTGGATTAACATACAGGCAGCCTTTGAAGCATATAGCATAAATAATTCTTTTACAAAGACACTCAAAATAATTCTAATGCATTGCGCTCTATGGAAATTTTGTAGCTACTAAACCGATTCTAAAACTTTTTTCACTGATTAAAAGTTTCATTATTCCTGAGTATCATTGTTTGTTTGTTTTCGGATTAAGACCGATTGACTTCACTAGGGTCCTAGACCTATATGGAAAATTCCTCTGTGGGGGACTTTCTAAGGGATCCTAGCCCGTATTTATGCGAGGTTTTTTAGAAAACCACGGAAAACTGGGAGCGGCTAGGTCGACAGGCGCGACCAGGGTTTGAATCTGGCACCTCCCCCTTGCAGTTTTGAGAGCAGAACTTCTTAGACACTTGTGGCATCCTAAGTGTTATAGGCTACCTTTAATGCATATATCACAGATAGTTCTTTTACAGGGATGCTAATAAGAATTACATTACGCTCTATGTGCATCTCTGTAAGTACTGAACCGATTCCTAAACTTTTTTTACTGATAGTAAGCTACACTACTCTTGAGTATTATAGGCTAAAATTCATGCATGTAGCATAAATAGTTCCTTTACAGGAACACTCAAAATAACTCTAATACATTACGCTCTCTGGGTATCTCTGTAATTACAGAACCGATTCTCAAACTTTTTCACTAATATAAAGCTGCTTTATTCCTGATTAACATAGACTAAAATTCATGCATATAGAATAAATATTTCTTTTACAAAACAGTTCGCAAATACTGTCATAACTGTCTCTATTCGCCAAATGCCTGAAAAAAATCTAAATTTAGTAACTCTGTGGATATTCTCATTTTAAATGAAGTGTACTAACATGCATCATACTTCATTTGAAACAAGTAAAAAGCAAATAATATTTAAATGCAGTTCCTTTTGTCGCAACAATATTTGTTATTCACACATGCTACATTTCTGTCGGGACCTAATTCTAAAGCCGACGCGGACGAAGTCGCGGGTAGCAGCTAGTGATTTCATAAACTGAAAAATGAGGTCCAGGAAGAAATTAAATGAAGTTATGTAAGTACTAAGTAAACTCCAATACCCAGGCGCCGTGAAATGTTCTGTTTTTGGAAAGCGAGCAACAGTTTCAAAAAAAGGGCGCTAAAGTCCTAAAAATCATCCGATGGTTACGCTTAATAAGCTTTCAACTCCGTCTGCACAAGGCTGTTGACTTAGTATTAAAAATTAAAAATTCAATAACTTTTATTAAATTGACGTTACCAAACTACAATTTTTAAGCATAGTGTAATAACCAAGCAGCAACTACAGTGAATGTACTAAAATAGAACAAAGGTGTAGGGGAAAAAGGAGTACAAAGAAACAAGCTTTTCTATTTTTTTCCCCTTTTCACAAAAAAAAGTCTGTTTTGCATTTGCAAAATAAAATTAATGAACACTTTCAACCCAATCTTTTCCCAATCTAAATGAATTTTTGTGAGTTCGTAAATAGCGTCTTCATACTTAAAAGATTGTAAAAGATAAATGTCTGACAGTGTCTTATTGTATCTCGTATGCCGGGGACAATAAAATACTTTACAAAAACTCAATATGAGTCGAAATTCAAATTTCAGCAGATATGTTTTTTGTATATTTATGATAATCATAAGTGACACATAAATTATATGAAATTTAAATGAAAAAAACAAATTTAATTAAACTGTTATAACTTAAGATAAAAACATAATACTTTTATTAGAGGTTAGCCTATAGTTTTTCATTTTATATTAATTTTACTTAAATAAAATTCCAAAATTAGCATTTCTGCTTTCCTTTCTGTACCACCTGTAGCAACAGGAGGTGGTAGCTTTAATACAATTTGAGTTTTTTCAAAAACGCATATTTTCGAAGAACATACAAATTTGAAGCTTGAACGCAGTCGTTAGACATACAGAACTTCTCATTCCGTTTGATTTAAGTATATTATTTCCCCAACAAAGTACATTTCTTTACATTTAAGGTCACCTTCCTTGATTAAAACATAATTATTTAGAGCAATACTGCTTCTATCATACATAATCTGTACTGTTTGGATAGCTAGTTGAAAGACAACCTGGATTTTCATCATCTTCAGTCTAAAGAAGATTTTATGTGCTAAAGTATTTCTATGTGCTCTATGAAGATCTCCAACTAAATATTTGATAGTAACATCTTTATTTTAAGTGAATGCATTCACCCGCGGTGCACTAAAACATGTTTCATTGTACCCCGTTTACAAGTGTTTCATTGTACCCCAAATTAAGGCTACAAATTAAATAAAATTTTACTAATTCTAATATTTTTTTTAAATTCCGGTTTTGAGAGTATGAAGACCATAACATAAAAATCATGATATTTGAAAAATAAATAATTATACATATGAAAACTAGGACTTAAAACAAAATTACTTTTAGTAATGAAAGTTACTTTCAGTGGTGAAAATTCAATAATTGTCTATTTCTCTTGCTGTAAAAATACGATTGTCTCCAAATCACAACAGTACTTGGAACATATATTTGTATTATATCTATGTGAGTTGGAGCTTTCTACGAGAAATCTTACTGATTTTAGATAGTATGTTTCATTGTACATCGTGTTTCATTTCACCTCGTCTTCCCCTTCAATGTGCGTTGTTGCTTTGTATCACAAGAATTTCATGATGTATGCAGCACAAGGGTTAATTTTTAAGCTTTTATAATCCTTTCTTAAGTTGATTGTTTTCTTTTCCTTATAATTTAGTAATTGACAAGCGAAAAAAAAAAGCAGTTCTTAAAGCCATTTTACTTATGAATGTGAACTCTTCGGAAATCGGGCTTTAAAAACTCCATTGGTGTTTACAATGATGCGTTTGGCCTGTATGCTGCCTAAGCAGCCCTCTAGCAAGCTTTCTTTCAATGCAAGAAAAATTTAGCTTTGCAATGCCCTTTGATGTCTTTCAGCAGTTGGAAAAATGTAGTGTGAAAGATTTTCATCCCATCATGGATGTTCATTTTCGCTAAGCATTAATTTAAAACCCATTACACGATTTTGCGTGTGGAAAGGATGATTCACCTACGCTAACGATTTTAGAATTACACGCGAGATCTTGAAACGCACTTTACCGAAAGAGGGTGATAGTTTATGATAGTAATTGTAAAATATCTGTAAAATAGATGATCCTTTTTATCCGACCATTATCACACGACCCACCACCCACTCAAAAGATAAAACACCGTGTATTTGAATAATTGATAAAGATCCAGGTATCTATGTTAATTACCACTATCCACAGAAACAAAGCCTTTAATTTGAAGTTTTTTTGACATAATGAACTATAAAATGTAAAATAATAAAAAAACGAAGGAATCTATCTTTCTCTCTTTTTTTTTTTCTTTCTTTCATTTTTCTTTTATCTGATCCTAGTAGCTTTCGTACTCATTTAAGGCCCTGGAATTAATCGCTGGTCGTCGGAACACAAAGTTCTGGCTGACCTTCCTTTGTTTCCTTTCGGGAGATGGCTAGATTTCCCAGGAGGTCGATTAGGGGCCTCCTAGGGAATAATTTGGCGATCGATCCCGAGAATGAGGGGACAGGGTTGCCACGCCGGCTGCACAGAAAGCCAAATCTTCATGTGGTTATACATTTTGAAGCGATGTTAAAAGTAATTTTTCAAGGAGACGAATGAATGCCGGCTGAAACGGGAAATAAAGATTCTATTTTTATCGAGGCAAATTAATTCACTTTTACAAAAAGAATTCCATTATTTAAATTAATGAAAAGGTAATTGAACATTAAAAGTTAACTATTCATAAATTTTACTCCTAATAATAAAATAAAACGATATACTTACCAATTTAATCATATGATTCTTCAATCATTTGTGTATTTTGCTTTTCGGTAATTTATAGAAGTACACAAGCATGCTTTGGGCTTTAAATAACAACTTTATGCACTGAAGTTCTACTTCTGAGATTTTCTTTTACTCTTTCGATGATTACATATTTGGGTTTATATATGCATGGGTATGTTCCCGTACAGATACAAATCTTTACAGACATTTTTCCTTTCTACTTATCGAGCTACTTTTTTGTCGTGAAATTATGTGAGTGAATATTTGTCAGTATTATATAGTGATGGGGGAAACTATCACTTTTGCACACCCATGTCAAGTCATTTTTACTTTTTTGCAGACATACGGCAAATGTAAAATTACTTTATAAATAAAGACTTCAGATAATGATCACGTCACACTTCAATATTTTACCAATTTTCAAGCAAAATTTGGAATTTTCCCTGACGTTTTTTGTTATCTTTTTTTTACTCTTCCCAGGCTTTTCAGTTTTTCTTTACCTCTGAATGCCCTGTATATGACACACACACACACAAAAAAAAAAAAAAAAACTTTTAGCATTCTGAACAAAAAGCATGACCATTATCCACACACCCATTTCCATGAAATCACACAGTAGGTTTTTGGCTATCAAATTTAACTTTAAACAATATTCCTGCCCATATTAAAAGGTCAATGTCTTGTTTCTGCCAACACTGTAGTATTCTGAAGGTAGTAAGGACAATCGCTTCTGTTTCCCTCTTCTTTATGAATCACATGATTCTAATTTTCAGTGCATTGCCAGGAAATAAAAAAGTTTTATTAATAAACTCCCTCTGTATACTGCTTTCATATGCACAAAAAATTGCATTTGCAAAAAAATTACATTCAATTGCAACTCATAATGTATTTTGAGTTGTATTTAAAGGCTACATAATAGGTAGTTCATCTGATACTCTACATTAAATTTTAAAATGATCCTCACTATGTTATTATTTAAGTCCTCTTCCCCTTTTTTGGTTCTTAATCGAACAAGTTTTCTTGAATTTTGCAACCAGTCTTCGAATGATGGACTTAATTATTGAATGGCAGATACAAAAAATTCTGCACAGTTTCGAAGTCTCCGTAAAATGTTAACCAAATTTAAAAAGTAATTTTAGAGTAAAAGTTATGTTACTCTTTTAAACAAATATTCATTTTAATAAACTCAAAGGGGCAAATATACATTATACGTATGCAAAGTTTAATATTGAATAAATACCAGGAATTTTAAATTTCACATTTCCAATAGCGGACTCATTTTATTTGAATTGATTACAGTACAGCATTTTCAATATCAATGAAAATAAATTTGTGAAAATTTATTTCATTGAATTTGGATGTAGTAAAAAAAATATTTCTTTAAAAAATCATTTTTTTCTAAATTATGTATACAGAAATTATATAATAAAGAAGCATATAAAAATCAGTAAATATTTAAAACATAATTTAAAAGAAATTTGGAGAAAAATACTCGTACAGCAACAGACAATAAACACAAAAAAGCAATTTTATATTAGCCCTAAAGATTTATAGATTTCATCATCTTTTTTTATATTGAGGTATTTTCTTACGAATAAAGGTTGTACGATTTTTAAGGTCAATTATGTGAATAAATATCATTTCCTTAACACAATATTGAACATTAAAATTCTTTTAATATATGCCTTAAAATAAAATGGTTGCAGTTCAGTTAATTATTAATATTTCAACTATTACTCTGACTTAACTAGTATACCGTTAATTTCTACAAACAATTACATAGCAGTACTGTTCATGATTTTGAGGAAACTGCAATTTCCTCGATAGTTTGATAGAAATTAATTCATAAAATTTACAAACCAATTTGGTAAGTGAAGCGTTTTCACACCAGGGGGAGCACGCAGTTTAAATTTACTGTTAACTTATGCATTCTTCCACTTTAACTCTTACTTCATTATGGTAGAAAGCATTTTATTTATTTATTTTTTTTTAATCAAGTAGAGTTTTAAACTAAAGTAATGTCTTGCTTTGTCTGCCATGTATTGTAAAGTACATCATTTAATGATATATTTATCATTTTATAATATCACATCATTTTATTTAGACATTTTATAATATAACATAAAAAATACAAGTTCTTGGGGTATATTCTTTTATATTAATGTTTTAGAGGGAATTTCATTCAGTAAGTTTATATTTGTGAAATAATATTAGCCTATATTCTTGATGATAGTGACTTATGAATTTAGAAGATAACAGATTTATTATTATAACTTTTCATAATTTTAGTCTCAAATTATGAAAAAAGCTTTTATTAATTCAATAGAAATGATAGCTAATAAAATCAGTGAACAAACGAAAATAATAATTATCTTAATTCAACTAAATATTTTAACATTAGTACAAAGTATTAAAAAAGATTGTACAGCTTTTAACAAAATATTTATGGAGAAGTTCTTGCAATTTTTAAACAAAAATTTGGAGCCAGGTTTAAAATCCTGTGTAATAAACTAATTTGAGTAGTACCCATAAACAATATACATTTAACAAAAGTAAAACACGGTTTATAAAATGTATAATACTTTAAAATGTGTGTTTTATAAACATCGACGTAATAATTTTTTAAAGAAAAATTCTACAAAGATACACGTGCAAAAAGGATAATAATGATCATAAAGTCATGCATTTTAAATGAAAATGTAGGTAAAAGAATCCTACACAAAGATGCTGTTAAGGTGTCAAGGTGTCATATTTATTTTACATATCAATAAATAAAATAAAAGTATATTTGAATCTGCATAAATTTACTTCTGTGCATGTGTTCATGCACAAATGTTCTATTTTTTGCTTATTGGTCATCAGATTTATTTACGGGTGGAAAATCAAATTTAGACACAAAGTGCATCCTGGTCATTTTAGAACCTCCTACTTTCTTTCGAACAACTTTTCTCAGAAATGGTAAACAATCGCCAACTTTAGCAACCCCTTTCACTCCATCGATAGTCACAAATTAATCGTTTCGTGACCTACATTAGAAAACGAATTCAAATTTCGTGCGCTCACTTAGGTAATCTAATCTCACGTCTTCCTACTCTCCAGAGGTTATTGTAGATGGTTTGCATGCACAGAAGATGGGAGGACTAAAGCGAAAGTAAAAATAAAACAAATAACTTGTGTGTGGGGGGGGGGTAGTGTGATATATATTTATAATTCAGACAGATTTTTTACAACTGTCCAGCAATGCAAATGCCACGAAAGCAACGTTCGATGAATATTTTAAAAGTTTATGGATATAACATTCTGTAGTGGCCTTCAAAATGCATATTACATGTCATTGTAAACGTTCCTTTTGAATATTATATGTCAATCCTGTTTTTAACTTGTATATAAGAGGACTTTTGCGTTTTCAGACTTACTTAAATGCCAATTATTTCGACCGATCATAGATAGAAATAGGCGAAAGTTAGGAATGATACAGAATAGAAATGATAAAAAATGATGTACTAGATTCTCTTTTAACAGTTTCGAGAAAGCATGGTGCAAACAAAACGGTTTGATACCATTAGTTATACAAGAATCTCACAGAGGGGAAAAGCTTACATCGATCAAAGCAGAATTTCTATTTGAATCCGCATTAAATTCAATAGGTTCGGTATAGAAACTAATTTTATGATTTAACTTTTGAAATCAATGATTTTCTAGCAAATTTGAAAAAAAACTGAGGTATCTTGTGAATCTTTGGTAAGAATTTACAAATACGATCACTTTCACTGAGAATTCATTAAAAAAATATGTGCATATTTTGATTTTTTTTTATTTTTAAATTATATTTCGGTTAATAGTTTATATAAAGGGTGAGGTCAATAAGAAACATTGATGTGATTTTAAGGAAATTACATATTTTTTAAATAGGAATTGGAGCAAGATTTTTTTAAACATTAATTTTTTAAAGAATATCTACACCTCAGACATTGTTGTAGTTTTTTCTTCTTCTTCTTTTTTTTTTTTTTTTTAAGAATCTTAGCCTAATGATTTCAAACGACTCCTGAAATGGGTGACAACAGAGACACAGGCATTTGAAGAAAACAGCAAAATGAACCTCAATGTATGTTAGAGAATAGGTAATAATAGCATCTTGCTCTAAATAAGTATGTCTTTCATTTCATTCTCAGAAAATCCTAGAAAAGAGAAATTTGACACCAACGCTTCCTCTTATTTAATTGTTTCATTATTAGTTATGCGACCCCAAACTTTAAGTCCCAAATAAAGTGATTATCTTCGTAGACACTCACAGAAATTGGAACAATTATAAGATCGTTACCAGATAAAGGCGGACAATGAGTCGAGCTCTAAAAAAAAAAAAAAAAAAAAAAAAAAAAAGACATGATGAGACATAAATCTGAAAAAAAAAATGTCTTTGCTCTCGGGTCAGGAACCTTGAAGATCCTAATGACAATAGGTGTGGTGCGTACCTGAATGATTCACTAAAGCTGGTCTCTTATTGGATGAGACATACAAAAGACTAGGTATTAGTTATGTTGTGAATAGCTTCATTAACATAATGACATTCCCAAGATGAATGGGGGAGTGGAGCCAAAATCTTTGTTTTTAGTGTTTCCGGTCGCGCGCCTGGCTTGCCGACCGAACACAAAAGGGACCCCCTTTTGTGAACAAGAAAATTGGGTTTTCTTAAACGGCAACTCGTTCATTTTTCATATTTTTCATATTTTTTTCCGGCGAATCAGATTGGTGTGAAGACGAAGGATTTATTGTGATGAAATTTGGATGAAAATCCCTCTCTACTGTACTGCGATTTCCAATTTCGCGTTGTCGGGGGCTTGTTAGAGAAATGAATGGGTTTCTTCTTAAATTGATAGCTGCGAAAGCCCCTTTGTGAAACACGGCTTGGGGTTAAAAATGTTTTGATGATCTTGGCGCATCCTCTTTTTGCCTGGCGATGTGAAGCTGGCCTCAGCACTCACGTTCGGTCGTAAATACCCGTGAAAGTGTAATAAGCTTTCCACATTTGTCATTTCTTCGCAGTGGAACGTGAGTGGAAGTTTTAAATCGCACGCACCAGAGAGGGGGAGATCTTGGTCAAACACCCGAACGTCAATGGGCGTATGTCCTAACCTAAGACTTATGTACCTCTTTGATAGAAAAAAATCTAGCATCCAGTACAAAAACAGTAATAAAAAGAAGGGAGTGGGGAAGGAACAGTGCAATTTCTAACTTAGAAAATTCTAAGTTTACTGTAGAATATAAAATGCTTTACTATGAAAAAGGTATTGCGAGGTCACTTGAAAGTATATCGCATGTCCTCTGATGAAGCTTACAACTTCTTTTACGTTTTCCTGTTGCTAATTTAAAACCCCATCATAGGGCAAAATTTTTGGTCCCATAAACCACAGCAGGTAACATTTGTGTGAGAAATATACTGGACATTGATATCTTTAGTCGCAGATATCGAACTTGCTGCCGAGCTCTTTTTTGCTCTAGAGCCTGTGATGTTCATCACAGATTTTTAATGAACATGTATTTCACTTCTCTTGTCTAAATTTTATATACTATGCAAAATGCAACATCAGGAAGGACGAAAGATGCCACAGCAAAATTTATTTACGAGATAACACGTTGCTCAAAAGATCAAGTGGTTGAAAATACAGCCTCTTGTAAAGTGAGGAAAATGATGAAATCGGTATTGAGTGTTGCCACCATTGCTGGCTATAACTGCTGCTACACGGCTTGATATTGAATCAGTCTTTGGATTGTGCTGTTGGGATATAGCATTCCATGCTGCTTTCACATATTGCTAAGGTTGATCTGTTGTAACAGAGGGGATGGGACATCTCGAGAAAGTCGTTCTGCAATCATCGACCAGACGTTTACGATAGGCGATATATTGGGAGACTGAGGAGGCAAAGACATCAATGCAATCTGATATACGACGAAGTCTTAATCATTGCGTGTCACGTATGATAGTGCATTATCCTGTTGGAATATGGCCACTGACGAGCTCTGAAGGTGCGGGAGGACAACGGGCCCCGACGGGAGTGCTATCCAATACCACCCCAAACCATAATGCCGGATGCAGGACTCGTATGACGTTGCATCAGACAAGAGTTCAGAAGTCTCTTCTCACCAAGGTGTATCCAGACTCTGATCCGACCATATCGTGGTGTTGCAGGCATAAGCGGGAATCGTCAGTTAAACAATATCGTTCCATTCAGTTAACCATGTCCGTCGTTCATTACATCATTGTCAGCGCGAACGTCTGAGGTTTTGGCTCAACGGTAAACGCAGCAATGGTCGCCTTGCGGGCCTTCCTCTCTGCTGCAAACCACGTTGAATGGTACGTGAGGACCAGTAGCGGATTAATGCTAGTTTCTCGGGGGGGGGGCGGTTCGTTTGTCGGTTTGGGCGGTTAGTTAGAAGATTGACATATACGTCCATTTTATGGAAGTAAAATAGGATCTTTTACATTAATTTCTTTTGTCTCGTGGGGGGGGGGCGGTCGCCCACTCCACCCGCTCCTTTGATCCGCCCTTGGTGTGGACAATGATTGTTGTGCAATAGAACCAACTTGTTTTGATATTCGTGATGTGACGAGCAATTTCTCTGATGGATTATCCGCAGTCCCTAAAGGCCACTATTTTTCCTCAATCGAATTTTGAAACGTGTTGGTAAGACGCTCGTTTTATTTTACGAAGCATACTGAAGCTGCTTTCATAAAAGCTTTCGAAATGCTGCTTTCATGATGCTTTCGAAAAACATCATTCTAGTACTTCAGAACGGTCTTTTTTTCGCTTCCATCATCTAGCGCTTGCAGATGGCTCTACAGGCGCCCGTGATGTCATGTGCGCTGAAATATTAATCATTTGCATAACTCATCGCCGCAACCGCATGGTGCAAATTTCTCTTCATTTGGATCCTCCTTTCTTACTGCTGCATTTTGGATGTCCAGCAATGTATTTTACCATTCCCTTTCTCCTCTTTTTGCGCATTGCTTCTGTTAAAATAAGTTACTCCTGATTTCTCCTGTTGGTAAAATAATTTATTCAGTCGTAAGGTGTCTCTTTATTTGCCTGTTCTAAAAGTAACTCTCCCTCAAGATCCCACGATTTGCCTTATGGGGTTAAGTGTTACTTTCCCTATTACGTGGTCTGTCTTCTATTTAAAAGTATTACCATACTTTTCTTCTCAATGATTTAGGCTCCGCACGCAACGCAATGGGAAATACTCTTTGCTTTTTATGTGGCGGCCGTTGAAAGCTCCTGCTTGTATTCTCGTCAACTTCTCTTCTAGTTCTTGCGTTCTGTTTACTCCAGAACTTTATAGATTGCAGAAGTTATGTTATTCTCCCGTCATGCCACGATGCAGAGTGACCATCGAACAGTTAATATTTATCTTTCTTAAAAATATACATTTATATAAATAAATTCATATCTTTATCTCATCGGTATTCGCAGGGCCGAGGACTATTGCAAAATGACTGAGACGAGAACACATTAACATAGCAGTAACGGAAACAGTTATCTGCAGCAAAGTTTTTTCACTCGCCTGTGATCATCTATTGTACTTGAAAACTATCCGAAAAACTAGGTTTGGCTGTATCCTCTAGCGGGCGACTTTTGAGCTTCGGACCAGCGTGTGAACAAGCTGCGTATGACCACGTGTATGCTTCGAAGCTTGTCTATATTTTGTTGCTTGTTTTAAAACTGCGTTTCTGCCTGAAGAAACGCTCATGTGCCGTAGCCTTAGTCCGACCTTCAACACAATTCGAGGCTATATTTATGCTGGTGTATTTTTGAGCAAACTATTAAAATATAACCTGATTTGAATTTACATAGCCTAATAGCACAACTGTCACCCGTGACTAAAAAGTGACCACGCGAAACAGTGACATTAGAGTCACAAAGAGTCGCTGTGACGCCGCCTTTTAGTCACGCCCTATGTCCGCCCACAGTGACGTTACAATGCCACCCCGCAGAGTAGTCACAACTGCGACGACGGTTGCCGCTGTGACCCTTTAGTGACGACACAGAGCGGTCGCAGTCACAGATGTGACTACAATGCGTCGTCACAGCGTAGTCGCGATCACACTGCAACTGAAATGTGCCGGTACATAGTGGTCACAATGGCGACTCCGATATCACAAAAGTGTCGCAACCGCAACCCTCGTCACGACATTACTCGTATGGGACTATATTGAAAGACAAGCAATTATTAGTTTTCAAAGCAAATTAAGAGAAAGCGTTTGAGGTCCCTAAAATTTCGTTATAACGGTATTTTAAGTTTTGTACGTTATTAAAATGTGGGACATTCTAGTTTAGTTATGCGTCAAACATGCTTTTTAGATTGGTTACACGAGGGCTATCTGCCTAAGGAGTCAACAGGCCCATGTTGACAAGATAAACATAACTTGAAAATTCCAGATAATGATGAATTAAAAAAGTAAAAACAAACATTTCATAATACTAATATGTATACTTACATTTTAAGTCACAAAGAAATCGAATAACTGTAACAAGATATGAATGCAGCCATAGATTGATGCAGCTAGCAACATAAAAACAGTAAAAGTAAAAATTTACCTGTAATATTTTCCCGACTGTTTAAAAAATGTAAAATCCAATTGTAAAACTTTGAAATCCACTTTCACTATCCATAACCAGCAAGATATCACTGCAGAAGCAAATCTTATTATAATTATTATTGCTCCTAACAGTACATCTTACTAGTCTCCTTCTCGAAAGTCTGCAACAACAACCGGAAAAACTGTATCCCAAAAAGCATATTTCATAATTGGCTTCCCGCTCAACGTTTCAAGATTTGCAAAACGAAATGAAACATCAAAAGAAAAAAGAATGGGTTACTATACTCAATCGACAATCTCTCTCACTCGCCAATCTTCAAATGCATAAAAAATTCATTTGTACTTCGTATAAATAATCTGAATTAATATAGCCAAATCCGCGATAACAGTTCGAATTCTTGGTGTCTTATCGTGCAACCGTGAGATATTAGTTGACCCAATATGTAAATATGTAAATAATATGATAAATAATATGTAAATACTGGTTCATTGCATTTTCTAACAAAATAGCTGCAGGAGCTCTAATTTGTTTTATTGTAAATTTGAGCATTAATTACCTAATTTATATTTAAAAATTAAGTAATCTTTTGTTTTACCCCTGCTATATTTAATTTAATAAAAAATGTCAATATAAGCAATTATGTAGGCTGTTAAAATTTTTAATTTAATCTGAAATTCTCTGAAGAAAAAAGACTACAGGAGCTGAGCTCTCATGCAAAACCCTGACTGGTCTTCGTGTAATACTCTCTAACATATTTCTGCACCCTAATTCGGTAGATTTTAAAAGGGGCTTAACGTAGAAAAAAGTCTCCAAATATGTTTTTCAGGAAAAGTTTAGCAAAATTGTAAAAAATTAATATAAATTATAAAAATGTTAAGATTAAAATTCATAATTCTGTACAAAGTGGGGGTTATATACTGTCATATACAGAGTGGAGGTTCCACTGTCTGTGTAGTAAACATTTTTATACATACTGAACTCGTTTGTATTATTTAGTTTGTAGTACTAAAATGTTTGAAGGCATAATATGAACTTCTCCCCCCCTCAAAAAACAAAAAAAAATCTTAGCCTTTGGGTGCCCGGAACTTATATTCCCTAACACTTCTACACCGTATGAATGTGAAACAATATTATTTAATTAAAATAACGAAATTTTATGCCAACACTACGAAATATATACAGGCCCATTACTGCCAAATAGTGCTGGCCCGGTCATTAATTATTTGAAATAAGGTATCACTTAAAAAAATGTGATTACAAATAAGTTTGTTTGCTAAGTCGCAAAGAACAGTCACTATGACGTCACAACAACCGGCAGTCACAAATCAGTCCCGCAGTGACTTCACAAAGCGATCACTTAGTGACCGATCACACAGTAGTCACAGGGTGACTTCACAGTGACGTCACCTGGTGACGTCACCTGGTGACTGGTCACAAAGAACGGGTCTCAGTGACCACACAGTGGAGTCGCATCACTCACAAGTCACAATGTAACTAGTTTGTGATAGTCCTGTGACAGTTGTGACCCTCTGTGACGTTACAGCGACTGTTTTGTGACCATCTGTGCTATTAGGGTATCCGAGCAAGAGCTCAATAGTTCAGTTCATTTGAAAATTGAAAGTCTTAGTTTGTAGCACTGTTTTGTATAACTACAGAGTAGTTTATTCATTCATAATCTCTTGTAATTATGAAGACTTAGTTGTAAAACGGTAAAATAAATAATTATATTATTTTTTGAGAAAGTTATTATTATCAAATAATTCTGAAAATTACACTGTGGGATGTATTTTATCCGAACACTGTAGGTGCATGTAACATTGCAACGCTATAAGAGGATAAGGGGCAGAGGGCTGTAAGTTGTTCAACTGGAACTTGATGCCATTCCATTCATTTAGAATAATGAGTTTACGAAATTCAGTGTGTCCGATTCAAAAACACCTTATTTGAATGTGCCAATAAAAAGTTACACATGTAAAACTTGGTTTTTAAACTTTTAAAATAATTCTGTTCAAATCTCAGGCTAACAATCATGAATGAAAAACCTAAATTTTAACTGATTATTACCGTATTATATCGAAAGATTTGCGATCTGCAGTACATGCAAAGAAATGTAATTCGGTGTCATATTACACCTAGCCCGTATTTGAAATTCCCGGGAGATCAACTGTATCCTGATCCTGATGGTATGAGATTGAATGATACTACTAGAAATTTAAGAAAGGAAAAAAAAAATCCAATATTGAAACTGGTTAAACGAAGGTGTTTTCAGAAAATGATAGTAAAACATTCCTTCGTGAATGCTCCACATTACACAGTGAAATAATTCTCTAACTGAGAATACCACAAAAGAAATGGGAATTATAAATGCAATCAGGAGAGTTAATACAAAAGATACCGGAGAAAAATGAAGATTTAATGAAAAATAACCCACTTTGTCTCACTTGTTTAATTTATTTTATGAATGGATAACTTCATCAACTACATCCGCAAGATCTTTCGAATAAAACCAGGTTAAAGATACAATCCACCCTCTTCTTTTTTCTGATTTTATATTTATCTTCTCATCTTTAAATTAAGATGTCTTAGGTAGACACTTAATTCCATTACTGTAAATGGGAAGCAAACAAATAGGACTAAATTAAGTTCTCAAAATGTCTGATCAACTGTTCTACTTGTTCGGGTGAGAATTATTTAGCTGTGAAAGAACAGAAAACCTTGATAGCAAGACTGTTGAAGGTATTCAGTTCAAACTTGGCTGTTAAATGCAGTACATGTTAGACTATTTTTATTTTTTTTTTTTCCTTTTGAGCAGGGACACATGTTGTTGTTGTTGTTGTTCATTCTCCAAGTAAAAATTTGGAAATAAAGCTTTTCTCAGCGTATATTAGCTGCCAAGGCCTACTATTCAAGCAATAACAGCCCTACTGGGGGTAAAAGAAAATTTGCCACTTAGTACAACTGATCCAAGTATTGCAACAATAAAAAATTTGTTTAAAAGATAATTTTGATTCGAGAAAATGTTATAGAAAATCCTCAGCGAACTGTGCAAAATTTTGCGATTCGTCTGCACCACAGCAAGCATATCGATCATGTCGTAAGCTGAATCCCAATACTTGTAATTATTTTTAGTATTTGCATTTTTTTAACTCAGTAGCTTTTTACGAAAATTAATTTTTATTTCATAATAATTGTCACCCCGTATACTGAAGCTTACAGGGAAGGCTGGGAAATCCCGCTACCTTAACGAAAATGATTTTTTCTATACAGTGAAATGACTTATTGAATATAAACAAGAGGACTGTTTCATTTTACAGTTTCTTATGCATGACTTAAATGCATTATCAAACCTTAAAAAGTCTGGTTTCGGTGTTGTTTAAAAAGACGTTTTGAGAAATATTATTGAGTGACGTGATTACCCCGTTACCGGCATACTCCCGCCGGTTTCTTCGTGTATATATCTGACCTCGCTAATTTTTCTTACTTTCTGTTAAAGGCACTTTTAAGAGGTCCAAAAAATACCACGTCAAGGGACTTTTGAAAAGGCATATAAAAATACTATTAATAATAACTTTTATTTTGCACACTTTTGTTAATGGCGTAAAACGATTTTAAATATTCTTGGGGTTGCAGCAAATTAAATCAGTTACATGAAATTATGTAATTCATATTTATTTTTTCTTTCTTTATTAAATTGATGTTTATTTTTCTTTCTCTTTCTCTAAAGAAAGGGAGGGGGTTATGTCCACGGGGGGTTGCGGCATAACTTCAGTGGGATAATATAGCATGCAATCGTAATTCAGGGCTTACATTGAATTGTGATTGAATGTTATTCGAAATCGTAGATAAAATAATTAGGGATGCAAAATAACAAAGAAATACACTTATATCCATTTATATATAATTCAGAAATTAGAAAGAAACAGCTGAAAACAATATTTTCTGGTATTACAAATATACTGTTTTGATCAGAACATTGAACGCCTATTAAGGTATTTTGTCATGTTGCTCGCTACAGTACAGCACGTAAGGTGACTTTCCCGCCGATGTTATTTTGTAGTTTTGCAAGGTGGCGGCATACCTCCGCGTGACGCCAATCAACCGCTTTCACCTACTGTATATTTTAATGTCACATAGCGATATGATCAGCAGATATTTTATGGGTTTATTTATTTATAATGAAAATTTGATCCTGAAAAATTTCTGGTTGTTTTATCTTAAAGGCTTGAATACTACTTACGTTTTTTTAAAGAAAACTATAAAACAACGACTTTAAGTATCCAGATTTTTTTTTTTTTCCAGCTATGCCTGATTCTGCAATTAGCCTTTTCTTTAACAAGTTAAATTAAGCTCCTGTCGGGTAATTATTGCATTTACTTTATGTTTAAGGAATGAATATTTGTCTTAACTGATCGAGTATGAGAAAAAATGCCCTGTCTGAAATGTATAGTTAAACATTTAGGAGCATATTTTTCTCAGAAAAAAGTCCTAAATTTATAAGATATTACAAATACATCTGAATCTTTGGAAAACACTAAACCAAACATAACGTGATAATGGTTTGTAAAATTTTAATTTACGAAGGAAATACTTCAAAAGATCAAAACTGAATTGAATTGTTGTTTTAAACGCTGACAGACATCAGTTTCAAAAATTGTTAATAAAATATTTTTATTTTAAAGATTTAACCTCATGTCGGTACGATGCAGAAAATAACATACCTTAAAATGGTGATATAGACCGTGTGCTTTAGTTCGCGTACGTACTTTTAAAGCGATGCATTTTACTTTACTGATAAGCTTTGGATGCTTTTTGTGTTTCTTTGTTACTTCCTTGTACAAAGTAAAGGAAGACTTCACTCTGACTCCACTTTGACCATCCCTTTATCCATTTTGATAAGTTTTTGCGTGACGTTTGTACATACATAGGTCAATGGGTGGTCATTGTTTAAATTGCATTTTGTAGTCGTATAGTTCATTCATTTCAAAGTGGCTTTGACTCTATTTGAGGTAAAATTTTTGAATCAATAATCGTATAAATTCTAAGTTTACTGTAGAATATAAAATGCTTTACTATGAAAAAGGTATTGCGAGGTCACTTGAAAGTATATCGCATGTCCTCTGATGAAGCTTACAACTTCTTTTACGTTTTCCTGTTGCTAATTTAAAACCCCATCATAGAGCAAAATTTTTGGTCCCATAAACCACAGCAGGTAACATTTGTGTGAGAAATATACTGGACATTGATATCTTTAGTCGCAGATATCGAACTTGCTACCGAGCTCTTTTTTGCTCTAGAGCCTGTGATGTTCATCACAGATTTTTAATGAACATGTATTTCACTTCTCTTGTCTAAATTTTATATACTATGCAAAATGCAACATCAGGAAGGACGAAAGATGCCACAGCAAAATTTATTTACGAGATAACACGTTGTTCAAAAGATCAAGTGGTTGAAAATACAGCCTCTTGTAAAGTGAGGAAAATCGGTATTGAGTGTTGCCGCCATTGCTGGCTATAACTGCTGCTACACGGCTTGATATTGAATCAGTCTTTGGATTGTGCTGTTGGGATATAGCATTCTATGCTGCTTTCACATATTGCTAAGGTTGATCTGTTGTAACAGAGGGAATGGGGCATCTCGGGAAAGTCGTTCTGCAATCATCGACCAGACGTTTACGATAGGCGATATATTGGGAGACTAAGGAGGCAAAGACATCAATGCAATCTGATATACGACGAAGTCTTAATCATTGCGTGTCACGTATGATAGTGCATTATCCTGTTGGAATGTGGCCACTGACGAGCTCTGAAGGTGCGGGAGGACAACGGGCCCCGACGGGAGTGCTATCCAATACCACCCCAAACCATAATGCCGGATGCAGGACTCGTATGACGTTGCATCAGACAAGAGTTCAGAAGTCTCTTCTCACCAAGGTGTATCCAGACTCTGATCCGACCATATCGTGGTGTTGCAGGCATAAGCGGGAATCGTCAGTTAAACAATATCGTTCCATTCAGTTAACCATGTCCGTCGTTCATTACATCATTGTCAGCGCGAACGTCTGAGGTTTTGGCTCAACGGTAAACGCAGCAATGGACGCCTTGCGGGCCTTCCTCTCTGCTGCAAACCACGTTGAATGGTACGTGCGGACCAGTAGCGGATTAATGCAAGTTAAGTTTCTCGGGGGGGGGGGCGGTTCGTTTGTCGGTTTGGGCGGTTAGTTAGAAGATTGACATATTCGTCCATTTTATGGAAGTAAAATAGATCTTTTATATTAATTTCTTTTGTCTCGGGGGGGGGCGGTCGCCCACTCCACCCCCTCCTTTAATCCGCCCTTGGTGTGGACAATGATTGTTGTGCAATAGAACCAATTTGTTTTGATATTCGTGATGTGACGAGCAATTTCTTTGATGGATTATCCGCAGTCCCTAAAGGCGGCAATATAGCATAATATAGCATGCAATCGTATAATAATATAGCATGCAATCGTAATTCAGGGCTTACATTGAATTGTGATTGAATGTTATTCGAAATCGTAGATAAAATAATTAGGGATGCAAAATAACAAAGAAATACACTTATATCCATTTATATATAATTCAGAAATTAGAAAGAAACAGCTGAAAACAATATTTTCTGGTATTACAAATATACTGTTTTGATCAGAACATTGAACGCCTATTAAGGTAATTTGTCATGTTGCTCGCTACAGTACAGCACGTAAGGTGACTTTCCCGCCGATGTTATTTTGTAGTTTTGCAAGGTGGCGGCATACCTCCGCGTGACGCCAATCAGCCGCTTTCACCTAACTGTATATTTTAATGTCACATAGCGGTATGATCAGCAGATATTTTATGGGTTTATTTATTTATAACTAGCTGCGTGCCCGTTCTTCGCACGGTAGGAAACGAAAAATTTCCTCACATGTGTAATTAATTCCAGTGATGTGGAATCTAGAAAAAGCAAAATTATTTCACTCTTGACTTAAAATTTGCGTCATATATGTAATAACCTGAGATCATTTCAATATAATGACACACACACAAAAAAAAACTATGTCAGCATCATTCGGTATCAAAAAAGTGAAAATGGAGCGTTTGCAGTGAACTCACTTTCAAAATGTCTTATTTCCTCAGACATGCTGTCTTTAAGGTTCACGTTTTAGCGTTAAATACCTCAGACACTACATGAAATGGACATTTTTTTAATTTTAAAAATACGTCACCCTCTCTTGCAACCCTTTACAAAAAGAAAAGAGATAAGACTGCGCTATTTATAAAGGCTTTAAAATTGTTTTTCTAGATTATGCAGTTTAATTTTTCTCCTCACAAATAAATCCAGTATTTATAAATGGAAATTGAGCCAAGCAAAGAAATCGTCTGCTCGCGGGACCCGTTTTTATTTATTTTTTTCAACTGGCAATTTTAATCATTGTTACTGTATCCATGACAACCAAACCGCAAGATATCAAACCGAAATTGATAAGCAGGTGCTACGGAAATGAAAATCCTTCTTTACTTAAAAATTCGTAAAAATTCTCCTAATTTATATTTTTCCTCCGTTCTTCTTTTAAAAGTGGGTTAATTGTGAGCTCCGTCTTTTGCCGAAATATAAAAAAGTTATGACAGATAGAATTCAAGATGCAGCAGTTTTAAAAATATTTTACGAAAGTCAGCGTCAAATTTAATTTTATTTGAAAAATTCCCAAAAATCTGCAAATTATGTTACACAGTCCGAACAAACAGTTTTTAAAAGAAAATTTTCTCCTCTATACGATGATGTAACTACCGTTTTCTTGCGAGTGCAATTACCAGCGTTATTATGTATTACGCAAGAAAAATCGCTAAAAATCGGACAAAACATAAAATAAAACATTTTCTAATTCGAATTTCGAAAAAATCGCTTCGAGGTGTGTCGAGACCCGTCTTGGAGAATTTCCGTACAAAATTTGGTAGGTCTACGATCACCCGTTTCGGAGCTACGCGAGACACAGACAGACAGACAGACAGACAAACGGACAGTTTACACTCTGTTTTATTTATATAGATGAAAATTTGATCCTGAAAAATTTCTGGTTGTTTTATCTTAAAGGCTTGAATACTACTTACGTTTTTTTAAAGAAAACTAGAAAACAACCTGATTCTGCAATTAGCCTTTTCTTTGACAAGTTAAATTAAGCTCCTGTCGGGTAATTATTGCATTTACTTTATGTTTAAGGAATGAATATTTGTCTTAACTGATCGAGTATTTATGAGAAAAAATGCCCTGTCTGAAATGTATAGTTAAACATTTAGGAGCATATTTTTCTCAGAAAAAAGTCCTAAATTTATAAGATATTATAAATACATCTGAATCTTTGGAAAACACTAAAGCAAACATAACGTGATAATGGTTTGTAAAATTTTAATTCATTCATTCATTTCAAAGTGGCTTTGACTCTATTTGAGGTAAAATTTTTGAACCAATAATCGTATAAATGTTTGAAGTATTAACTTCGTTCAAAACCAATATTTTCTTAATTGTGTATGAAAAAAAAAAGATGTACCGTACCTCACTTTCAAATAATTTTAAATGAAGTGCGTAAAAAATGTGGATAATTGGATAGGTACAAGAAAGTCATGTGCAGACATAACTACCTAATATTTTTTTTCCCACTTGGATACCTGCAGAGAAATCACGGATTTTAGTTATTTAACCCTTTATCTAAAAACATAAAAACCTTACTAAACACAATGGATAAGTGTTTGTTTCACCACCAAACAGTTAGTGTTCTTAAAATGTAGCGTAAACGAAGATAATGTAGAGACATAATGCGATTTTCACACTTCTAATTAGGTGTAATAATTACTTAAATGTGAAACAAAAGCCAAGAAAGTGTTATTAATGCTTTAATTAAAAAAATCTTTACTATTGCGTGGATATGATTCTAAAGTGAGCGAGACAGTATCAGTTTAAAACAATCCTAGTTATGTTGTACAACTCATTGTTTATGGTAATTAATGGATGTATTTGTCAGTGTTTTACAAAGAAATTATTATAATGAATCAATGAAATTTTTCTTTTTTTTTTAAATTTTGTTTCCATGGTGCTGCTAAGTACTGACAGTTAGATAAAAGGTTAGAGACTTCATTCCCAAATCCTAGAATCTACTACTGGAGCCCATAACACAAAGGAATAATAATAGATCGGTAAAATATTTATCAGTATCCTGGAGAAATTTTCGAATACTGGTAAATGTTTTTATAAAATTTAATGTATAGTTGCATTTATGCAGATGCCTGAAGTGAATTTTGGAATTGTATTTAATTAAATGTAGAGAAATTTTAGACATATTATCTTTTAATTTTGGTGCATTTATTTTCTCAGTCTAGTATAAGGGATATAAAGCATGACGAAGTAGATCCCTAAATGGTGTTAATGTATTACAATGCATATTTCCTGGTTAAACAACAACAAAAAAAACTTATTTCATACAATCAACAGTATATGGAATCATTCGGATCGTCCAAGAAAACCGAAAATTCCATCCTTTTTTCGTAAACAAAGATGAGTTACTTCCCCTTCCCCCTAAATTAAAGATAGGAAAAAGCTCGATTTCTGGCAGTAAGTAGAAAAATAAAAATATATATCGAAAGATAAAAGTTTTGAATTCCTTTCTCAGTTTATTTTGTGTAATAATTTGGATTTGACTTTGTGTTTAGTCAGCTGTTTTTTTTAAAAAAAATATTACTATAATCGAAGCAATTAAAACTTATATAACATGTGTTGAAGATCTAAATACCATTATTACATACCTTAAAAACAAAGAAACTTTTAATACACTTTTTTCTCTAAGTTAAAAAAAAAGTTCTGTAGCTAAATACTATGCATACTCAAATCATGAATTTATAACGATTTGACTCAGTGTAGAAACATTTTCATAGATGCCTTCTAGATAAAGCCAAATCTAAAGCCATTTGTGTGATCTATTACATCTAAATATACAAAGGGCATTCCATAAAAACTAAGAGTTATTTTTTTACGTAGTGGCAACACCGCGAAAATAAAAAATAGAAGTGCAGGCGATTTTTTCAAGCTGTTAACTGTACGTTTATACAAAATTCTAAACGAAGAACACGATTTTATTTTCCTAGTTCCGTGCTTGTTTAAAGAACTGTTTTATTTGCCCTACAGAAATGGAGATGAGTGATTCAGAGTTAAAAAACGAAATGCGTTGTGCCATAAAATTTTGCTATCTTCATGTCGCTATTTCTTTTCAGCAATATCTTAGTAAATGGAATATTAAAATCATGCCACATCCCCCTTACAGGGGAGATCTCCAGATCTCGCACCATGCGATTTATGGCTGTTTCCTACGTTGAAGGAGAAGCTCCCTGGCAGAATTTAACACAGATTCTGAAGTTATTTCAGCAGTGGAGGGTTCTTTGAAGCAGCTTCCAGAAAAGGGCTTTTCTACTTGTTTTGAAAAGTGGGTTGAACGATGGGACCGTTGCATATCATCTGACGGAAGGTATTTTGAAAAAGAATGATGTATTTTTTGCTGTAAATATATTTTTTGATTTTTTATGATTTTACTCTCAGTTTTTATGGAATGCCCTTTGTACTTTCTTTCTTGCTAGTTAAAAAAAAAAAAAAAAGCTCTGTAGCTAAATACCTCTTACTTATACGCGTTTTAAGGGACTGCTTTGAAATCGTGTATAACTGAGATCCGCGTATACCTGAAAGGGTCTTATGCTGGATTTCTTCATCTAAATTATGAGACAAAACATTTGGGGGAAAAATACGCTTAATAATATTTTTTTTCAGTTTAAAACAGTAAGTAATAGAGAATATTTTAGAGAGAGTAAAATATTTAGCTTTACAATTTAGTTTAACTTTTAATTCAAAAATGTAAGTATAATTTCATTTTACGAAGGAGAAACTTTCATTATACGAATATTCCTTTATCAAAATCTGTCATCAGTACTGCAGTTTATTTTTGTTTAGACCGCGTTTGTAATACAATCTCTTCTAGCTCATTTAAAAATGTTGTTGTATTTGAAGTTAAGTCATAAGTTTACAGATAACTTCTCAACTTTTCTAGGGCTCTTTAAGCAGTTCCATAACTTGGGACAGAAATATCAGTTTCATCATTATCATCTTCTCTCGCAACTCACCAAAAACAGTTTCAATGTCTTAGTTTATTTGATATTATATTTTCATCAACATTCCCAACATTCGCGCTTTTAAAACACGTGTCTTCGAGGACCATGACGGAGGTAAATACATTTGTGTGACAGGATTTGTGATTTGCGCTGTTTATTTTCGTGCGTAACTGAGAACGGCAATTCAAAGTGGCGCTTATAAGTGAGAGACTTATGTCATTATTTTCCTATTCCTCATGGCAGGACCTTCCAAAATTCGCGTATAAAAGAGAGATGCGTATAACTGAGAGGTGCATGTACTATGCTTTTTAAAATCATGGATTTATATAAGAGTTTTGTCTGGAGAAAAATTACCATAGATGTCTTCTGAATAGTCATCTACTTCTCCTTACCTTTATTGGGGAAAAAAAAAAGATATTTTTTCCACCGCACATTCATGTCTTCGGGCAGCCGACAAACCTCTCAACCCCCCCCCCCCCTCCTCAACAACACTCATACACGCACTTCAACCACCCTTTTCTGACATTCATTGAATACAGGGCGTTGAGATCAAACTCTCAAGAGGTACACAACCAAATCAGAGTGTTCTCTGATTAGAGGTACAATGGTCTGCGGATGGAGGTGGGATGCTCCTCTGAAAAGAGAGCCGAGGAGCGAATGACTCCGCTCCGGAGGTGTGGACCCTATAGCAGCTCTCTCTCAGCTACAGCAAGGCGTGAGCTATGATGGTGTGAAGGGTTCGATTAAGTTTAAAGCAAAGAATCGATGCTTTTGAGCCGATCTTTTGGATCGCGTAGGGGTTGGCAAAGTGTGGGCTCCGAAAAGAGAAGAGGCGAAAGGGTGGTCCGGAGTGTCAAAGGTTACTTTTATTTTATTTTTTAGTGACTTGTTAATTAAAGGATGGATTCGTTAACAATAATGGTAATTTGAAATTATCCATTCAACTATCCTATATTTTTCATTATTACAGGAAAAGACGGTAATGTTAATTATACGTGACTACCATTGAATATTTCGTGGTATACGGATGATTGGTGGGTAGTATGTAGCCTCGTGATGCGTATATTTTGTTAAGGCAATTCAAGGGAGTGTAAATTGGGCATGTAATACACAGTCATATTTTGGAAACAAGGTCATCCTATGAGACATCATTTTTTGATATTGCTACGTAACAAAAGCCATAGACTTTCTACAGGTAACCCACATAGAACCACAGTGGGCGTAAAAAATAAAATGATTAAAAAATTATATTTTATGGAGGATCCGTAAATTGTTGTTGTGGAATACAAAGCATTTTTGGTTATTATTCTGTAGTGTAGCAATTAATTCCTTGTCATGCATTTCAATTCCTAATGCGTGTTCAAGTGGTAACCAGTCCCACATGTATGCTGTGTAAGCTGGTGTAAAATATTTTGAATTAACTACTTTTTGTGAATTTTATGACTGAAGTGTACAAAGTTTAAAAAATCACGAAATTATTATTTAATACGAAGAATTACTAAGGTTTGTTTAGATAATTTTTTGATGAAACTAATAATAATAAGTTATTAAGTTAAGAATAATAAATTATCATATCGAGAATTCACTGAGAAAATAGTCACAGAAGTTGCAAACACTTGTTGGCTGAATCGTATTTGACAGAAGCAGAATACAAATTAGTTTACATTGTTCAATGCGGATGTTAAATGATGGTGATTTATTAAATTTTTATTGTTTCTTAATAAAGGTAAATACTGAGACATCTTAAGTAATATTGCATCTAAAAATATCGTTTTAAATAGTTCCGTGATTTTTAAATGTTTTTCATGACTATAGGAAACGTATTGAACGTAATGGAACGCTTGATGACACCATAAGTAAATGTTTGGATTTTTTTACTCGCCCCTCCGACATATCGAAATCAAATCAAAAACATTTATTGATATAAAAAAAATTACGATGTATCTCATCAGTTTCGCAATCAAAAGTGATGTATACTGAAAAGAACCGAATCGCTCATTCTTTGTCATCAGTCGACTATGGAGACCATGGGCGACCATGGAGATCTTTGTCGACTATGGAGTTAGCGAATGATTCGATAGTTATCTTAGGTACATAGGCAGTGTAGCGAATCATTTATTTAAAAAATTTTTGGTAATTTGTCATAAATGTCACAATTTAGTTTTACTTAAAACAATCACGTGTCACTTGGATACTCTATGATAAGAAATTCATTTTAATAATTTTTTGGATTGGTTATCTACTGAATGGCTAACAAGTAATCTTTTGGTATAATATATCCTCATGCTTCGTGATTGTCAAGTAGGTACCATTACTGATATGGTGCTACTAAACAATCCATTTTTTTTTAATTCTTCCTCTAAAAGCATAAGACAACTATTAATATTTTTTAGATCATTTGTGATGAAAAGAATTCCTTCATAAAACTAACTTACATGGATTCATATTATTTTGTCAAAAAATATTAATCGCTATGGAGTACTCAAAACAAATCCTGGCCGTGCACCATTACGCGCTGGAAATCCTTGCTTTCGTGTAAAATAATTTACTTTTCAATAGGGTAATTACAATTGCGTATATGTGCTTAAAGATCGATTCGCATTGCAGTGCCTGCAGTTAAAACAAAAAGAGATACTGGCAAATTAAATCATAAAAACCTTTTTTACTTGGAAAAAGATTCACCATGTAGCAGCAGCAGAAGTAGAAAAGCAGCACTTTTTTCTTGTTGGAAAAACTAAAAACGTGGAATCAAATCGATTAGCTATACTTGAGATAACTTCAGACTTTCATCATATATGCTTAGTAAGTTGAGTCTACAGAAAATACTAGTAATATCTATAGAAAAATATGCTATGGCTATATTTCTTCAATCTGACACTGTTATACTTGGAACAATGTGTCATAAAACAACATGATACAGTATTGCTATTTCCATCGAAGCTTGTTTATTAATGAGAATTCGATGCACATTCTGTATTGCATCAAAATTGAAAAGAAAAATTAAAAAATAGAAAATTCCTGTTAATGTTTTAGTTTTCATATCGTTTGTTATAACAAAACTCAAGCATACAAGTGTTGCATAATTTGCTAAAACTTTCATCAAACTGGAAGTGATCACCGGTAGTCTAAGTGATTAAATATTTCCTTAGAAAGATATTCCAAAGCATTTGGTACTACATAGCTTGAACTATATTTTTCAAAAATCTTATTTCTGAGAAAAAATAAACTTGACGGGAGAGTAATCATCTATCTTATCGGAACTGAAAACTAATATGTTTCTAGTGTTCCCAAAATGTCTTTGCGACCATTATCGCTGCGCTATCTTCGATGTCACCTCGCCTCTCATGAATAACTCTTCTGAATTAGCAATTATTCCTCTTAGGCTAAACACCTCAGGCATTGTGCGTGAATAATTACATCGCAGGACAACGTGGGCTAAGAACGGTAGGTTCAGAAAGAAACATGCTCAAGAAACGAAAAGAATAAAATAAAAATAAAAATAAAGTTTTCCGAAATTCCCATTTAAAATGAAAACAACGAATTTTCTTGGAGATTGTATACTTTGGTGGTTTCGAGGTACACCTTTTTACATCCACCCACACGACTGTCTGTCTGTCTGTCCTCGGGGTCGAGCGATGAGGTCATCGGGTCCGGAAGGGGGAGGAGCGCTTCCATGCTGCACAAAAGGGCTCAGTTTTAGAGAAGAAGGGAAAACATAATGTCCTCGATAATGGTAATTGACTAATAATAGTGAGTGGGCTTCGGACTTTTTTCTTATATGTAAGCAACAACAACAATAGAGGAGGCCAGATTATCGGGGAGACTCCCAGTGTTGATAGCTGATAAACTCACTGAGAGTGATTAGGCCACTCTGTTTAGAAAAGATCGTTCTCAGTTCGATGTTCATGTAATAACTCAATAAGAAAAACCACAAAGAAGGTTATTGACCAGATGAGTTAAAAAAAAAATGAGCAGTTATTATTAAATTACTTTATTGGCTTAGTTGTTTTTATAGTGTTTTTTTCCATCAAGTAGTTTACTACAAAAGATTTAGAAAAGAAATACTATTTTTATTCGAAAATTGCCTGGTACTTGTCTATTGTACGATTTTGGCTTGCAAAATTTTATGAAATCAAGTTAGTTTCGATGTTAACAAGAAATTATGAAAATGTCTCCTTAGCAATAACCATGAAATTATGAAATGTCTCTTATTAGCAATAACCATGAAAGATCTCGAAACAAACAAATATTTGATTTGGTAACTTTAACGGACTAGTAACCCCAGACAGCACATAAGCTTAAATCAAGCTTGACATTTCTTTGAATTTGACGTATTAATACAAGCTTGACAGTTCAATTCATTTTAAGCTTGCAGCAAGCTTGGAGAAGTCATTTGAACTGTCAAGCTTGAATACAACTTGATTACTGCATGATTTTGAAAGCCACATCCACATAACAAATAATTTATCATCAGTCATAAATGTACTTGACCATAGAATTTAAAAAAAAAAGATTCTATCTTTCCAAATATGAAAATTCTACAAAATAAAATACAATTATACTACGAAATTCATTTCAAAGTCAGTCGTTTGTCTCGATTTTGGCCAGTATTGCCCAACATGAGTGTCGCGATATTGAAAGTAGTGCTGCTTTTAAGTTTATATTATGCTTATTTCCCTATTAGTAGAGTCTATAAATCACACATAACATTATTTTAATTTTGATTCATCCCATGGAAAAATAAAAGAAACAGATCAGCATCGGGCACTGATCGATCTCGCCAGAAAACGGCGTGAAAACCATAACAGTCACTTCAAACTTTAGTCATGCCAGCGCGAGGCAGATTGGCGGAATGGTTAGGACGCTGGCTTCCCAACCCTTAGGTCCCCAGTTCGATCCCAGCCGCGAACGCTTGCTGGAAACAGATTAAATTAACTTGAAATTTCAGTTTAGAGGGGAAAATGCGTGGGAAAATAAAATATGTGGGGCGAGTGCGCCCTGTGTATTTAAGAAAAATTTTTAAGCTTGAAATTAAGCTTGCTATGTCAAGCTTAATGCAAGCTGGGCAAGTGTAAACTTGAACACTTGATTCAAGCTTGCATTAAGCTTACACGCTTGAAATTTTAAAGCTTTATTCAAATTTATTGACTTGATAAATCAAGCTTAATGCAAGCTGGGCAAGTGTAAACTTGAACACTTGATTCAAGCTTGCATTAAGCTTACACGCTTGAAATTTTAAAGCTTAATTCAAATTTATTGACTTGATAAATCAAGCTTGCTGCAAGTTTGATGCAAGTTTGCTGTGCTGTCTGGGACCATGCTCGACAAATGAACTCTGAATAATGGCGTTTTAATAGATAAATGAAGTTTGAATGGAACATGTGCTAGAATGAACGAGAGAATGAGATCCCTCACGAGATTGACTAGCGAGTATTCGAACATTTAATTCGATAAAAAAATCTAAACTGAGGTAGCCGCCTTGTAGGGCTGGTTTTAAAATTTATATTTGTAAGCGAGTTTGTTGTTTATTTCAAAAAATACCGCTGGATGTTATAATAAAAATTTGGACATTCGGAAAGTGATAAATTTTTAAAAATTTATTCATGCTAAAATATCTTGCTATATAGTGCACACACAAAGCTCTACATAAGATATATACATATATATCTCTTATGGAGTGTTTGTTCACTTAAACACGCTTTTTTCAATAGTTTTCCGTTCGATAGTAATTCTGACTGCATTTAAATAATTCCTTCACTAAGAACATTTTGAGGTTTATAATTAAAGAAACAGATTATATATATATATATATATATTCCAGATATTTTATAAAAATCATGAAATGAACGAAAAACCCTTAGTCCACATCAGGGACATGTGTGGTCGAAATAGCTCAGACTTGAAAGCGTTACCATATGTTGTTAGTAGTGATTACATACTAAAAATCCACATCAAATTTTCATAGTAAATAAATATTAATTGTTAATTTTCATTTGTTAATTGTGATTAATTTTTACTCAACACTGATGTAAAATAATACTGAGCGGAGAAAGAAATCTTCACTGTCATATTTTTTGCGAATAGGTAAAACATGGTTTTACGATTAAATAAAATATAAGAAACTAAGACAGCTTGTCTAGTTGAAAAATTCTGCATACGCTATTGAGAGTCTAAGCAATTTTGACACGATAAAAAACATTGAACTTGGATTTTAAAAAGAGCTGTAATTAAGAAAATATTGGCTTGAATAGCTTATAAGTCCATAGAGTAAATAACACTATAGCACCATTTACGGTACGAAGTAGATTTAAGTTTTGAAAAATTGGTTTTTTCAAAACGTAAATAATAAAGTCTGGAAAATTTCAAAACATCTTAAAAAGACAAGTATCCAGTTATTATCTAAATGCGGTCCCATGCATCTGAAACTCATAGAGTCACTAGATTCATGGCCTATAAATATCAGGAAGAAACTTAAGTAACCAAAATAACTATTAGCGTTAATAATAATGCAATTGTTAAGAACATCATTATACTTCCACCTTATATGAAGATAATCCATAGTCTTCAATGCCACCCCCAGTAAACGTAAAAAAATCATCCGTAATAGTACGGCTTCTCAAGATTTCTTGGGTGTTCTGTTCTGTTCCCTTTGAAGGAAGAAAGAAAAAAACAAAAAAAAAAAACAGGCCCAAAATGAGTCAATAGTGGACCTGTAATTATTCCAAAGAGGGCACCACCGTAGGATGTGATTTATGGGTCCCGAAGCAGGCTTTACCGTAACGACAACATTCTACACCGCCCTACACTGTTCTGAATGTCCCTCAGAGTTAGGGCCGTACGCAGAGATGTATCATTTTTTTAGCAGCATCTCGAATTAAGGAAAAAAAAAGAAAAAGGTAACACCATAGAATGAAATCGTATCGAATTGGTTTGAGTTTTAGTAGACAAATGAGCTCTGGAGAATTTCGAGTAGGGTATAATACATCTTCCCTTGTTTCATCGTATGGAAAATGACACGTAGTGTTTGGTAATTGCGTTTTCTTGATGGCCATGTTGCGCAACTGATTGTATAAAAACAAATTTATTCATTTTTCATACATATTTAGTCATATACATTCCATACACATATTTCATACACATTTATTCATACATATTTATTCATTTATTTACTTTTAATATATCACTTGAATGCCTGCTTTACTTCTTAACCGATGCTTATTTATACGCGAAATTATTTGTATATGCTTATTAACGATGAAAAAAACATTAAAGTAAATATTTCCAAAACTCAAGAGGAGACAATATTTTGAATAGAGAAATTGTATCGGGTTCATTTTTTTTTCATATTTTAAATGTACATATAAAATACACACTCAAACAGTATGCTTAATCGAAAGATCTTTCATTAAAACTAGTTGACGTCTTTCATCAGTGATTATTCGCCTGTGTTTGTTAAATGATTTAAAAGTTTATTAAGACACTCAGAGTCAATATCTTAATGCACTTCTTCTTAAACATAAATTTAAAACTGAATACATTCCTTTTTTGTAAGCGTAAAAAAACTGTTTTCCAGACGGATAACAAACTTGACTACACAGCTATTTTACGTCACCGAACCCATGTCGATCCCCATCGAACTCTTGCGACATAGCTGAATTCAGCCTTATTTCAAACTCGCATAAAGGTCGATTTCTGTTATGTTATCACTAAGCAGATTATCCCCAATAACGCATATCTCAAAAATTGTAGGGAAATTCAGCTCGTACAGCAGTTGGCCCATCGCAGTCGGCTCTGAAGTCAGAAATCATGAGGAATTTACAGCAGTCTCATTTAACATTTTAATTAGCAATTAATAATGACCGACGTGTTTGGTATCGCAGATTGAGAGGTCAGTAGTATAGAATGTCAAAAGTTGCAGAATATTGTTGGAGTATATTACTTCGACTTGCACGAACCCGGAGTTAACCTTTTACAGACCGAATTAAAATTCAGAAATATTTTAGTAAATTAGTTTTTTTGCGTAATTTGACTTCTAATGCGTTAGTTAAAAATTTGAGAAATATTAGTGATCAGGGGCGTAGCCAAGGGGGGGTTTAGGGGTGTCATAACCCCCCCATGAGGAATTTTTTGCCATACAAAATGCATATTATTCACTCCCTTATCACACACATGTATGCATATGTATTAGAGATGAGTTCGGTCTCATTTTTTTGAAGCCCTTAGCCCGCCCGAGCCCGAGTAATGTTATTTAAGTCGGAGCCCGAGCCCGAAATTTCATCTAAAGATAAATAAAATTCAATAAAATTCAAAGAAGTAATTCCTTGATAGAATACAATAAATTTTGCCGTTTGTGCAAATTAAAGACAAATATAAATGCAAATTTTTAATGCGCTTTCTAATTCTTTATATCTATGTTTATGAAATAATGTTCGATCTCATGACTAACTAAGCAATAAAAGCCGTCGTTCTGAAATACTCAAAGAGCTTCACGCGCCTTCTAGGCACCCGTGCCGCTATTTTTTTTTTATAAGTACTTTTATTTTCCATATGAATCACTTTTTAAAAATCTGTTTCAAGGAGTATGCTCAATAAAATAGAAATTTTTCATGAGCCCGAGCCTGGTTCGGGCCTGTGCTCGGGCTTTCGGGCTCGGACTGAGCCCGTCTCACTCTAATTTGTAGTAGTCGTAACCCCCCCCCATGAAAAATTTCTGGCTACGCCCCTGTTAGTGATGTAAATTTGAAAAAAATCATACCCCCAATTTCTACTGTCTTCCCAATTGGGAAAATTGGCCATTTCTGACTATACTTTTAGGGGCTATACTTTGACTATACTTTTAGAGTAGTTTAAATAATAAGTGAAATATTAAGAATAAATAAAAGATTTACTTTTAAATTTAAGCAAAGATATGAATTAAGTTTGAAGAAGGAGGGGGGTGAATGAAGATAGCTCCGTAAAAACTTATTAAAATTGCTATTTTTATTATTTTTATCCAGTTTCCCACTAATGATAGAAATGCAAATTCTATTTGAAAAAATCAAGTCATCTTTAATTATATCTGCTAATTTTTTCGAGTCAATATGGATAAAATTAAATTTTTCAATAAGTTTTTAATTTGATGTTCCCAATTGGGAATACCGGTCTATAAAGGTTAAGCGATTTTCAAATCGCGTCGATTTGTCTTTTGTGTACTTTCAAAATAACGTCGGTGTCCGATTTTAATTATGCAGTATACATAAGTTTTGTATACGTATTATCTAAGATTTTATTATATTTTTTCTAAAATATTGTTTTCTTTAGTTTCCGTCCCCAATAAAAATAATTTAGATGTACATTTTATATGCAAATCATACCCTGATTAACGCGGTGATCGCTCGATCCCACCTTGCCCGTTATAATTAATATACCGGGTGTCCAGAAAAGGACTCCCTGATTCCCTCCTTCAAAATTAAATATCTCGAAAACAAAGATCGATAGAGGAATGCAGTAAACCGTATGTCTATTGTGAAAGCTGTAAGAATTTTATACAACAGTTTGAAATAATAGTTACAAAAGCTGCTAACAGATGGCACTGTAAGCTGTACAGCTCATTATCAACATACATAAATGAAATAATCGTATGAAAACATTCTTTGCAAAAAATCACATCAGAATGTTTTCAAAATGTTCACCATTGGCACTACAGAGGTGGCGCAAACGAAGAATGAAATTTACTATCACATTTCGTAGTGTCTCAACAGAAATGGATTCACATGCCACACAGATCGCCGATTCAAGCTCCTCCAGCGTGGGGGGATGCTTCGGGTAGACAATGTCTTTCAATGTGCCCCACAAAAAATAGTCACAGGGAGTCAAATCCGGCGAATATGGAGGCCAATCCATGCCTGCACTAGTAAATTTGGGATAGTCTAAAGTAATGACTCGATTCCCGAAGTATTCATCAAGAAAGCGAAACACTTGTTCGGTACGATGTGGTCTGGCTCCATCTTGCATCTCAGTACGTGGTCGATCCTCTAACACTTGCTGTGTGGCGACAAGTTGTTCCAAAATTTCAACGTAACGTTCCCTATGACCGTTTCTCGAATGAAAAAAGGGCCAATAATGCCCCTGCTGCATACTGCAGCCCACAGAGTAACTTTAGGAGAATACAGGGGTTTCGCTTCACACCAATATGGATTTTCGGAACCCCAAAATCGCCAGTTCCGTTTATTCACGAATCCATTCAATTGGAAGTGTGCTTCATCTGTAAACCAGATGCAACCAACATCATATCCTTCACTATCAATCATTGTGAACATCTGATTAGCAAAGTCAACCCTTTGTTGCACAGCACGTACGGGTATGGCCTGGTGAGTTTAAATTTTGAATGGAAACATGTGTAGGCTCTGTCTCAGTATTTTATGCGTGCTGGAACGCTTCAAAACAGTCTCGGATGCAATTCTACGGACGGATGACATTGGATTTTGCTGAATAATTCCAGAAACTGTGGCGACATTTGTAGGCGTAACTGCAGATTGCTTGCGGCCAACATCCCCCACTAGATCATTAGTTACGCTGCCTGTTCGTTGAAATTTGGCGAAGAGCGTACGAATGGTTTTCGCATCGGTTCCTTTTGGAACATTAAATCATGCTTGAAAACTGCGCCTAGTTGCCGTAGGACTCTCTTTTAACCTGTGGTACTCTAGCACCAGAAAAACGCATTGTTCAATGGAGTACATGTTTTAATCTCTTCCTTCGGTACGCTAACCTCCTTTCAAGCTTCAATAGTGAAACTGATCGCTTTGGGCTTCGGATCACTATTTATACTAGGCATTAGGTATGGCGATTACAGCGCCATCTGTTAGCAGCTTTTGTAACTATTATTTCAAACTGCTGTATAAAATGCTTACAGCTTTCACAATAAACATACCGTTTACTGCATTCCTCTATCGATCTTTGCTTTCGAGATATTTAATTTTGAAATCAGGGAGTCCTTTTCTGGACACCCGGTATTTAAAACTGTTCTGCTTTATATTTAAAAATAATGATATGATACAAGAGTCACTAAAAGACACACAGTCATATGAAATTAAGTTGATACTATCAACTAAATTGTTTGTCCATCAAGTAATCGGACAACGATCTGATTGAAATAAATTCTTTTACTAAGAATCCACTATAAAAGAATGTCTTCGTACAGCGGTTCTCAACCTTTTAACGTCGCGCCCCCTCACCCCAACAAAGGTTAACTTACGGTGCCCCCCCACCCGTTTAATATTTAACCATACATTCAGTTTTTTAATCTTTAACAATGAACATATAGTCGAATTTTCTATCAAATAATGTTATCCGTTAAGTTTGAATGAACATTTTAAGCGAAGATGGATATATTTTTGAGTAAAAATGACAATAAATCAATAAATAAGATGATTTTTTAAAAGCATGCATCACTTCTTACTCTTTGTTTTTTCTCGCACCCCACAGGTTGAGAAACGCTGTCTTAAACGAAAACTTAGGGGGGCTTTTGTACCTAATTGAAATCTAGTCGATCCCAGCGGATTCCGTAAACGAATTGCAAATAAATGCCAGAAGTTTTCATAAAGTGTGTCCCATCGAGACTTCGAAACGATTACGTCAGTGTGTAATTGATTACTATTACGATTACTTTTCTTTTTCAGATGTAGACTACAATCGACTACGGTAATCCCAAATATTATTTTTTTCTATTACGATTAGATTACGGTAATCCCAAATATTAATTTAGTCGATTATAATTAGATTACCATAATCACACCAAAGAAAAATTCAGATTACGATTACACTCGGTGAGATTACGATAAAATTACGATTACAAAATATTTTTTGGGGGAAATTCACAGCTTTTTAACTGTACAATTTTTACACGAAGGACAGAACTAGGTAATTAACAAAAAACCTCTAAAGAAAGTGTTTAAGAGGTAATATATTTAAAATTTTGTAATATAACTCGTAAAAGAATCCTTGAGTATAGGTTTAACCTGTTTAAGAAATGCCCTGCAACAATACAACAGCTGGAATTTTCTCCTTTTGGTCTCCAGCGTTGTTTCCACTCCCATAGACCTCGGAATGCCTTTCTTTGCCCAGAGAAAACCAATGAGAGAGGCAACGCTGGCCGCAGAAAGGATAACTTTTGTCTTTACGTCTTTATAAAAATGTGAATGGAAATGATAAACCGAGTTTCAAAAATTTTTCAGCATTTTGAACAGACTGTCAAAAGCAGGAGCCCCGAGAAATTTAGCGAATACTTCACACGCAGTTCAATGAGGTTTTTTTTTTTTTTTCCTTGTTATCTTCGTTTAACTTAAACTAAAACTCAGTGAATGCAATCCTATAATATTCTCAAGCGATTACTCGTACACGATGCTTACATTACGACTGTATACTACGATTAATTCATCATAATCTAGAAATTTAATTTTCTAGATTAGGATTACGCGGGGAGATTTAAGTTTTCAAATTAAGTTTACACTGCATCATTTTCAAAACTAAATGTCTAGATTATAATTAGATTACGAGTACACAAAAATGTGTAATCCGTTGTAATTGCGATTACACGAAGGCTGGTACCATCACATGGTATCCGAATCCGGTATAATGGAAATGTTCCATTTATTAGTACTCAGATAACTATGTCCATCATATCAGAATTAGAGCTTGAGATAGAAATATGTGTTTTGAAAATTTGCGCGGTCTTCAGTTTGTGTAATTCACTTGACTGGACAGTTTGACGGTATTAGCCTCTGGATACATTCCTGTTGTTTTATTTTAGTATTTTAACGATACATCTACTTTGAATGATGCAGAGGCAAAATGGCACTGATGTTGATCAAAATCATCGCCAACGCCGGTACACCAAACAATGCTTATTATCTAGAGCATTTAGAGTATTAAGCTTCATTAAGATAAAAAAAGAGATAATAAGCATGGAAAATCTGTTTCTTTATATTCATCTAAAATTCTGTGTTGGTACTTGTCATTAATGTTTCCCTTTAATAACCAAAATGGTAAATCATATAGATTCTAGAAGATTACATCATCCATGCAGAGCAAGCACCAATTATTTTAGCAGTCAAAAGAGCAACAACAATAGGCAAAGTTCATTTAATTGAAACATTTGTAAGATGCAATCTGTAAAGTATCATTTATGTTAAGGAGAACATTTTAAAAGTTGAAATTAATGAAAAAGCTTTGCAGCAAACATATGCATATGTAAAATATAGTACAGCAAGAGCGTTTCAGGTGGAACGTCTCACTCCACGATCTACGTCTTTTGGTCCACCTTTTAGCAAATGTAAAGTTTCTAATTCCGCACAGCAGGAACGTTCTCTCACATATTTGCTTGTGTGGAAGAGACCAGATGGAGGATGAGGCAATATTAATACTGTTACGAATTTTCGGGGCAACCCGCTGCTCTGGGGCTTAAAATGCTTTAAAATTCGTATTCTACGCTTCAAATAGATAAATTTTGCTTTTTGTTGCATCAAAATCGGCCAATTAGAACCGGAAATACGGAGGGTTCGGTTTCCCGTATGTTTTTCTATGGGGCTTCTAGAAATCTCGAGAAATATTGGTCCTAGGGCTTAGATCTCTTCACTTTTGAGGACTTATTTTTGGCGCCAAATTTGGCGATATTTCGCCAAAAGTCGCCAAGCTTGGCGACATTTTGGTCATTTGGCGCGATTTTCCCAATGGGGCCTGGAAGTTGTTTTTCCTGCATTAAAAACGCATAATAACCTAACATTTCTCTTCTATGATGTAATCAAAAGTCCCGCTTTATCTGGAATCTTCGAGAGATATACTCTTCTAGAAGCTGCTCGCAGTTTCTGCCTCCTCTATAAATTCCCCAGCGCGTTGCCCCGACAGTTCAGTGCGAGTTGAACGCTCAATGTGTGAAGAGCTGTCAGCGAGAGTACGCTTCCTTTGTGAATTGATAGTGCTATAGAAGCCGTGTTTTAGCTTGCTTTACGAAGCTGTTTTCAAAGTGCTGGGTGTAAATTCTTCATTGCTGTGTCTTAAGGGATTGTGTACGATATCTCTTGATTATTTTCACTGAATTTTTGCCTGTGAAAGTGACTTATTTTGTGTGAGAAATACAGCATTTGTGAGAGCTTCTGATCTAAGAGAACTGTTAAAAGCACATTACTGTTTAATTGTGCTTGTGAATTTTGTACAGCTGATTGTTCCACGAAGTTCAAGAAGCAATAAAGTTATATTCCATCCTGACCATTGGACTTTTTACCAGCACGTTCTACACCAACTGGACTTTAGAACGACGAACCCCGGAAACAAGAAGAGTAGTTCCGCAACAATACAATATTTTATGTGGATTATGAGAGCTACCTACATTAGGCTGGGCCGAAAAGAGTTAAGTAAGGGAAAAATACTTACTTATATTTTTTTGTTCTTGTTTTCTTTATTGAATAAGAGTTTAAAATCAAATTACTTTGGACATTAGTAATACTTGTAAGGATATTTTTTTTAATTGATAAAACAAAATTTTTATCTGAACAGTTTTAATTACAAGAAAATCATATTTGCAATTGAACAACTCAGTTTTCACTCACTCTTAGCTTTAGGTACTTAGACATTTGATTCATGGGAGACGTTAAACATGGCTCATTTTGACACCTTAGTCATTCTTATAAAACCATCTCTAGACTCAGCTTCACAAACTTTTCTTGAGGATTCTGTTAGAGCTTCACTCACCTTACATTATTCTGTGTGTGAAATGGAAATATCTTGAATGCTATTTCCCGTACACTTTGAGTCACTTTGGATTTTTTTTTTCTAATGGCCAGCCTCTGCCTTGACGGCTTTAGTAACTACTAAGGCTACTACTAAAGTAACTACTTTTGTTAGCAGATTCGTTGAGAATAGGCAGTAGGGATGTCCGCAATCTCTGAGAGACGCCGTTTGCCCCATTCGTTAAGTTGGTGGGCGGTCGGATGGATGGGAATGGGGTTGTCACAGGCTGATGCAGCTAGACGTCTTAATCTGTCTCGCAGTGTGGTCCACCGTCTCTGGAATCAATATCATACCGAAGCTTCTGTGTCCAGAAGACATGTTCCAGGACAACCACGAGCTATAACACCTGCGGAAGACCGCTTTATAGCTCTTTCGGCCCGAAGAAGAAGAAGCATTTCTGTGCCGCAACTTGTTGCAGACCACTCTGTAGCATCAGAGAGAAGAATATCCGCTGGCAAGGTGCGAATGCGTCTTCACAATGCAGGTCTCTGTGCAAGGTGACCAGTTGTGCGTGTCCCCCTCAACGGACGACAGAGAGGGGTCAACTTATCTTGATCAAGAGAGCACGTTTCCTGGACCAGACAGCGATGGGCTTCTGTACTCTTTACAGATGAGTCCAGATTCACAGTGGAGAGCGATTCAGGACGTCTGTTGATCTGGAGGGAACAAAGCACCAGATACCATCAATCCAAATCTGTAAAGATACAATTACCGAGGTGAAGGAATATTGGTTTGGGCAGGGCTCTCACTCGGTGGTCACACCGACCTGCTTGTGTTCCAGGGAAGAACTCTGACTGGTGTGAGATATCGGGATGAGATCCTAGTGTTCGCCCATATGCCGGTACAACTGGCAATAATTTCATTCTGATGGATGATAATGCCCGACCTCTCCGAGCTGTGATTGTTGAGGATTATCTTGAGAGTCAAGGTTTGGAGCAAATGAAATGGCCAGCTCAATCTCCAGACCTCAATCCGATAGAACATGTTTGGGACTATCTTGGCAGACAAGTGGCTGTTTCAAGTCCTCCTCCAAGATCGCTGCATGATCGAATGCCTGCTGGAACAAGGACTAATCCGTGCGTGGTCTTCGCTAGGTCTCCAACAACTTAATTAGCAGCATGGAGACTCGATGCCGCCAGTGCATCGCAGTTAGGGGTGGACACATTCCTTATTAGAACTCATTTTTGTAATGTTTCCACCACATGTTTCCACAAAAAGCTTTGATAAACTGTTTTCTCCCAAAAGTGGACTTTTCTACCAAAAGTGTTCTTTTGCTTTTACACCATGTTTGTGTTGAATTTGTGTAAATTTCAATGTCTTACTCAATAAAGAACTATTTAGTGCTCCGTTAGTCCACATTTTTTGTTTCTATGTTCATTCGTTTCCATATTATTCACAAAAAACAGTTTGTACCTTAACTTTTGGAGGGCAGTGTACATAGCACTAGGCTGATTCAAAAACAAGTGTTACAAAATAAATTTAGGAAGAGAACAAAAAAAGAAATTCTGGAAATTTTTGAAAAGAAAATTTGGTACAGAAAGATGTTGATCAATTGTCGCCCAATAGTCCTGTATTATTTATCATTCATAACTTATGAAGAATGTTGAACATTACATTTTAATGCTAATTTTTCTTTTGAGGAAACGTTTACGCCCACTAAAAAGCATCTGTTTTAATCAACTCACACCATTTATACATTTCATTACTTCATGCATATAATATCCGGTCGCCATTTGAGCTCAATCCTCCTTAGAATAACGTCGAAAGAATTTTCGCATTAAGGTATTTTTTCTACATTAATTCTTAAACGTATGAATCAAGGTGATAACGGATACTTTTCTTTCATTTTATGTGCTAACCACGTATGCTAATGCCGTCAAGTGATCATGAAATTCACAGCATCAACCGGAAACCAAATTTGCATTTACAAAGTCAAGCTATCAGAAAATTCAGTTTGTATGGCGACATTCCTTAGCGAATGTACATTGTAAAAGAAACCGTTCATTTTTCAAGTGCCAAAAAGAAGAGTAAAAGGGCCATTTCTTATAAGTTTTGCTATATGGAAGACTCAATAATTATGGTAAATCTTCAATGAAAAAATAAACTTCAGTATAAAATCTATTAAAAGATTGTCATTTAAGTAATTAATTACTTTCAAAGTTTATATAAAGTGTCGCCTGTATTAAGTGATGATAATGAAAGCTGTGTCCATTAACTCATAAATCAAAAGTAGTATTATTTTGCAAATTCAGATATTCCATAAATATTTCGTCTAATAAACATAAAAATAGTTTTTTGAATTTATAAAGATTATTCTTATATGTCAAATAAAACTATAGTACTAAGCATGTTCAAATAAAATTTTCATTGTATTTATAAAATAGGCCGAAACTGCAGATTTAGTACATGTATTATGTAAAATTTATGGCCTTTGAAACGTAAATATTATTTGCTTGAATTTCTTGCTAAATTAAGATTTTATGAACTAATTCAATGCATTTAATTTTATAAACTTGTCTGACTATTTAGAAATGTTGATTTTGTACATTTTACAAATTATTTTGTAGCAAAACTAATTGAGCAAGGGTTGTATACCCTAAGGATAGCAGGTGCCTTGGTCGAAGCACTTTTTAGGGGTTCAAACGAGTATTCACTTTACATCCAGAGAAAACTGAAACTGACCAAAACTCCAGAACATTAGATCGACATCCGCGCAATAGGTTCTTTCGTAACATTAATTTAGTATGTAACCTTAATTTTTGACATCAGTGTATTTAAACTTTAAGTCGAATGATTTACTCTGTCGGAATTGTTTTTTCAACGTTCAGGATTAACTCATTTAAGGCAGCTTTACAGCCCTTCTTTACACCTCTAGATATTACAGAAGAAATATTAAACCTGAAATGTATTTTACAATAATGAAGTTGTTTCATCCATTCAAGAGATATTAGATAAACATGATATCCATATTATGTTAGCGAAATCATTTGAATATTCCATCATCATTTAATTTCATAGGAATTTAATTGGGCATTTTCATCCAGTGATTAAGATTCGGAGCTTTTTTTAATATACATTGCAATGAAGAAAAAAAATACTCCACATTGCTTTCTTTCATTTTTTTCTTTTTGTTTTGGTCTTAAAACTTGAGGCATCCGCTGCCACAAGTACGCAATACTTTCTTTCGTGTTCATTCAAAAATCATTCAGGAGGTCCGCCAAGTGACACTGAAGACTGTAATTTCGCTTAATTATGCAATTACAACAGGTAGGTGGGAACAATACGAAGCAGATTCGGAGCACATGCGTTTGCCACATAGCCAGCACTCCTTAATTCAGAATCACGACTGCATTCTGTCCCTCATCAAGCGACCACAATCTGGCCCCTAATGAAATACCATCCACAACAACTAGGCATTTTTTTTCTTTCTTCTGCTACTCTGCCATTGCTACGTGCCACGTGGATGTCGCGTGTGTGCACGTTATGATTACCCCCGCTTCCTGCGCAGGTTTCATTCAGAAATCGTGCTCATCTCCACCCACCATTGGAGGATGATCTGTCTTCTTGTGCCTTGTCTAACATCGGAGAGGTCAGAAACTCACAGCCGTCAACGCCCTTGCGACCAGATAGAAAAACTCTTTTTTTTCCCATTCATAAGCTTTCTGTGGCGTACTAGTGAGTTTTGGGATCGGGTCGTCTCAATGGCGACGTGCTTTCTGGGTTACGTGGCTGATCTGAATTAATTGGTGCGAAAGAAATTTGGTGGTGTTGGAAAAAAAAATCAAAGAGAAAATGGCAGTGATGTATGGTTGGCAGGGATATTTATGACTGTCTTCTATTGAAGACGAAATCTGAAGTTTTACAACCACTGCGAGGGTAATGGGTAAAAAGGGTATATATCTTCATGATTTGAATACGGATTAAAGCTAATGCATCACAGAATTGTGTACAGAACACGTTTTATATCGCAGCTGTGAAAACGCGCGGATTAGAAAGTATTTAGTAATTCTTGTCGTGACTTTCTTTCCATGAAAACAATTTAGATTAGCTGAAGAATGAGTACTTTTTTTAGGTGACACTAATTCCATTACTGCGAAGTGGTTCTTTTGTATTCTCGCAATAAAAAATTCTATTAAATACTATATTATAAAAATAAAAGACGAAAAGGGGAAGACATTTACTCAGCTTGTTTACTGAAACGATTTCGAATATTAGAGAAGAGATTGATAAGAATTGAAATACTTTACAATTGAACTATGTATAAAAAAATACGAGTAATAAAAACATATCTTTGTATGTGGATTGTCCAGTAAATATGGAGACTGTGGAGAAGTGTGAGTAATACCAACAAAAATCTAAATACCGTAGAAAACAATATGTCAATGATTTAATTTTAGTTAATTTTAAAAAGCTTTGATTTAAATCAAGGCTGCACATCCACAACCACTGGTCCAAGGGCCATCATTGACTCATGACACTTTTTCCATGGACCCGACAACCCAGTTACACATTGGAAAACATGAATGAGAATCCATAATTTCAATTTTTAAGAAAAAGGAATGAAATGTGAAAATTTAATTACTTCAGATTTGTTATCAATTGCCATAAGCATGACACCAGAAAATATTCAGTTATAATTAAATAATTGACTTTCATCAATATGTGCCATCACTTCTTCAAGAACTTTTATTTGATTATTGGATGGATTCCACAGTATTGTGATCGTTTATGTCATGTCCGCAATTGGTCATAACAGCACAAAAAATTGAACTGGATGAACAATTTTTCTTTTTTTTATGTATAAACAATAAAACACGCTACTATTTATATAAAAGAGAAAAACTATTCCCCTAACTCAATTTTTTTTTATGATCAATCAAACTTCTTGCTAACATGACATAAGCTTTCGCATTACTGTGGAATGCCCCAATTGCATTTCTTATGTGTGTGCCATCATATTTTGACGAACTTTAATATGCAAAAAAAACCCCCCAAAAAACAGTATAAATACATGTTTGGAATTGTGTCATTATATCCATCAATTAGTCTTTATATATTGTTTTCAAGACTATATTATTAAAAGAACGCACTACTTGATTGACCTTTGATACCGTACATTTGAATTTCTATGTCACACAAGCTGAAAGAGGTTGTGCATAATACTGCTATTGTTAAAAGTTAACATTTTTGTAAACTTTTATTTTTGAAATTTTTGCTTTTAAATTCGCAAATTAAGTCAGTATATAATCAATCAATTTATCTTTGCTTTCAAAATCATTCACTTGGAGCACCCTGGTGAAAAGACTTAATTAAATCAAATGAAATGCTCAGTGCCTTTTAAGTTAAATTAACTTACAATTACAATACGATAAAATAAATTGCAGAAGAACAAATGCATAAAAAATCTGTGTCCAAGCACATAATTTATACTGCATTTTAAAACTAGGCAATCGAGCCCGTCTAGACTTGCAAGCTTTCAAACCCAGTATGGATTATGTCGCACAATTTCATTTCGATGAAATTAATAAATTTTAATTCAGACTTCAAAAAACAACAGTCTTCGATTTATTATGAAACGCGATGCAGAATTCGTTTTTACACCCATGAAATGTGATAAAAACAGTATAAAAATAGAGCGTGTCAAATGAATTTTCTAATTGAGAAATAACTACTTGGACATATACTTTAATCCTTAAAGTTCAGTTGTTTTGCTGTAACCACCTATAGTTTTAACTTTTCCCTGTCAATTGCAAAAACACGTAAGAATATTTTACAATTAATAAATTTAATGTCCACAAACACCATTGTTTAAATGCGTATTAGAGAAAAAAACTGAAATGCGCTGGAAGTAACTGCTGTAAAATTAAATGCTTATGTCAATTCTTAATGTTTAGGATTTTCAGCGCGTTCAGAACAAATAAAATCTTTCTTGAAAAGATTTTTTGAAGGAAACATGTTATATTTAGGTGAAAAATAATATCTGTTTTGGTTTTAGTGTTGTTCGATTTCAGAGAGAAGGGAGTCTGGCCGCTAAAGTTTTACTCCTTCGATACAGCGCCTTCATTTCAGAAACATTTTACTTACATAAATGATACGAAACTCTATATATTAACCCATTAACGCCCAGCTTTTTATTTTTAGATGGTCGCAAAATTAGTAGGTAGCAAAAATCTATAACGGTTAGTTTATTTTCTTTTTTAATTTCTCGAAGAATAAATCTGATTTCCACAAAATACTCAGCTATAAAAGTAAAATACGAATTTTTCACTGTTTTATTCATATTTTTAGAAAAAAGAAATACATTCTTCATACAACAAGTATCGAAAATTTAATTATCACTTCTTGTATGAGCATAAATTGGAGAAAGTGATGAAAACAGTCGGGCGCTAAATGAGTTAAGGCTGCAAAATTGCTCAAAAAATTAAAACATTGCTATCAGGAATATATAGGTAGGTGGCTTTGTAAAGGATTTTTCAAAGAAAGATGATTTGAAAATAAGCCAAGTTTGAAGAAAAAATCACCCAAAACTGCAGACTACAAGTCGTATAAGCATCAGTAGAAGATTCAAATTGTGGTTTACCTGAAATTCGTTTTTCTTTTAATAATCGAGGAAAAATCACTCGGACACTCATTAAAACTTATCTACATCAACGATAATAATAATATAAGTTTTTCTATGCCTACTTTTCTCAAGTTGCACATAACTTTGACTATCGTTCAAAAAACGCAGAAGATTTGAAAAAAAAAAAAAATGTGTGTTTCCGTTTTCCGCGAACTTAAAATTAGTAAAAGCAGCATTTTAAGTTTTATGTCGTTTATTGCAAGTAATTTTCCCATTTTAATTTTCATAATTAAGAGTCTCGTTTAACTGAAAAGTTAATTATTGATACCTTAGCGGATATTTATTTTTGTTCGCATATTTTAGAAACAGCAAGGAATGGTATCTGCATGTCCTAAGGCATTACGACATGATTGCTCTTAAATATTTTACACTAGAATTTCTCCAAGATAAACTGCCGCCTTTCCCATGCCGTCTACAATTAAACGCAATTGTTGCTAACATGCTAAAAACAAAAACATGCAGCAGAAATTATTGCACACAGTATGCCATAGATTAAAGTTTATCCGGCCATCATTTCTACGGCTTATCACTCTATAAATCTCAATGCGAAACCTTAATCAGGAAATTGAATGCTACTAAAAGTGCAGTGTAATTATACAGTAGCTGGGGCAATTACTGAAGGGGATGGTGTTGACCAATTATGGAATCGAAGAGGTGGTCCGACAGCTGATTGACACGCATGCCATGTCATGGTTGTCGCTCTAATACCCTTATTCGTATATCGGTGGCCATCAGGAAAGAAATTCGTCAACGAAAGCTCTGAGCGACAGGAATGACTTGGTAGGTAAACGATAGATGATAAATGACAGAAAATTATGTTTTGTTGTTTCGCCAGTTAAGAAAGGAAGTATTTAGATTTTCAAGAACCAAAGAATACAAAAAGGGGGGATAAATGAGTATTTAGGTGCGTAAATTTATTTTTCGGACAAGAGCAAAGTTCAGTGTAACCATCACGATAATATTACAAATTTCTACAGCTAATACACTAAAATTTCATTTCATATGGATTCACACAGTTCAGTAGTAAATTAAGTAAAAACAGCATAGTGTAATAAAAACTTTATCCAAGCACATTCTAAGCATAAGTAATTTTTTGGCGGGTGGCATTTGATTCATGAGTATAAGATTAATACATTAGCTAAGGAAAAGCTAATGTATTAATCTTATACTCATGATCTTAATGTATTAATCTGATACTCATGAGATTAATACATTAGCTTAAAGGAAAAAAGGCGATAGTTATTATCGCCTTTTTTCCTTTTTTGATTTTTTAATATAGTAGTCATTTATCACACATTTATTTTTGATGAGACATACTTTCAATAAGAAATCATTTAAAAATTAATTTTATGTTTAAAATTACTAATTTTAATACTGATATAAAAATAAGACCCGGGTTTGCAAGACTAAATAAGGGATTAATAATTTTCATTGCCATCATTTTAAGTTATATTTTTATTAAAGTGTACTTCGTTTCTATTTCAGTATTTTTTTTGTAGCAAATGTACTTGTTAGCTGCATTTTAAAAATAATAAAGCAATCTATTTATTTTTACTTAGTATTTGAAACCAGCATACCGACCCCTCCCCCCCCAAAAAAAAATTAGTCTTCAACAAATAGTGTACGTTTTCCAAAGCACGGAAAATAACCTCTTTATAGAACGAAATTATAAATTTTAAGCCATAATTCCTTAGATTTACAGTGCATATTTTTGTATTTCTAAATATAATTTATAAAACCCAAAGATAATGAAAGCAACTTGTTTCTTTATTCTGTATTTTTAATATTAATTATAAATCAGCTAATGCAGTTACAACCAAACTTAAAGGGACAGAGTGTGTTAGATTCGATTTCAGGCATCAGTTCTTTCGTACCGGAGTTAAATATTAATGCAGTCTCAGTGGGAACTTCGCTCTAAATTCACCGTAGAGCAATGAAATTTCGTATCGAGAGTAATTAACAAAGAAAATGATTGATCAAATACAAAATACTAGTCTGTATTATCAGTCTTCTAACTAGAAAACAAATATGTAGACGTCCCTCAAAAATAAAATAAATAAAATAACTTAGAGTGAAAAACACACGTGAAAAAGTACTTATTGATTAGGACGATCATTTCGACCGAAAAAAACTTCGGTCTTCTTCAGCCGTCAAAACATCGTCTCACAGAACACTTTTAGTGGGGACTGAAACATTAAAAAATGTCCCCCCAAAATTCAGAATTTTCCACAGAAAGACAGAAAACATTTAGCGATGAGCATAAATCTCAGCAAGTTGCTTGGGTGATAATTTACAGGCTCCCACCTCCCGTATCGTGCTGCATAATTCGTGTCAAAAGCAAAATTATTCAAAGGGAAAAAAAATACACACACAAAAGCAAGAGATTGAATTTATTTCGTCAGCTTTGATAGCAATAGATACATTGTAGAGTCGAATAAGACTGAATTAACCGTTTAGGGCACAGATATGCACATATTCAAAGTTGTATATAAATACACTCTTTCAAAAAAGTATTCAAGTACAAGTCAATTTTATTATATGGGATTAATTATAAAGTGTTTTTCTTCATAAAACGTAGATTATGCAGAACATAATAAGAACGTCTTAATTTTGATCTGTGCATATTTTTTTAATTGAATATTAATCAGTTACTGACGTGATTAATACAGGAAGTTTCACTCATACTCGAATACTTCTTCGTGTAGTTGTACGAAATATTGGTTTTTTATAGAAAAATGTGCGCATTAAAGGATTAAAGTAAGTACTTTTTTTTTATCCACTGCATTATTCCTTATTCAGCATACCTATTAGATAAATTTGAGTCTTTCACGTGAGCGAGCTTTGTAAACTGTTTTACATCTTTATATTTCCATTTAGTTGGTTGAAGATACCTGAAAAGTAATAAGGAAAATGTTTAGATTGTTATAATAGAGAATACTACAATATTAATTATAAAAATATTATTATTTTTTTCTGCTCTACACATTTAAATTTATGAATTTTCTATTTCATGGCATAGATTCGAAACATATAAGTGAGAATAATTTTGAAATTAATATTGCTGCAATACATTTCTTTTTTTAATCTAAATTGAAAATATATTAAGATTTTTTTAAAAAATCATTTAGAGCGAAAAACAGAGAAGGAAGAGAGAATATAATTTTAAACTAATAATTGCCCTAAGTCCACCGAAAAAAAGTCTTCTTTGCATCTAAATAATAAAAAAATTAATTAACTTTTCATTTTATTTGAGGAACTTTGCTATATATTTTTGTATCGATTTGTTACGGAGAAAAAAAATAATCATCAAAGAAAATTACAAAATTATCAGGTTTTAATGTTAAAATAAACTTATTTTTGAATAAAATTATAAGTTTCTTAGGCTTACACTATAACTTTAATTAATATATTACAATACTAATATATAAGCAGTGTAATAAAAGTAATGAAATTGATAATCATTTTGTCAATTCATCATTGCATTACAAGTACAAAATTATATCTTTTTGAATGCATTTTTCTTTGCATGCACACACAATCAGATATTTTGATTTGCTGAAAAGCATAAGCTGCCCCAAATATAATTTAGTTAAGTATAAAAATTAGCGAAATATCGATAAAGGCGTATTTCACTCCAGCAAATGTAATTATTAAGCAAATATATTATAATTATATTCTTTTTACAGAGAAATCTTAATTAAAAAAAAAATTTGATCTGCTGAAAACACGTTTTCAGTCGTAAACAATTCTAAAACTGTAACTGCAATGTACAAGTCATATTTTTTACACAATGTTTTGTAATTGTCACCGATTTAAATCATTCTGAAAACTGTGGCACATAAAGATGGCTATATCCAAAAAAAAAAAAAAAAAAAAAAAAAAAAAAAAAAAAAACAGGGCTCGTGATAACGAAACTGACAAGCAAGGAGAAAAAGAAGAAAGAAAATCAGTTAAAATGTTCAGTTGCACATAGAGCCACTGCGTGAAGCCGTAAGTAAAATAGTAAAAAATAACATTACTCTGATGCTTTCAATAAACAAGACGTTTATATCCTGATAAACGTACCGCGTCGTACCTGCTCTGCTAACGTGATTCTCCCTTCTGTTAGGGAAAAGGGAAGTTTTTCCTGATGATAAAAGTGCTGCAAAATAACACTATTTTAGAGCAAATGTTTAAGAACATTACATATTTCTATTTATGGACGCGAATTCAATATAAATAAATATGGCTCAAAGTTTTATTAATTTGGAACTAACTACACATTTTAATAATTTAAGTTGTAAAAATATTATGAAATATATCTGTACCAACAAATAAATGCAACACTTATTTGGAATTTCTGTAAGATTTGATATAACTTTTGACACATTGACTTAAAAAAATTATACAAATGACTAAAAAGTACTTTAGCTCGTTTATTCTGTCATTGGTGAAGTCCACGACCTTATGATCAAAAAGTCCCATAAGGCCAAGAACTACAGTTAAAAAAAAATATGGGGGCTCAAAACTGCAATACATGTTATTAAAATATATATGTAATAGTGTAAAAATCCGCGCTTGAAAAAATAAAACTTAACTGCCTTTTAAAGTTATTGAATTTTCTATTATACATAAGCATGCAATTTAATGCATTTTCAATTAAAAATGACATTGGGAATTTGCCAGAAATTGAGTTGAGATTTGAGAATAGCCTCTAGAAAAATGTATAATTCAGTTTCTGGTTCTCCCAGCTTAATTAAATAATGTATGTTGGAACCATAAATCTTAGCTTAAGTCCGACCAACTGTGTTTGTTTTAATACGTCTTGTGGAATGAAACAGAACGTGGAGGAGCTCTAAATGATAGCTAGCTTATAGTATCAGAGTGTGTTAATTGAACCACAGTGTAGTCAACTTACAATTGAATCTTTCATTCGTGGACATGGATTTTACTTTTTACAGACTATCAGATTAAACATTAAGATATTATCATTGCGGAAATATACCTCCATTTTTTTATTTGAATGTGATATCACTAACGACATACTGAAATACTTGAATTGATTATGTTTTTCTGCATATTATACAAAGCAAATATGATTTAACCAAGTGATGTTATTGAGATCAACTGAAAAATGGCTCTTCTAAAAAAATATTGTTTATCATTTATTAGCAATGATTCACTGTAAATTTTTTCTGGGTTTGTGTAAAATTTAATGGCAAGGGACTAAAGACTCTCATGCAGTGAGAACAATAATTGAAATGTGAATTTTCAAAATTTAATGAAACTAAGGAAATTCATTACATGCTCTTGGATATATATGTGAATTTTGGCCCCATCCCTCTTATGTACGTAACTATGAACAATTATTTGTCCTTCTGACTGTTCCAACAAAGTTTGACCCGTAAAGTCCCTAAATAGTGCTAGGACTAGAATCTCTGAATGGCTTCCGTATATATTTCTTGTATCGTAATCTTTATTATTACGTCATCAATAGTTAATTAAGTTGCAAACTAAATTGCAAATTAAGTGAAATCAGACATTTTTCAATATATTGTCATTGAAATCACATAAATATTTTTGTTTTTTCAAACAGGGCTACTTTTCAGATGATGAACACGTGCATCTCCATGCAAAGTAAGATTGATAAAATGAAAAAGGACATGATGGCCATAACTTGTAGCACGATTTCAAGTTTAAAACGTTTTCGGCGTTGTTTATTTGAGCAGCACACGGTGTAAGTCTTACAATTACATCAGATAGGAATAAAATAAGAAAATGCATGGGGAAAACGAAGAACTAAGGGAATTTTTTGTGTCGACCTCCAGTATATTTCGTTCCTGTGGGAGGTATCTCGTGCACTTGCAATCCTCGCCGCTGATTTAGTGCTCTGATAGGCACACTGCTTTCTCCCAGTGAGCGGTAGGACACCCGCTAATAGTTTTGTTGGCAGGGTCTGGAATTCGAAAACTGCGAAATAAAGATAGAAGAAAATAACGCTTCTAGACACCTTGAATAAAAATAAAAATAAAAATGCATTTACATTGAAGAACATATTTCCAGATCCAAATTAACGATAGGTCTAAAAAGAAAAAAAAAAAGATGTTAAGCTGTGAAATTTTTGAGAAATATGTGAATGCAATAAAATATTCATATTAAGAATTTTGTCTCTCTAAAACATTACATGCGAATTTAATGTTTTAAAAATCCAAATTCGTATGATTAAGTTTTAAAGGCATACATGAAACGCACTATAAAAAGTCGAAATACAAGTTTTGAACAATTTCTAAACTGACGCCATAACACCATATTAATCAGATAGCCTTTCACGCTGCAAAATTAAGGTATTCCCTTACCAATACGTAAGTGATTCAAAAAGTGATGTAACTATGAACATCACTTTTTTTGTAACAAGAGCTCTCACGGGTGCACATTAAGGTGGTCACAAGAAATCAATTTTCGAATATTTTGGGGGGCAGCCCCCAAAAAGTTGCCAATGGGCTACAAAATGAGATTGGTAAAGTTTCAGCTCATTTGCATAATATTAACCCATGGCACATTGAGGTTAAAGTTTAGAAAAACAGCGATTTTTCACAAAAAAAGCAGTTTTTTTCATTATAAATTGGATAAAATTGAGTCTAGAAAAATAATGTTGGTCTCGTTTCATAAAAAAACTTCCTGTCTTGATGAGTCACACATCACTTTTATGTAAAAACTTACAGATTTAACCTTCCAAGCGGTTGTGGTGTCAAATCCCGTCCACTTTATTACAGTTTTTACTGCAATCCACCTATTGTACTATTAATCATTTATAACGCCGAGATATCATAAAATATGTTTTGATAGTAAAGCTTGTATGTAATTTACGAGTCTTTTTTAATAATTGCACATCTTCCTATTAAAAATTTAATTTTTTTATTATTTAAAAATTTCATGAAAATTTTACCGTGAAAACAGCTTTAGATTATTTGCCCATTTCCAAAACGATCAGAGGGTAACAGTCAGATCATATATATTCCTGAAAAAAGCTTATATCTATGCTTTTTTAAGGACTACATATGATCCGAATCCTAAAAGTTGGCTTTTTTATGAAAATTCAAAAAATGCTATTTCATATTTCTTCCTTTCGTTTTTTTTTCTTTTTATGTACAAAATAAAGTTTCAATAAAAAAAAATTCTGAAATTAAAAAACAAACAAATTGAAATTTAAGTAAAAGAATTAACAGAAAATAAGCTCAAAGAAGACCTAAAATTTAGAGTTACTAATGTTCAGATATATTTGATTATTAAAGTTATGTATCAAAAAGGAAGCACATTATAAAGAAAATAAATCATTATTATTTAAAATTTTTTGTTAAAATGGCAAGGCTTAGATAATGTGACTTTCGAAGAGTCTGGAAAAGTTTTTCTACTTTCGGATACTACGTACAGTAAAAACTGCTTTTGTTCTTCATCCTCTGTTAAACAGGAATTGAATCCTTGGATTAATTTTACTCCCCTTTCAGCTGAAACATTAAAAACCTTAAAAGCTTTAATTCCTCTGCTATTCTTTAAAATAATACTGATTTTCACACCGTACATTGGGATCAGTATTCAAAAATTGCATATTAATGTTAAATCTCTTTAAAAAATTACTGTTTGAGATGAAATAAAAAAATCAACTTCTTTGTACAATAAATAATACTCTTCGATGAAACATTGTTGCTCTTACATCTTTATGATCATCGTCATTTTCTTTTTCAAATGTAATTAACTTTACAGCCATGCTTATTTTGACTTTTTTGCCAAAGTGTCCTAAAAAAATGAAGATGCAACTTGTTCCAAGTTAAGATACCAAAGGTGGCTTATCATTTTATAGATTGTTTTGTTTGTAGCCTCTTTATCGAATTTTCTGCATTGAAAAAGTGATTTTAATAATTGTAAGTCTTGATTGGGACTAAAGTCTGAGTGGTAGCATTTAACCATGCCTTTACACAAATATTTACTACAAATAAACAAGTGTCCGTAATACCTTCTTTTTCTAAATCTGTTAATGAGACCTGATGTCTGAAAAGAAGTATTTTGAGTCAGTAAATTGTCTTAGACATCCACCTGCCATGATGAACAACACCAGGTATTCTGAAAGAAATGCTAATTTGGTGGAAACTCCTATAAAAATTAAACAATGTTGGATTAATTCTTTATAGTTATCCTGAGCTGTTGATTCCTTAAATGTTCTGGAAGAAAATTTGAAATTTCTTCGAAATTTTGTATTTTTTATGCAATAGTTTCATCTTCAATGGCAGTTTTTTACTTTGTCTTGTCAAACTTAGATCACCCACTTAGATCTGAACTTTTTAAAAATATCTGGATGAGGAGCAGTAGTTTTGCCCATTTTGCAATCAAAAAATATTTTAGGATGATACCAAATAAATAAAAATATTCACGAATTGTAGTTTAAATTATAAAATTCTTGATTTATTTTTCGTTTTTTGATGCAAATAATACAAAAAGGGGTTAAAATTACTCAAAATTCTTAATTTGTATTTTTTTCACTAATTTTATAAAAATGCACATTTTGGTGGCACGATTCACAAACTGACCTAAGAAACACTGAATGTCATTAAATATTGGTTTTGTTGAGAGTAAAAGTTCAAAGCAAGAACATTTTTTATGAAATAAAACAAGAACCAGGTTCGTATAGCAAATAGTTTATACTAAATGAAGGAAATACTAGGTATTTTCGGCAAAAATCGTACTTTTTCAAGAATTTAACCTCGATGCGGCACGGGTTAATATTATGCAATTGAGCTAAAACTTTACCAATCTCTGGTAAAGTTGCCATTTAGTCGCCGTTTGTTTCGTTGCCATTTAGTCAATTGGCAGCTTTTAGGGGGGTGCCCCCAAAAATAACAGTAAAAGATTTTCCTCCATATAACTTGTGACCACCCTAGTGCACATGTTTCCGGATTGTCTGTTGTATCTAAGACGTGGAATTTCACGTCTTACATACAACAGACAATCTAAGCAGGTAAATGACTTTAGATGGCCACTATATGCCACGTGGTCTACAGCGCTTCCAATGGAGCATAGGGGGACATCCTCTCTACAGCCCTCTACAGTCTATGTTTGTGAACTTCTTGAATTTCTTGAATAAACTTTTTGGACTTGTTATTGCCTTACACAGTGAACCGAGTTTGTAAATTACGACACACACCAAAGACATTCATATTTATTGAAGACATTACAAAAGATTTAAGTGGAACTCTAAATAAAATGTGTTATTAACTATACCGATCAATATGAAGCTGAATTATTTTTTTAACATTGTTTCAGTAAAATCACATATTTCACCGTTCGTTTCAGAAAGAAAATTCATATCCTAATATCTAATAATCCAGATTGTAACAGAGCCTCATAATCTATTCTTTGTGGAAAAATTATGTTTCATAACCGAAAGTTATAATTATTGCTTGAATTACTTACCTAACACATTGTAACATGCATTCATGATTTACGAACAGTAGTGTCGGAATCAATACCACAAACAACTAGTTTCCATTCATGACTGACTTTTTACTTATAGCCTTAAATGAGATCATAAAACATCGTCGTGCATTATAAGCTAAGCAATCATTTTATGAAGTCCAATGCGTGATCTAAACCTAGAGATCTAAACAACCTCTCTCGGGACCAAGCTTAGTACGCTTGACACATATTAACAAAGTCACTTCCTCTACACATGCAATCAGTGTACGTGAAAAGCAATGACAGTGGTTTTGTACAGAATGTTAAATTATATAATGAATATTAACTTACATTAATCCTTCAGACGTTAGTGTGTAAAAGGAAAAATAAAATATATACCTTGATTTCTTAAAAAGGTTTACTAAAGTTTTTAGATTATATCAACAAGACTGATTAAATTAGCATTTTCACATAACTTTATAGCTGTTACAATGTAGCTGTTTTGTAGTTTATAAAACATTAGTGGTTTTCATGACATAAAAAATTGTTTATTTATTTATTTATTTATTTGATCAGCAATGGCCTTTTTCAAAACCTGAGTAAAGGGTAGCTCTTAACTATTTCATTTCCTCTCTATATTTTACTTTTACCGACTATTTGGGTAGTAATTTCTACCGTTAGGTGTTTCGTTAAAAGTTTCTCCGTATTTGTGCACCAAAGGAAAAAATAAAGTCTGAAAAGGATGAAACAACAGAAAGCGTTTGTGTATGATTGAGCATAGTATGAATCGCCATTCGAACACTCGTACCGCAATACGAAGGGGGGGGGTGAACATCGTTTACGTGGCAGTTAATTGCACTGAAGCAGCCAATAGGAAGCTGTATCCTAGGGAAGCATTACATTCCAACAGATACATCATTGATCAAATGTCATAATACGGTTGAAATTCTGCATATTCGATTGTTCGAAAAGGGACGTTTTGAAGCACGAATATACGAAAGACACATGAGAGACACATCGAGATAATGAGAGACACATCGTTATTTTGCCTGGAGAACTGAAAGCAGCTGGCTACCATCCTGCGGACTTCTTATGTTGGTTTCTACAGAAGATAACAGCAATCCCCAATCATGCAGTTAACATCTAGTTTACAATCGGACGATATTCACACTTGAAGACATTGCGTTAAGTACAAAATCTGCATTGTGGTCATATGACACTGTATGAAACAATATGGCCCCATGTTTAGAAACATTGCAAGTTGATATCTATCTGGGTAGGCTTGATTGGCAGCAGAGCGTTTTTACCCGATGTGCTTCCATCAAGACTTCATTTAGACAGTTACGAACCTTTGTCTCTTATGTCCTATCGCAGTAGCTGAATGTAGCTCTTGAAGTGCAGCAGCGCATGCGCATACAGCATGGGGTCACTGCAAAGTGTTACAGGATTATAGATTGACTGAGATGGGCCCATTCCATTGTTCCGAGTCTACTATTGATTTATGTTTTTAGAACTACACAATGAGCCTACTGTACAGCATCCCTGAGGATCTAGGAGGCTAGCAGTAATGTTTCCGGTACAACCGTCATTTTTGCAAACCGCCATTTTTGCATTGACTGAGGTTTCGTCGTAGCAAGGCGTGCTCTGCTTCTGCAGGCCGAAACTATGAGCACATACTCTGTTCTTATACCTTTCTTTATCCAGAAAATCTTATTATCGTATATCTAAATTATTATTTTACAACTTATTTTGTTTCTTCTGTGTTTGTCTTTGTCAAAATTAGCAAATTTATTTAGAAATAAGTAAAAAGACTGTAAAATGCTTTTCCCCAAGGAGCATGTAAGAACTGTAAACCTAATCAGTGAGCTGCTCTTACTGGGCTGCAAATTGTAAATTTTGTCTGTCGTAAGTCGAACATGCGATGTTTGTTCTTATAAAGGGCAGCTGGGGGTAACTAAACTCAAAAATGTTTTGTTGAATCAAGAAAATGTTAAATTAACAAAATTTTCCGAGTGAAACAGAGGCAACAAAATTTTTGTTAAATTAAAATAATTTTGTTAAAATTATTTGGCTATTTCAACAAAACGTTTTGTCAATTTAACCAAACAATTTGGTTAAAATCAGCCAAATTATTTGTTTGGATTAACAAAATTTCTGCGTTAATTTGTGTGTTAATGGCTCATTTAGCAAAATTATTTAGTTGATTTTACTATGTTGTTTTTTTCTAACCCACCAAACAGATGGTTTGCATTTTTATTTTATTGTTTTTATATATCTACAATTTTAATTTGAAGAAATTCGAGTCCTTTTTTTTTTGTTGATGTTCATGACAGTCAGGCAGTCAGAATCGCTCTTCGGTTCACGGTAACATAAATATGTATCTTTAATACTACACTCATGTCCATAAATTAAGGATAATGAACTTCAGGCAAAGAAAGAGAAAGAATCAAAACAAATTTGACTTATTTGTAAAGTCTATTTATTAAACAAAAAGTAAAGAGCAAAAAAGATGCTATATGTTTGACATAATTAATAAAAATTGCAAGTTTTACTCCCTTGACCAAATTTCAAAAAAGAACCTATTTACAAAAAACAGTATAACATGGTTAGTAGGAAGGTTAATACGGAGTATGTCTCCCGGACGATGCAATACAGGCCTGACAACGCCTAGGCATGCTGAGTATCAAATGATCAATCTGATCTTGGGGAATATTACACCACTCATCAAGCAATGCACTCCGAAGTTCCGTTAGGCAGGTGGGAGGGGGTTGACGGGCTTCAATTCGTCGGCCAAGCATATCCCAGACATGCTCTATTGGATTCAAGTCCGGTGAGTATGCTGGCCAATGCATACGGGTGATATCCTCCGATTGAAGGCATTCGTCTACAATGTTTGCACGGTGAGGACGGGCGTTGTCATCCATAAACACAAATTCAGCACCCATGGCTCCCCGAAACAAACGTACATGTTGTTCCAGAATGACATCCCGATAGATGTGGCCTGTCATCGTTACACTCTGAACATGCAGGTCAGTTCTGGAACCAAGAATAATTCCTCCCCAAACGAGCCATCCTGCACCACCGTAACGGTGTCTTTCAATGGTGTTCTCTTGGTGGTAACGGGTACCTGGCGCTCTCCAGATGAATGTCCGGCGAGAATCAGACTCCAAACTAAACCTGGACTCGTCGGAAAACATCACACAAGACCACTGTTGCGGTGTCCACAATGCATGCTCTCTACTCCAGGTTAATCGCAGGCGACAGTGAGTTGCGGTAAGTGGAACACATCTGACAGGCCTACGAGCATATAGACCAATGTGCCCTAAGCGTCTGTACACGGTCTGCCTTGAAACTGTCGTACCGGTAGCTGAAGAGAGCTGACGAGACAGGTCTGATGCTGTACTCCGTCTGTTTCTTTTGGCAGTAACTGCCAAATAGCGGTCCTCATTCGGCGTTGTAACTCGGGGGCGACCTGTGCTGTAACGTCTACTCACATTACCATCATCTTGGAATCGTTGCCAAAGCCTGGAGATGACACTCTGGGCGATTCCAAGTTCCTCGGATACTTCCAGCTGGGTACGTCCACATTCCAGTCGTCCGATAATTCTGCCACGTAAAACATCATCCAAATGTCTCCATTGTGCCATAACTATGCGGTTTTTGCACTGAAAGGCTTTCACAGCGCTTGTGAACAATTTTACTTCTTTGCCACCATTCCTTATATACCCCTCTCTTACACTCTCGTCATTGTGACGTACCATCCACGCCATCTGGTGGTTTCCTGTAATTTGCATATTCTTCTTCAAGATGTGTGTGATCATTCCACAGGTGAAATTTTATTTTAGAGATCAATTTCTGTGTGATTCTGAATTATCCTTAATTTATGGACATGAGTGTATATAATACCCATGACTGCAATTTAATTAAAAAAAGTGTTAAACAAAGCTTACTTCTTAGTGTTATTTTTTAATGGAGTTGTCTCGTTTTCAATGCATGTACGGAAATACATCAAATTTATAACTTCCGCGCGCAGTTTCAGATTTAGATTCAATTCTACAAGTAAAAGTTGACTATCGCAATCGATAGTGAAAACCAAGTATTTCGGCACCCATCTCCTTCTCCTCCTTCCCCTCCATCTCCTAGTCTTCAATCTCCAAAAGGATATTTTGTTTATGCTGTCTCAGTGCGGAAGACTAATTAATTTACACTCTAACTTACTGTCTTACCCTTAACATTTCAAATCCTAAATAGTCGTCATAAAAGTTTCAATAAAAGAGCAAAGATATTTTGTCACGGACATGTACGTCATTCTAGTTGTTTTAACAAATTTGGCTAGCGGTCAAAACATGAGTTTCATAAACTATATAAAAACAGTAAAATAAAAATGTGAATTTTAATGAATATATAAAGTAATTAGACTTACCTTTGAAATTTTCAATTAACCCAGAAAAAATCCAATTCTAACCAGGAAAAACACATGACTGACTCACATCATTTATAAATATCAAAGAGAAATGAATTCTACTAATAATTATTTTTCAATATTTCAACTACTGAAACCTTACTGTACAATCTTGTCAACATAGCCAGGAAATACGTTTTAAATCATTAAGATAATATACCAAAAAAGGAAACATTTAATCCCAAAGGGATGACAACTATCATTTATGTCCGTGAGTTAAATTTATAAATGTTTTTATTATTTTGTTAAAAAAAAAATACACGCAAAATACAGCAAGGAACTCCAAATAATTACTTTTATGAGTCCTTGGAATTCACAAATGTAAGAAGCCGGCACTATCCCTGCCAAAGAAGAATTATTAACAAAAATAAATGAGACACAATTACAGAAAAGAAAGATTAATATTTGGGACAATTTGTTTTTGCACGTGAATCAGCTACATTTTCACTTAGAGTAATTGTAAAACTTGTATGACAGAGGGAAAAAAAATTAGTTTCCTGATAGGCATTTTATTCAACATTTTTTTATACTTTAGTTTCTAACAATGTTTTTGTCATCAGTGTCTATTACGAAACATGTTAAGTTTTTAATTCAAAGAGTAGATGTTTATTTTTGTTTGAAAATTTATTTTTCCTTAACAAATTATGTAATGTGCAACTATCAACAAAAAAAGATTGGTCATAATTCTCCCAATATTGGTCACAATTACCAGAAATCATTGCAATTCAGGGTTTTGCTGGAGAAGACCACCACCATCTGACTACCTCCAGAAGGAGTACGCAAATAAACACTCGGAAATTAATTTTGTTCTTAAAAGTTAAAGGCTACCTTCTAATTAATTAAAACAACATTTTTCCAATTATAAAAAAATTTAAACTTCAAACTTTAAGAAGTTGAAAAATGTACAAAGTGTTCATCACTACCCCACTTGACTGTAATTATTGCATTTTTCCTTATTAATGGCCTCCAAGAAAATTTTTAAACCTTTACTTGAAGAAAACAGCACAACTAGGTAACAGCTGGGATTTTTTTTTTTTTTGTCCGTCTCAAAGGATGATATTTTCATTGCTCCCCCCCCCCCATTTTCTTAGGTAAGGAGGATGACGCTACAAACTTTATCCTGGCAGCTCGACAATCGATTTAAAGCGACTTGACTTTGACACAGAATCACCGTCATGTTCACCTGTTTCTCAAAGACAGAAGTGATTAACATGGGTATCCTCCAGGAATTGGACCTATATTTTTAGAAAATCAAATATCCCTCATTTGAGACCTAATCTGAATTATAGAACATTGCTTAACAGTTGAAACTTTTTTAGGTTACCAGTTACCTAGATATGTTACTGGTTATTCTGCTTCACTTCAATGACAAAAATCTATGTAATAGCTTAAGTGAAAGAAGTAGAACTTTAAAGGGGAAAAAAAGAATTTGTTATTCTTTAGAGGGAAATGACATCAACAGTAATGCTGTAAAAGTAACGAAAATATTAATACCCGTATGTTTTCGTTACTTTAAACTCTCTACCTGTTACTAAGTGATCGTTACTCGTTACTTTCGTTACTAGTTCGAACGCGAGAAACATGTCTTCTAATCAGGCGCGTATCTAGAGGAGGGGGGTCCTACAGCCCTCCTTTCCTAAGTCTGACCTTTTACTTAGCTTGCAATGTGAAATTTTTTTACAACTGATGCATACTTAGAAATTTGATACACCCCCCCCCCTCCTGAAATAAAATCCTGGCTACGCCACTGTACATATCATTACGAACTGGATTACGAATGTTTAAAATACTGCATGCAATTACATTATTTTGGTTTAAAACAAATAAAAATATCATACATTATTTTTTAACTTTAAAGTGTAAGAGTTGTATTTAGAGCTTATTTTCTCTGATTAATAGATATTTTTATACAAATGTATTGTTTTATACAATGTAAGTACTATCAGAATAGCTCAGATAGCACCCATAGAAATCTTCCAAAAAAAATGCTGTCCCCCCATAGTCTCCCTCTCCCTTTTTTAATTCTGAATGCTGGTTTAACCTGTCCATTTTCATCATAAAAAAGTATAGCGGAGAGCTTGTGCCTGGTGTTGCTTCTGAGCGCGGATTCTTGAAAGATGGGGTCAAGTCGCCCCCCTCCCCCTTAGACGTCAACATTTTAAAAATATACTGAACTTTTTTTGAATTATTTTAATACCAGTGGCGTACGCAGGGGTGGACATAGAAATCACAAGTCCCTCTCGAAATTTTTGATTAAAACGAAACGGCAACATTAAAAAAATGCGTTTGAAGTTTAAATGCCTAATATTTTTTTTTCAAATAATATTTTAAGTAATAAAAATACGTGAATTCGTTTAATTTATAAAAATATTTTTTAAGGCGTATTTAAATAAATAGTTATTTATTATTCATATTTCGATTCTAGCACAAGCATTTAAAAAAATAAGGTCTCAATCCTTTGGGACCACCGCGACAAATAATCCTGATTACACCACTATTTAGTACTAAAATGTCAGAAAGCACGAGCACACCCTTACTAATGTGCTTCTATTCTTATAGATATTGCTCCTCTACAGTTGCAAGAAAACTCCCTTCCCCCTCCCTCCCCCCGCGCGCCAAAAAATGTCTGATATTGGCACCCACGCATAACATACTATATACCGTATATCCCATCCATTTCTAATCCCATATCATAATAGAGCAGAAGATACTGTATCTATCTGATATTGAGACATCAGTAACGATAACAAAACATACTGATCTTTCAAACCTCATCAAAACGAGACCAACTACTACTGAAATACCTCAAATATCAAGACTCATTTTCCCCATCCAGTAACAAATAGCAAAACATATTAGTACTCGATCACCTGAACTTTTCTCCCCTTTCAAAGCAAGCCTAGCAGTCTGTATTCGAAGTTCGAAGATGGTCGATCCGGATGCAGTAACGGCTCATATTCGAAAGTAGCAATTCGTTACTTCGAGTCTGAGTGATCTCAGTAACGAATCTCGTAGACGAATACTTACGGTTTGCTACGGCTCTAATCAACAGACTTAGAGATGGAAATATCCATAGACTTACATGATAGAACTTTTCATTTGTAAGCTCGCAGCTCTTCATTTTCTTAATTTTTTGAAGAGGAGAAAAAAACATCTCTAAAAGCAACTATTTCGAAGTGTGATCTCTACTTATCCGATATAAAACAATTTAATGCTGATGGAATGCATAACTTATTAAACTATCCCTTTTCAAAACAGTAGCACTCTCTTGACTAACGTAGCTGTTAATTATGTTCAACAGTTCCTAATTAACAGTTCCATTAAAGAATTTACAATCTGTTCCATAACACTAAACATTAAGTCTGCGTGCTCTGTGCTTGTACGTGTGGGTATTGTATAACGCGCCGTAAGCTGTAAAATCACTCGGCGAATTAGTTGCGTGACTTTGCGACTTGCATTTGACTGTCCCATGAGACATCTGCTCACATGACCGACGTTTAAATTCGAAACTTGGCTACAAGATTGGAATAAATAAATGAGTCCGACTTGCGAAGAGTCAGATGAAGCACAATTGGAAACTGAATATTAAGAACTAATGAGCTCTTTCAGCTTCCTCACTAGTTATGTTTTGAAAAATAACTGGATATATTGAGTAATTTTTTACTGAAGGAGTTAAATTTAAGGCAGTCAAAATTTATTTAGTGATGCAATTGACTGGTTTTTAGTGATTCCGTATCAGCTTCTAAACGTGTTTATGGCCTTGATTTATTCTGTGTTTGTGTTTCAAATCTCTCGTTTGTCTCTTTGATGAGTTCATCCATCATAGTGGATGAATTCATCAAAGGAAACCAAAAGGTATCAGCATTCGATAGGTATACAACACATTGAACATGTCCTTACAACTGCTCACAGTTATCATGTATGAAAATTTACGACCCCGAAAAGTTTATGCACCTTCTGTCATCCAAAATCTATATGTATGCATGTTTTGTTTCTTGCAAATTCTTTTTTGAGCAAAAACGATCTAATCTCAAAGTTCAGTATATTTAACAATCACGTTACTATTAATATTTGGCGCCAAACAATGCGTTTACTTGTTAGATTATTACTCTTTTAAAGTTAACGAAAGCATCTTGAGATAACACTAAAAACTCAATATTATCGACCGTAAATTTCGACCATTATTATTATTATTATCATCGCCATCATCATCATCTGCAGTATTACCTTTAATCGAAAATGAATGACTTGTGCTACCATCTTAAGAGGTCACCTTGAATATTAGGCCCTTGATTAAAGAATTTGGATTGTCACTAAAAAACTTGTTTCACGTGTACTTTTAAAAAATTACAAGCATCGATCCTATTTCTCGAAATTGTGTACTTTTGCTTTTTCTGTTACCTAGAACTGGTCGTAATATCGGCGCAGTCTTCTACAGTCGTATAAAAAAATATCCTGTTTATATGACACTTTTGATTATTGGTTTAATGAATTTCATTTTGAAAATAAATATACATTTGACAAGAGGAAAAACGAAAGATTGTGTTTCATTTTCAGTTATGGTACTTTGAAAATCTCTCTACTGCTATTAAGATGATGGTATAATTGTGTAAAGAATATATTCTTGCTATTCTGTATTTTTACTGGTTCTGCAACATTTCTATGTTTATCGATCATCTTTCGATATCAATATTTCGATACTGATCTTCTTTCATTAAAATGATGGTATAATTGTGTAAAGAATATATTCTTGCTATTTTGTACTTTTATAATTTCTGCAACACTTTTATGTTTATTGATCATCTTTCGAAATCTACCAAAACAACTTTTCTCCTATCGGACAAAAAGTCTCGTAAATATTGAAATCCACATTTAATATATATGAGCCAAACACCTCTCAAACACACACTTACTTTTTTCTTTTTTTCCAACACTGATGTCCCAAACATTCTATTTTCCCCGAATAAAAGAAATTATTTAGATTTCGACAATAAGAAAAAAAATGAACATGATCATTTATTTCACACCCTCGAAACCCGTCAATATACAATTCACGATTCAAAACATACTGTCAAATTACTTCTCAGTCTGATGCACTCTCGGCTCCCATCCGACGCTTCAAAAGAGTCATCTGAAAAACAAACATTACAAGAATACAAACCGTTCCACTCCTCTCCCCCCTGCCCGGACTCATCGTAATCTTCTCGCTCTCTGCTTCATATAATAATAATGGGAAGGTTAAATGGCCAACATTTCATCGACTTGTAACAACGATGAGAGTAGATTAGGCATGCACATGATCGAGCACCCACAGCACCAACCCCCTAGTTTTACGCTTAGTTGCACACCATCCCTCTTTTAACCAAACCTCGCGGACAGATGTTATGGGATGATGTAGGAGTCAATCGAGTGATCAGATATAAAAGGATAGGGAATGTTTTATGCAGTGATAGCAGATAACACGCGTTGGCCTGTATGAATCAGTTACGTGGTTGTATGCTGTTGCTATCATGCTGCTATGAGTTGGGGAAGAGAGTCGATTTAACAATTGGAGACAGTATCACTGCGGGATGATGCTGGGATAATAAAGTAATCACATAAAAGAATGCAAAATACTTGTGTTTTCAGAAGTGGTTGCAAAAACACGAGTTACGGTTACACGTTACTAATAATAGTAGTAATTAATGCTACAAATAAATTTATACACAATTAATATTTTAAATAATTTTGCTTAATGAACAAGTAACCGATCTCCATTTTTGTACTATCCTCCACATTTAAGGTAAGTTGCAGGAGCTTGTAAATGAGCGATGCGTGTTTAAATGAAAGATGCTAGACAAAAAAGTCTTTAAATGAGATGGAATACTTAGCGCTTTATTCCTGAAATTCGAACATTTTATGTATTACATAACATTCAAATGCAGATTTTACGATAAGATTTAATGTCATATAAGTTTTCCGAATTTATGGGTTAGGACAATTAGGCACATTGACCTTTTCATGAAATTAATTTTTCGAAAAACAAGATCATTTATTTCTGAGATGTCATCAGAGTTTATAGTGCTCTACTACAATTACAGAAAATCTTACGCAGTTTATGGAAGCTAATTTCCATTTAATACGTCTTGTTTTCAATTTGAAATAAAACTTTCCAAGTTACAAATAATCGGCAGCTGCAATTTTGTTTTGATTTTAATGCAGATCCACTCAAAAAATGATTAGGGGACAGTAGCGTAGCCAAAGGGGGGGATAGGGGGCTCACAATCCCGCCCCCATGAAGAATTTTATGCCTTACAAAAATGTATATTCTTCAACCCCTTATCACACATGCGTTTACATATATGTGAGATGCAGTAATCGAAACCCACCCCCCACCCCACCCCCCGATGGAAAATTTCTGGCTACGCCACTGTTAGAGAATAATCCACACATTTTTAACTTTTTAAATAGCTATAATTGTTTTTTTCTTTCTTTTTTTTTCGAAAAGTAACTCAAAAGAAATATGTGAAGCTGTTAACAAATATTACATGGTTAACTTTTTATGAATAACAGTACTTTATAAATGTAACCGATATACTCTTTTTCTCTTAAAATGGATCCTAAATTTAAAGATGGCTCAAAAGCAAAAATAGTTGAAGTTTATCGAGGAGAAATATCCGTACCAATAAATCAGAAAAGAGATGTAAAAATCGCTGTTCTTTTGAAAAGAAAAGCTATGTAACAGGAAGTAATATGAAAAAATGGTCGAGAAATTTCATTCTAAGACTGCTAAAACGCTAACAAACATGAAGAAAGCGGCAATCTCTGATCGTTAAAGAATAAAAAGCAAGAAAAAGAAACATCGTCTCCAAAATTCATTGCATAGAAACTGAGAACACCTTTTGGCATGTAATTAAAATACTCATGAATATTTGCTAGATGGTTTCATCTGATTTTACGAAGGCATATTGCTGAAAGAAAAATAAATTATAAAAAACTGTATGTAAACCATCTAGGTGTTCAAAAAGGGAAAATAAGTGTAACACTCAATGAAGTATGGTTACATTAATGTGATTGTAGTAAAAAGGAGCATCATCATCATCAACTTCAAGGAGTAGACAGGGTGTCTGTTGCTTCATTGGTTAATCCACTGCTTTCTCTGAAGCAGAAGGAATTTTCTATTATTCAGTTGGTGAAAATGACTGTACTAATTGGCTTCGTCCATGTACACAAAATTTTCCAGAATTATTTGTGATAGTTGCAGGCTTTTGTTATAAAGGCAAGTTAATTATTAATACTCAAGTAGAGACAAAATTAATTCACTCTCATACTGAAGAATGTTTTAGGACCAGTTTTTAAGAAATTCTAGCCCGGCACATTTAAAAGTATGCCTCTGATTTAAGAGGCACATTTTGAACATTTGTGCCTCTGAAATTCGGTTTCATTTTTATGCTATACGAGAGGTGCATTGGCTGGTGCAAAGCACATTTTTAAGAGCGTTTATATGTGGAAAGGACTCATTATAAAATTGAGCTTGAGACGAAGTATCTTGTAACGTTTAAGTCCGACGAAATTTATTTTGCAGAGAAAAGATGCGGAGTGGGAATTGAGTTACAAGGTTTTATCCTAATTAATTTACGTTCTCGTAAATTAACCAAGAGGTAGCAAACAAATCTCGTTAACAGCAAGTAAGAAATATAATTTTTTGTCCGTGATTTTATTTTGATCAGCGTTCACAAAGAAATTTTCTCAAAGCCCTATTTTTACGAAATTTTTAAATGCAAATCAAGCTTAAGTTTAGAATGATAGCTAAAATGTTGAAATATGCGAGGCAACCTCTGAGCAACATCCCGGAAATCGGGTAAGCAAGGTTTTTGGTTTTGATCTAAAGCTAATGCGTTTCCTTTAACAATTACATTTAATCTGATCAGTAACAACGTATAAAATATCCAGGTCAGATATCAATTAGTTATTGCTTAGAGCGAAAACAGATATTGACATGCGCTTTGTCATCAATCATATCATTTTGTTTTTAATTAGACGTGACGACAATAATTAAATGTCACTGAATAACATTGAAGCTCAGAGTTTTGCCTTTACAAATTTCTACAAGGACGTGGGAGATATAATTACTGTAATTAAGCTTTAGGTACATGAGTACAAAAACACTAATTTACTTAACTTGAAGCAAAATCTTTTATTTCGCTGCCGTTATGTGGCATATTGATGTCCCGATGTCTGCATAATTCTTCGTGTAAGTGAGCATGGACATTAGCATATTATGATCGATAAGTAAAAGAGAATAGCGAGCTTTGATGTAAGGAAATTATAGCCTAAAGTTAATCATTCATATAGTTTTTTCTAAATATTTAATTACTCTGCTGTTTACTTTAATTATCCCGTTTGCGCATGAATAATTGTAACTGTGTGGAGAAGAATAATTTCATATTGAAGAAACAGTGTTAGCATTCTTTAAAAATTTATCTACTTTGCATACTTCCATAAATTACAAAACAGACAATGCTGTACAAAGAAAACAACGTAAGGGAGAAACATTAACTTTTCTTCTACTTGCGAGAACAACAGCAATTTTTCTGAAAGAAATTTAAAAAAAATAGGGATTTAAAATAGTTCAGATGTATTTGTAAACTTAAAATATATTTTAAAAGCCGTGACAATTTTAACAAAACTTTCATGGGAATTTTACTATAAACTATGTACTGCAAGCTGTTTTTATTACAATATATTCGTATATAAAATATAAAAGTATTTCAGATTTTTTTTTCTTCCTCCGATAAAACAGTTTTATTAGTCGTTTCCTTAGCTCGCATTCGGTTATTTCAGTTACGTGCTTTCAGGTTTCATTATTCATCGACCACCTCACTAAGACACCATCTTTAGTAGTTCTTTGAATAACGATTTCACAAGATGATGTATTAGCGGAGGTGGCTCGATCTTTGGACAGCCAGATCACCTTATATTACGCTGTTGGATATTTCGTTCTTAGAGATTTTCAATAAACATCGTTTACAGGGATAAAGTGTCGAACATTAATGACCTAAGCACCAGGATTACAACCACAACGGACGCTAATATGCTTGCCCATATCTCACGTGATTTCGTCTATCTCATTTATAATCTTCGTCCGAAGAAGGGCTTATAAATGGAAGTTCATTGACAAAGGCCTTAAAATTTTTCGGTCTATCCAACAGTTAAAGCTATTCATTTATAGATATCTTCTTTATTAGGGATTATTAATCATGAAAGATTGTCAGACCCTTTATACACATAATATAAACAAATCAGTAAGTTCGAAAAACAGATGAAATTAAATCGACATTAATTATATATGCATCGCATTTACGTTAACCTTACATTGTTAGATAAATCAACCCAGTTTAATTATTTTGGATATATAGCCGTGGGTATTTTAAAAATCTTGAAAATGATATGAATGATATTTTTTTTTTTTTTTTTTTTGGATTTCTCTAGATGCTTTGTTTAAAAATTTTGAAATCTTATTTGCATCTAAAATAACAACAAAATTGATTACACTAATATATAAATGTCCAGAAAAAATTATTTTATTGAATTTTTAATTTTCGATACATAAAAGAATCACAATAAAATTAATTTTATCATATTTTGGCAAAATTTTTCTAAACTCTTATTCAACTTCTAAGCAAAGAAAAAAGCATACCGTAAAAAAATTTGAATAACGTAAGCACATTTAAACTTATTACTATAATAAATGCTAAATAACTGCTTTTGTTCAAAAAATGAGAAAGTAACATTTATTCAGAATTTGAATAAGCAAATTCTTAACTCTCCGAAAAATATTCATTCTTCGTTTTACTACTTTTTTATCGCAAGTGGATAACATAACGACACTGATTCACCCATCAAGATTGACGGCTGTGACAAATGAGTCATATTGTGTCCTAAGAGTTTATTTCTGCGTTTAATCTTGAGAAAGTATAAATAAAGGAGTGAATTAGAATTACTCACCTAGGTAATCCTAATTCACTTCTTAATTTGTACTTTCTTTAGCTGAAACGCAGAAATAAACACTGAAAACATCACATGACTCATACGTCATAACTGCCAACTCGTGATGGGTGAAAGAATCCACTTTTCACAATGTGGCCGGATACATACTCATAAAAACACTCGTTTCTCTTTAAAAGTAAAAGAATTCTATAAAATTGGAAAGCGGCATTGTTTACCTTTTAGTTTAGCTTTACGTTTATGGAGCTTAATGTACTAAAAAGAATAGATAACACTCTAGCAGTAAATAAATACTAAATGGTGAAAACAACATAGTAGTGATAATATTCAATTTTATCAGAAACGCTGATAAGATGCACTGTTGAAAATTAATATCGCGTGTAAAATTACGAAACTTCTGCCGGTGTTCTTGATTCTGCCTTCTAAATGATACACTCATTTAGTTAATTATGCCTGGTCTGAACTTTTAATTAGAGATTACCTCGATCTGAGCTTTGACAAAGCCATTAAACATCCCGATTTGTAATTGCATCTGTCTTCATTTTTGACATGTTGCTCTGTAATTGATCTGGATACGGTCACTTTCAATGGGGAATTTCTTCAAATTTATATCCAAGGTTCATGTATCAAACGCGACAGTATATTATATACAAGCGTTTAGGAACATTAAAAAAATTGATATGCAGATACGGAAGGTTGCAATAAATAGTTTTGATTTATAGGAAGGTTAAGTATCAAGCGTTTTATTACGTTGTATTTGTAGAATCTCGTAGTTGCAAATTCGGTAATTATTTTCACCTAATGATTGGACTACTTTAGAAAGATATTGATTCCCTCAGGTTTGCAGAAATGCTCTACTCTGCGTCTGAATTTATGCGTGTCTCGTTGCCTGAGATTATGGAATCTATCAAATGGATTCTTGAAGTTAACTGATATAATAGTGATTGAAAAATAAATCTTCACGTTATCTCACATTTGTAAGAGGCAATGGATTTCTTAGAAACGGTAGAAAATATTGAGCTACATGTAATAGAATTTATTTATAGTTGTAGCAAGGTCAGTAGGTTAGTAAAAATGATTAAAAAATGAGCATGAGAACAATTTTAGCGTCATAAGTACTTAATAAATATTAGAATTTTCGTTAGAATGCATATAACGGAACTAGTAAAGATGTATTATTGCATTTAATTCTGCTGATATAGAATTTTTTACTTTACTGTTGAAAAGTCTCGTAAAAGAAAATTTAGAATGACATAATCGAAAAGAATTATTTTATCTATGACATGTGTTGCTTTGAAACATAGGGCTCTTAAACATTGTGCATATACTGCCTTGTTTTAGTTTAATGTCTTATGAAAATTTTCTTAATATTAGATTGATGTTTAGAAAAAACGGTTTAGTTGATTGCTTGTTAGATTTCATTTGATATGTAGTATTACAGTCATTTCCTAATCAGGATTTTATTCTGTATAATTGTAAAATTTTGATATAATGAAAAATCAATAAATTTAATTTCTTTCATGTAGTTTAAAAAAATAAATATGTGAGCAAATAAAATAAGATACTTTTGTAAATTGATGCAATTATTAGTTTCAAGATAATTGACCAATTCGTTTACTGTCTTCAAATCGAAATTATTCAGCAGTAATTATTAGGTGAACAAATCCTCTCTTACAGCAAAAATAATAACTCAAGCTATGAAAAACAAGTTTCTTAAAGGATTGGGTTAACAAATTTATATTTAAACAATGTCAAGTTTTACATAACACATATACTTACTTTTTTTCATACATTATAATGAATGTTTCCCTTAAAAGCCAGTTTTATCTAGCATACGTCCATTTAAGTTAAATTTGACATTATGCCAACTTCTGTATATTTTAAATGATATTTATTTTGCTATTAAATGGTGTGTTTTGGCGACAAAGAGCACGTTTTATACAGTTTTTTGTATTTCACTTTCACAGCATTTAAAAATAGAAAAATCGCGGGAACGCCGTATTACGAAAGCCCATAGTGTTTCCCGTTGCATGACATAACACCCTTAACTTTTCTTATATATTTGGTTGTCATATTCATCTTTTTTTTGTCCCATGATTGGGTATTAGCATGTCGTACAGCATACGAAAACAATAAAATAATTCTGGGAGATATTGTTTCAAGATAATTTACAACTGTGCTAAAATTAAGCAGTTTAAATATGAAAAGACTTATCAAATGCCAAATCATATCTCATTAATTTAATACCTAGAAAAAGACAAGAAAAATAAATTATGCCTAGAGCATCGATTATAAATAGCTTTTCCACACAGGAGTCCTTCTTGCATTATATTTGACAATGTATCAACCTCCCACTAGGCGAGATTTTTGGAATGACCTCAAAAAGAGAGATATCCCTACTAATGTCATTTTTCGAGACTCTGTAAAAGAGTCTTAAATGTTACATTATTTAAATGAAAAGTAGCAGATATAATTGTATGTGTGCTTTTTGAATAACATATACCAATTTTGTTCCGTTTGAAATAGCCGAATTTCTCTAAAATTCACTTAAAAGAATGACTACCCGTACTGCATAATATATTGGAATTTTTTAAAATTCTTCTGTGGTAGTACTATACTTTGGCTAGTGGTAGTACTATAAAGAGATGTCTTTAATTTTACCACAGATATTTCTGTAAAATAATACAGCACTGTGTATTGAAAATCGACTCAAACATAACGTAACGACATTGGATAAGCCAGTCACGAAGAACCTATGCCAATGATTGTATGGCAACTGGCACAGTCTACATCAAAAAGTATTTGCACTACGTTTACCCACACGTTGTGCTGTAAAATAATACAGCTCTGACGTACGTACAAAATGACGTAATGACGTTGATAAACCACTCACGAATAACATGGTATAACAAACGGGCACACTCTACAGCACAACGTGTGGATAAACGTAACGCAAACATCCCAACGTGTTGGCGTTACGTGTACCCATACGTTGTGCTTTAATAATTTTTTTCAGTGTGTAAATGAAACAGACAGCATTTTCAATGGGGAACTATATTTTTTAATCTTTAATAACATATATCAATTATTATTTCCGTTTGAAATAGTCGAATTTCTCTAAAATACGCTTTAAAGAATGAGTACCCGTAGAGCATAATACATCGGAATTCTTTTAAATTCTCATGTAGAAGTATTATAAATGGCACAGACAGTATTTTCAATGGGGAGCTTTATTTTTTAATCCTTAATAAGATATGGGTCATTTTCAAAATTTGGTGGCATTTGCTGTTGGCGTGTAAAATATTTTCTTTTTACAAGGTATGAGAAAATTTAAATGATTTTTCTTTTTATCATGGTTTTATCAGTCAGTTTCCAGTAGTAAAACAATATTTTTAAAAACATTAATAAAAATTTTTAAAAAAGGAATGAGTAGAGTAGCTACAGAAATATAACTGTCGAAATCATAGAACATAAACCGTGTTAACGTGTTGCGGCCCCAAAACTAAATTTTCTGCTTTGACATGCTTTAACATTTTGAAATAGAGTTTAACTATATTATGAAAAGGTTTTTTTTATAAGGTTTTAAGAAAAATACTAGATTTTTGATAATTGAATATACTGTCCGGACATTGATGTCATGTATGTTGCCATACATTATTTTCAATTTTTTAAACAACAGAATAGAAATTTCAGAATAGCAACACCTGTTTACCATTAGAGTATGGTCGAGATTGAAGTAAACAACAGACATCTTGACTTGAGTTTATGGCATTTGACCGTAAAGGCAAAAGTCTATTTGTGATAAATATTTTTATTGCATGTCATGTCTGTTACCATAACAAGTAACAGACAAAGCAAACTTGGTAACAGACATTACAAACAAAAGCTTACAATAAAGTGAAAAATATTTTTAAATGGAAAAGACTGTATTATATGGACAAAAGGACTATATACTTATGTAATAAATCCCTTTGCATTATTTTTTGCAAAACATGAGTGTACAAATTTCAAAGAAAATGTCCGGTAACAGAGATGCCAATTTCATCAAGTCTGATAATTAAAAAATCTAAAAAAATTAAATGAAAGATAAAATGCCTGAATAATACTCAATGATGTGCAGAAACAAGTTGTGTTTTATATTATCAAAAAAATTACTTATATTTGAAATTTTATTTTTGCTTCTTAAATTTCCAAATGGCACCCAATTTTGTAAATGACCTATATATCTATTTTGTTTCTTTTGAAATAACCGAATGTCTGCAATACACGCTTCCAAGAATGACTATCCATAGAGCGTAATGTATTGGAATTCTTTTGAGTGAACATGTAAAACAGGAGTGGCAAATCATGGTGCTTGCAGCGAAATTGATACAACGTACGATTTCAAGTGGCATATTGCATCCTTGTACTTACTTATATTGTTTAAAGACATTGAAAACTTTTGAAATAATTTCGAGCCCGAAAATATTTTATTTCCTAAAAATTTTTAGATTCAATTTTCAAAGCTGAAGTATTGGCAATTTCAAGTGCAATAGACTGGTTCGTAATGACCCATTATTCTTCCACAACAATAATATCAGACAGCAAATCAGGAATAGAAATTTTATAAAAATAACACAAATAATAGTATAGCAAATTCAATTCTTAAAAAACTAGCACATGTGCAAAAAACAGTAAGACTTAAATGGACCAAGGCTCATGTGAACTCGTTGGGTAACGACCTGGCGGATGGCCTAGCAAAACAGGCAGCTCTCTATAATAGTCAATCACTGCACAATGATAGAACAAATATAAAAAGTATTTTCCATCCCTGTCCGTTGTCCAGCTTCAAATATAGGTTCAAGAAAATAAAATTAACCCTCTCGTCACCGAATTATGAAAAATCAGAGAAAAATATTCTGTCTAGCATTTAATGCATCTGAAATACTATTATAAATCATGCAACAATATTTTTTTCTAATGTCGATTAATATTAGATTTTTCTAATATTAATTTCTGCATTTTCGAAGCATTTTGTTATGCTAAAATTAACTTAAAAGGATGCACATATTAGGTAAAGGTTGAGGAATAAGAAAAAACTATACTTACCTTAAAAAGAAAAAAGAACTGTAAAAAAGCAGCATAAATATTTTCTTAATTTTTCTCCTGAAACAATGAAGCAAAATCTGTAAAAAAATGATTTAAATTGACTAGTACTGCAATCTAGGCTCGATTTATGCATCTAGTTAAGAGCCTTATGTACTTTCTACATGAATTAATGATATTGATATCACTGAAAGAAAAAAATACTAAATTCAATTGTTTTCTCTCTAAATATTGCTATTTGAAGTAGGAGCCTCATATGAGGTTCAGGGTGACGAGAGGGTTAATTGACTGGCAACAAAGATGGGATCAATCTCAAAAAAGACGATATGCGAATAACCTTTTAAAAACAGTTTCAAAAGATTTCATATTACAGCACCGGAACTTATATATCTTTTTCAGCAACCATGGTCCATTTTCAACGTAGCTACCAGGTGTCCCCCCAAAAATGACTGATGGATTTTGAAAATCAATAAAAAAAGACGGAATGCGATAGATATGTATCGTTTGCGACCTTATGCTTAGGAAATCAGGAAATTTTATCCCACCAAATTTCAAATTTAGTTAACATTTTCACCTACAAGTGGCGCTGAAAACTATGAAAAAATAAAAACCGGTATGACAATTTTGCAAGGACTGTTGCAAAAAACTTAAACAATGACATTTCCAATTCAACCCCCATTTGCTGCAACAATGTGGCGCAGTCTGGAGCAAAAATTTCCGGACATCCGTTCAAACATGTCACTTGGAACTGTCTCACATGCAGTACAGATGTGCTGCTTCATCTCCGTAATTGTTTTTGGAGTTTGGCGGTATACTAAATCTTTCAGGTACCCCTAAAGAAAAACGTCGCAGGGCGTTAACTCTGGCAAATAAGAAGGCCATGCCATGCCTCTTCCTGTATGCATATCGTAATCCAAGGCAATTACCCGCTCACTGAAATGTTCGTTCAAGAAATCAAATACTGCAGACGTTCGATGTGGACGAGCACCATCTTGCATAAACCAGGAGGCATTCGAACAGTCCTCCAAAGTAGTATGAATTCCCGCAAATTCTTCCAGAATCCCAAGATATCGTACAGCATTTATCGTTTGTTCTCAAAAAAATGGCCCTGTTATTCCTTTGGTGGAAACCGCAGCCTGTACCATTATTTTTGGTGAATGCAGGGATGAAGGTTCAGCAATATGAGGATTTTCGCTTCCCCAAATTCGCGACTTCTGCCTGTTGACATAGCCATCGAGTTGAAAATAAGCTTCGTCTGAGAACCGTATGTTGCCAGCATCGAGTTCACCGTCATCCACAAGTTGCAGCATGGCGTTCGCGAAATTATAGCGTGCATTAATGGCGTTTGGACTGAGAGGTTGGTGAGTCTGGATTTTGTACGGGAACATGTGAAGGCTGTGGCGCATGAAACGGTGAGTGCTCATTTTTCGGAGTCCCGTACAAGATGCAACACTTCGTAGGGAAGTCCGGGGCCGCTGTTGGATAACCTGCTGTACGGCTTCAGCATTCGACTCTGTAACTGAGAGGCTTAACCGGCCGACACTTCCAATACGGTCATCATTCACGCTCCAAGTTCGCTCGAATTAGTTCGTTCGAAATTCTGGAATAGAGTCCTTATCGAATTGGCTGACAGTCCGTTTCTCACATGAAATTTTCTTTGGAAACTGCGCCCCGTTTAAACAAAACTGTGTTCCAGGCGGTGGAACTCTTAACACAATAAATACCCGCTGTTCAACGGAAAAAAACCATTTTGGTAGAGCGGACTTGCAATCTCAACAGCACACGCTATCAGCTTGACGACGAGCTACAGAATGGCGAGCTGAATTACTTCGTTTCAACTATACCTGTTACTGATCGCCTGCAGCGCTATCTCTTGGTAGAATTGCTAACTAAATTTGAAATTCGGTTGGATGAAATTCCCTGATTTCTAAGCTTAAGGCTGCAAACGATACATATCAATCGCATTCCGTCTTTTTTTTATTGACTTTCAAAATCCATCAGTCATTTTTGGAACACCCAGTAAATAGAATTAATAGAACTCCCTCAATGAATTGTATTTGCAATAATATAGGATCAGCATTACACTTTTCATCTACTGCCGATTAACAAGAAAATATTACGTAAAAAAGCACCTAAACAAACAAACGAGCAATGGGCTAGTTATATAAAAAAAATTCCTAATCTTATTAAGTAATACAAGGCATTTCTAAAATAGAAAATTCACCATCAAGATTTATACAACAACTAGATGCGTGCCCGTTCTTCGCACGGTAGGAAACGAATACTATTTTACTAAAATATAATCGTAACTATCTATGCGAAAACAAAATGTCAAAAAGTTCAAGTAGTTTTTTTGTTGAAACTACCGCGGGATATATTACGCAACGTAGGATTACGGTTTAGTTAGTTGTAAGACGATCGTTGAAAAATAATGAATATAACACGTTTAATTTCACGAAATAGTTATTAACGCGGTATACTGTGCTTTAATCCATATTATCCAAACAAATCTACTATTACTAACAGAGAAAAAAATAAGAATACTATCTATTACTTATATTTATATTATGTATCTTCGTTTCTCCGTCTTTAATGCTCAATTTAAGGAAAGAGATTAGATATTTTAAACCAATGATGCCTTTTCTGCTTTTTGGTGATTCTGTGGAATTTATGCATTTCCATTAAAACAGATCTCCATATATTTTTAAGCATAATTCTTGTCTGATTGGCGTATTTAGAACAGCAAAATATTTCATCTCGTGGTGGTGGAAAACATCCAAGCTGTACCAATTTAAATAGTATTTAAATCCACCATGGTTCAGGCTCGTCAAAACATCAAACTGTGCAATCTCGAGGAACTATGTGGAATAGCTCAAATTGCGAATAGGGAGTTAAATTGTATTGCAGAGTTTTCGAATTTCAGACAACTTTTAATCTATGGCGTCACGTTCTAACCAGGGTAGTCGAATTTAGTTATTTCGCGCAGTAGATTGTTAACGGAGTAATATTGAAACATACGACATTGAAAAACTCGCTTGCAACAGATCTTTATTAAAGTTAATTAGAGAGTTATTATTGGGGTTATTCTAACTAATCGGTATTTCAAATAATCTCCGGAGCTATTTTGCTAATGATGTAACTTTCCTGCAAGAGCTTGTTAAGTTGCTTAAATTTAACCAAAAAAAAGTATATCTGATATAGATAATATACTGTTAAAAGTCGTCCAAACTTCGCGACATTTTGCACAATTTTTGGGAATACATACAACGACCGTCGTCAAACCGATAGCGAATACTATGCATTACGTTAATTAGTATTTTGCATCTTGTGGCGACATTTGAATTTCCCACGTTTTAAAAAAGTTTCCTTTCGTAATTATGGTTGCTGAAAAATCACAGAGCTCAAAAATCGCAAAACGTAACACGCGCATTAAGCAAAATACTTTGAATTTTCATAATAGTAAATTTTTGCGTCAAAGCCTTTTAATGTAATTAGATTTCTAAATCATTTTTAAACTCATGACGTCAAAATGACATCATTCTCTGTTGTGATATCTAACATGAATTAGTGAAAGAAGAAAAAGAAAAAAAAACACGTTATTTTATTTTCTACAGCATCTGATAATCTCGATGGAAGTTTATTATTTCGCTCGTGGTGTAGTTTTTTGTCAAAACTTGTGAACTTCATTAGGGTTTTTAATGCATTTTTACACGCGTGACATCAAAATGACGTCAGTCTCACTTGAATTATTGAAAGTAATAAATAAATAAATCTAACTTTGTTAACTATGCTCACGAATGTGCTGAAATCGGACATTTGAGTAGCTTTCTACCCTGAAAATTGCGAAAAATCGTTAAAAGTTGGGGAACGTGTGGATTTCCAGAATTTTAAAGCAGCCTACGGACTATTCTATGTCATTTTACGTGTATGTGCAAAATTTCAAGCCGATCGGTTCAACGGTGTGGGAGGAGTTCCCGGACGAACAAACAAACAAACAAACAGACAAACTTTCACATTTATATAATAGATTACCAGTATATAAGGATTCATCACTCTACCTCAGACGCTGATTCAGACAAATTAGAATTTATTACTGTCATCCCATTTTTATATTTTTATGACTTCTTTTTGAGAATTTAAATTGTCACTTTACAGTATAGTTATTATTATAGTACTTTCTACTCGGTTTTTCTAATCAAAATTTCTTTCTTTATTATCGAATTTTCGTCTTATGTTTGCTTCCTATTCAAAATTTATTATTCTGTTGTACATCTTACATAAATAATTGTATATTGATATGTATTTGAAAAAAGAAATTGTAATATACTAATGTGGATTAAGGCCTCTGTGAGTAATAGTAGCTCCAAGCTATGAAGACGAGCTGCTCTCAAGATCTTGTATTATGTATCTGGAATAATTTGAGATACTACGTTAAGAAGAAACGTTCTCGCACTCCACCATACATTATTCGAATCATCTCTGGCCTCCTACAAGTTGTTTGAAAAATCAATTCTAGAATCCTCTACCTCAGAACTAAAACTTCAATCTCATGTTCACGCGTTATTACTTTTCCTCCCCTAAATTAAAGTCCATGAGTAAAGTCCTAAATTAAGTCCATATTTTCCAATTCTACCCCTGAAAGTGAAGTAAGTGAAAAAATGAGTTGTAAGGCGTATCTGAACTCTTCTGTGACAAAAAAATAAATAAATAAATTTAAATTTTTTTTTTTAAATGACGCATAATATGCAAAGGATTGGCCTCGCCTGATCTAAAAGAACTGTAAATGCTTCATAAACTACTTTTCAACAGAAAATATGGCACATTACATAAGAACAACATAAATGGATTTCGTAGAAATCGACGCATATTTGTGGCAGTTAGAATAAGGACAGGCAGACAGACAAACCGAAATCATGAACACTTTCAACCTTGATAAAAAGTGAAAAAGAACGGAAACAAGAAGATCCAAAAAGTGTTGTAATTTTTAAACTGGATAATATCATAAATGATTAGTTCATTTTTCACAAAGAAAAAAACATAAAACAAGAAAACCATCATTATAATTTTATTATTCAGCAAAGGAAACCAAACTGGAATTTATGCCTCGTGTTTACATAAAACTCATTCCTTTTATAATTAGATTAATGTTAACAAAAACGGTACTAACATAAATCTATATTAAAGTGCTTTCATTAAATAACTAAAATGTTGAATAATATATGTCTGTTTCTTCGTGTGCTTTACAAAGATTAAATAATGCCTTAAATCATTTCATTACTGATGAATGTAAGTATCTTCATATCTCCATTTTAAATGGCTTGAGAAAAAAGTGTGTAGGCTTTTCGTTCTCTCCCTGTCATGTAAAATTCATTAGCTACACATGTTTTAATGCCATATGTATGTATATCATTCAAAATAATTAGTCACATTACGTGCAAAAAAATTGGTTACTCAAAACATACGTTAATACTTAAAGTAGCGCTGAACAAAATTCATTTTCGTATAATCATTAATTGAATAGCTTAAAATTCTGCAGACCATATAAAAAGGTAAAGGTAAACTAATGTAGAAGATAATTTTAACTTAAGAGATTTTTAACTTGGCAATTTAAACCATTTAAGCATATCCAAATACAAACATGATATCTGTGCTTATTATGGTTATTTTAATGTAAAATGAACAGCATTATTCTTTTTTTAAGTACATTTTATATTTGCTTTTACCCAAACTAATGTATGGGAAGTCATCATAACTGAAACTGACATTGGACACTAAATAGTTCATAGAAAGGATTATATTCAGTTACTCCTTAAATTTAAAGGAGTTATTAGCGATTGCAAACATTATTAAGGCCGCAGCAAGAATATAAGATGTTTTTCAGTAAACTTTATAATATCTTTAAGCTGTTTTTCTATAATTGCATACTTAATACGCAATTATATTTAGATATGAAATTATTGTCATAAATTTTTTCCAAAGCAAGTATTTTTAAAATTTTAAGTATTTACTTTGACGCCGTTCATTCCTTGATACCGAGCAAAGGACACTGCTTCAGGCTTCCTTTAAACAATGTTAAAGCTTATTTTAAAAAAAAGTAATCATTCATAACTTGACTTTTTCTTCGATTCACAAAATTTATGTTTAGTTGTTCTGAAAAATTAAAAGCAAACATTCTCACATGCTTTTAAAGTATCGTTTTAATAATTGTAAAGTTGATGCTTTGTACACGGACATTTTATACAACGAATGTCGATGCAAATTTCAAACAATCTTCTGTTCACTTGTCAAGCGTAGTAACAGCTTTTCTGTAGTTATTGTTGTTGCATTCTCAAAAGGAACTCAATTCATAAACATCTGGCCACTCGCATAAACATCAAAAATACAGATATATTTAAAAAATCATCATTAAACAAGGACAATATTCAAACAGCAACACTTCAAAAAAATTTCAAGTAAAATATCTAAAACCCAATTTAAAAGTCTAGAGGGGAAGCATTCAAGTGCTGAAGACAAGATCCCAGGCGACCCAATAGAACCGGCAAACATCACCATTAATTCAGTAATGTTCGCCTCCGTAACAATCAGGGCATCAACGTCCCTCTCCACAACATAAACTAATATGGCTATCTTAACCTGACTTCATATGGATATCGCTCCTTTTTGAACGGGTGATATAGGAATATTTGAAATTAAAGTAATAAAAAGCCATCCACCGACATTTTGAGATTAAAATAAACATAGAAATAGGAATTATGCAACTAACTTATAAAAACACAAATAGTTAACATTGAATATAGTATTTTTGTATGACGTATGAGCCTACTTTAAAATTTTAGCAGTATTATGTAAAATCCAAGATTACTTACTTTCTTTTTATTAAATACCAGCTGAAGTACCCGTTCTTCTCACGGGAATGAATGGACCTTTTGATATTACGATTTGTGGTGATTACTATTCATTGTAATAAACAGATATAGCAAAATGGATACCGCGTTATATTGTGTCCAATAATCATGCATACCGAATTGCAAGGCAATCGTTTGTACGGTGCAGAAGGCCATGCGGCGTAGCGCAATCTAGTGGCGAGTTTTAGCAAAACGGATACGGGGAAAATATTCTTCGCATTCAGATATCGATGTATACGAATTTTCATGACGATCGGCTGGACAGTCCTGAAGTTCATGTGTTGAAGCGACATCTAGTGGTAAGTTATAGGAAAATGGATAGCGCAAAACTCTTCCCTGTATTCAAATATCTATGTATACCTATTTTCATAGCGATCATTTGCACAGTCAAGAAGTGATACACTGCAGGGCCATCTAGTGGTTAATGAAAGTAATGATTTGCTACAGCGCCGTCAAGTGGCGAGTTATAGCAAAATGGATAACGCCAAAATATTCTCATTGTTCAAATAGCTATATATACTGATTTTCATAGCGACCGTTTGAATGGTCAAGAATTTGGCCTGCTGCAGCGTCATCTAGTGGCGAGTTAAAATAATAATGCATTGCAGTGTCATCTAGTGGTGAGTAACATCAAAAGGAACAGTTAGAATATATTCTTCGTGCTCAAATGTGTAAGTATAAAAAATTTTATGCCGATCGGTCGAACGGCATAGAAGTTGATGCGTTGCAGCGCCATTTAGCGGCAAGTTACAGCAAAATGGATAGTGAAAAATATTCTCCGTGTTCTAATATTCGCGTGTACCAAATTTCATCGAAATCGGTTGGACGATATTCGCATAACAAACGGCTGAACGGAATAGAATTCGACGTTGTGCTGCGGCACAAAGTGGCAAGTTAAGGAAAACGGATAGCGTAAAAAGCTTCTCCATGATAAAAGACTTAGGTGAACCAAATTTCATGGTGCAACGATGCTCAACGGTGCTGGAGTTTTTCAACTTCATGCACACATACCAACATTCATTTTTATCTATAACCAGTGTCATTATATATCCCAGTCTCAAATAAAATCCAGTTTCAAATCTAAGCCTCGCCAAAGTGCCAACATACGCCATTTTGCAAGCGTTTTTCAGGAAGTCATTCGAAGCATTGACTTAGCAGCAATCAATATGGGAAATGGTTCGACCGCGAAAAAGTAAAGCAAGCCTTTATTTGAAAAGTGAATCCCTTAATACAGCCGAATTTTTAAAAATTATCAACTATAACGTGTTTTCTTCATCGTTACTCCGATGAACTAAATGAGAAGATTTCAATTTTTCTGAAATTTGGCGGAATTCCCCCAACTTAAATCAATGTACTCATTTGGCGAGAATTCTGGAGATAGATCGCTTGAAATCCCTTAATAACTGCATTATTTCTTCACGGATCATTAAAATTTAACGCTGTATTCTAATAAAACCTTTGCACTTGTTTTCAAAAATCTATTTCCTTAAGCTCTCAATAAATTGCGCCAAGCCGAAATCTGTGCAAACCGCTAGAACTCACTTTCTCAAAATCGACATTTGAGCCATTTTATTTTTTCGCGAACTAAAAAAATTTACCTATTAGCCTCGGAAATCTTCAATTCTTATTGTTTTGCGTATAAAACATTTCATTCCTGCTCTGATTTCCCATGCACACGATATTATAATTAAAAAAAAAATAACCTTACGAATATAAACTAACCAAAAAAATCATTATTATCCTTTTATTTTTACTTTGAGAATTTAAAACATTTTATTCTGCAAAATCACCACACATGGAAACCACGATCCTTATTTCACACTTTTTTCACTACAGGGGTTACAATTACGGAAAGCTTTTTGCGTGGAGAGCATAAAAACTCTCTTAAATTCCGGGAACGGGTGGACTTTCAAAGTTTTAACGACTGCGATTTATTCTATATTATTTTACATATCTGTGCTAAATTTCAGGCCAATAGGTCCATTTTTGTGGTTTTGTATACGAATCAAATCCACAAACAAACAAACAAACAGAATTTCATTTTTATTTATAAGATGCATCCATGCTTTTGTTCATTTGTTGCTCCCGAGTGTCTTTGCAGAGAACTAACCGTAACACAGTTCCAACTAGTGAATGTATAAAAAAATACTACGACTGACCATCTTTTATGTAAGGTCATCTCTGATGAATTTACCCTACGGTCAAAATTGCCTGTGACATGTGCCTGATGAAGCTATACGGGAGACAGAGACTGCTTAACGTCTACGCATGGTAAATAATGGTTTTACTGTTCATCTGTGGCTTTCGCGTTGAGGCTCCTAACCCCAGTATGACCAAAACGATCCTATGGACAAACATCACCCGTGTGTCTGTTGAGTTCTTCATGGAGATGCTAATGCCTCTAGTACTCCATGTAAGACTCTCTAAGAAAGATAGAAGGTTCTTGTGTATAAAATTGGTGTTGTTTCTTGAATTTTTTTGTTATGTGTTACGGCGTTTTGTTTCCACTATTTCTTTTTTATTTTTTTTATCCTTGTTCATGTGACCAAGCCATTGAAAATATTAATAGAAAAATCTTTGTGACCCTGTGCGATGCACAACTTACACAACCACAGAGAGCGTCTGTGGATGTCGTTAGATATCTCTATCAACCATGAACTTCATAAATATGATGAAAGTAATTTTCTATTTATAATTACCCTTTTATGATTTAAATGTCTGTGTGGTTTCTGTTTTAAAAATTCCGACATTTTACTGTTATTCCTGCTGTTTTATTAAGTCAATGTAAAATTTTGAAGAAAGTTTCATCTGAGTGTTTTCAATTAGAAATATTGATTTGTAGAAGATTAATATGAATAAAGGGCAATATTCAAATTAGAGAAAAATTCTCGTCTAAAATGCTTCTGTTTAAAAAAAAAAAAGAACCAGTGTGCGTTTGTATTGCAATGTAATTTTTGCATTATGATACATTTGTGTGTTAAGTGCACTAAAAATTAGATACAACGAAAGAACATTCTAAGAGCGCGAAAAGCAATGTTTACATTTGCCGACGTAAAATGAATTACATTCTATTTTATAGAAAACAACATGGTTAAATTATCCAGGGAATTTGGGTGAGAGAGTATGAAGCTACGATAAATATTAAACTAATTAGTTTTGATATTAGGTAAGTTTCTTTGAATAAAGTACACCATGAAAATTTGAAGTAAAGAAGATGCATAATAAATATGTTACATATCCTTTACTTTTCCTTTCAAAATACAGATCTACACAGGTGTCGAGGAGCCCTATTTTATGTTGTGTTTTTCGGCTACGTAAAATCATGAACAATTCTTAAACTTTAAGAACAGCTTTGTTTGTTTGTTTGTGTACAGTAAATTTCATTATAAAGAATATCATCAGTAGGGGTTTTTGAAATAACTTTATTATTCCAGTTTGTTCCGAATCATCCAGACAACGAAATTGTTTCAAAATGTATAACTTTGTATTCAACTTTATCGTAGTCTTTTCATTTGCCGTTGACTTCTTCACCAGTTATGCATTGACACCTCGTAAATCACACTCTTTACATGAGTTGCTCCTGCTTGGCACTCTATATTTCCAAATTTTATTTTCTGCATTGTTGAAGCTTGAAGTGTCTTGTGGTGCCGGGCTGTATCTATTCATGATAAATATTCTTCTCGCTGCCTTTCTCTTGTTGAACTCTTAACCATCACCTCCTGGATTCCAAACACCAACAACACATCCTGTCAACACGTTTCAACATATCTCATACAATCCAAGATAAATAGTGCCTTGACAAATCACCTGACATTCAACGCCCGAGATTTCAGGTTACTTGAGAGAAGATGGGGGAGAAGAATGTGAGAATAACATATTATAAAATTGTTCGAAGATTTTTTTTATTTATTTTTTATTCATAGTACGTGGTCATGAATGAAAAGATGAGTAATGTGCTTTACCACTGCGAGGAATATTTCCGGCTTGTTTCCTCTTTAACATGAACCTGGATAAAAGTGATGGACAAGTGATGTAAGTCTGTTCAAAGCACTCGAAAGCTGAAACCATAACTGAAGGATTGATATTATACATAGCTCAAACCATACTTGAAAGATTGATAGTATATAAGAGCTTAAAGCTACTGTGAATTTAGGTTTCTCTAATGTGAAATCATGTATTAATTATTAACCGAGGATGAACACAAGGGTTCTCTCTGGCCATTTATTAACGTTCAGTAAACGTTCAATATTGTTATGAACGTTCAAAGATCCAGTGTGTGCTGCTTGGAATATCTCTTTAAGATAGCATCATCTGGATATCAATTCTTTATTTTACTCGTGTACATATATATCAGTGTTCTGGACGTTGAAATTTTTTCTGTTTCCATTTTAGCACACTTTTTAAATTGCGTTAAAATTGGAACACAATCCTTTATTGCATGGCATTGTATATTTTTGTAAAAAATTAAGAAAGAAAGAAGAGAAACTAATATGTTAGAAGCAATTAATTAAAGGAAAAATAGAATAAAATATAATCTTAAACCATTATCTTGATAGTACTTAGAAGTACCGTTAAAATAAAATTGTTCGTTAAAAAATGTCATTTATTCAATGCAACCATTTCTTTGAAAAATCACTATCAAGTACTTCATTTAATCAGCTTACATCATGGCTGCATGTTAAAGTAAAATTGTTTTAAATGGATAGATTTCTGCTCACTATCTAATCATATCAAGCCAACGGAAAAACGGATGAGCATTAGCGAATTTTAAGAGTTTGTTATATGATTAAAGGAATAGATTTCAAAACAGTGTGTTTCAAGTATTATTTGACTTATTCAGTTCTGTTTGCACTTATAATCTTGAAAAACACATAATTTGCTTATGAATCAGTCATAAGACGTATGGTTATTATTGTTATTATTATTTTTTTTTACTTCGCTCTTACATTAAATTAATCAGTATTAGTCATTCATTGTATAACTAAAACAAGGGAAAAAAGAGTTCCAAGTTGATATTCTTAGCGGTTTTTAATTCGGCACATGAATGATTAATATTAAAAGCTTTACTTCTGGTTTTTGCAAACTGTTCAAATTATACTTTGTAATACCGCAATTATAATCCTGAACAAATACTAAATTTAATCCATTTACATTTATCCAAATGTAACCCAGCATATCGACAGTAAAAGCACAATATTGTTAAAGTGGAAAAACACAAAAAAATGTATGTAACTAGAACTCCATCTCTAATATTAAGTAGGTGACTGAAATAAAAATTTCATTCTCCTTTATTGTAAAACAGGACTCTGCAAAGCTGTTCTTGAGTGTAAACGATATTTTTCTTTCCATGAAATTACAAACTGTATTGTTACATTTTTGATACTGAACTATTAAGGTACTTTTGGTAGTGAAAACTATTAAGGACCATAATCTATATCAGTTTAGACTAAGGGTTTTAAAAGCGTCATTTTGATCAAAAAAGAAAAGAAAGTAAGCGATATTGTAATAATCAAAAAAACTTTTTTACGGTACATGGAACCAGAGTCGTAGCCAAATGGGGGGGTGTCATAAACCCCCCCGTGGGGAATTTTTGGCCATACAAAATGTATATTCTTCACTCCCTTATCACACACGCGTATACATATATGAGAGTTGCAGTAGTCGTACCCCCCCCATGAAAAATTTCTGGCTACGCCCCTGCATGGAACGATGCACTTTTAATAAAATAAACTAACAAACCAATAAAATAAAATTAACTTGTTCATTTCAATTTTAATAAATATTAATTGATCATTATTAGATGTTTAAATTCAAAAATTCAATTTATTTATTCTCATCAGCTGAAATGAATTATCACATAATAGTTCATTTTTTGAATCAAAGACATCTGAAAGTTTAAAATTCATTGAGTTTGCACTGTTAAAGTTTTTTTACTTTATAAATTGGCAGAAATTTGATTGGTATCTTTTAGTACAGTTTTACCTTCAGAGCTTAATTTCATTCGTTCATATCATCATTTATTGTGAAATTCAAATTTACAAGCGAAAGCCATTTTTTTGTGTAAATTATATGTTGTGATAAAACTTATTAGAAGAAGATGGCATGGATAACTTTAAATATTCTCCCATGATATGATGACATCCATATCATCTATACAAATGATTGACAATGATATAATGTCTTAACTACTAAAATGTAATTAGTATTAAAAGCTGCTATACATAAAACTCGTGGCTCAACAAGTTACCTTTCTTTTTTATGTGTACTATAAAGATTAATTTACAAGTTTTCCACTTGAATAATAATTTATAATTTTGAAAGTTCACTTCTGAGTACAATCTAATGGTAATAAGGTCGACTGAAGCCACTTTTCTTTGATATACGATTTTATACCAGAAAAGGCGGAGCGCGTAAAAAGCGTCACCAAGCACAAATTTGATGCTCATCAAAAAGTGCAGCATCCGCCCCCGTGAGGTTTCTGATTGGATACACAAAACATTGCTCTACGTGATCATGTTATGTAATGGCTGGCATTATGAATCATAAAAACACCTTTAACCGCCGACCGCTCCTTATGAGCAATAACTTACTATTGCTACTACCGAATGCGAAATGATCTTGAAACATCTTCAATTCATGAAGAGAGAAAGATAACTCCGGGATATAAGCAGAGAGGAAAGAGAAAATTTGTTGTAAATGGTCGGTGACTTTTAACTAAAAAAAACTTGCTAAAAGTCAGTGGAGAATTCAAAAGATGTTACATCTTTGGCGTAAAGTAAATTCAGGGGCCTTAAAAAATTATTGCCGCTATAAGTCCATTTGGTCAACATTAGATTTCCCCCCTTCATCGTTTGGGAAAAATCCAGTGTTGAACACATCTATTTGTATTAATAATTTTGTTTACTTCATACTAAACTAGAAAGTAACATCGAATTATTTTTTGAGATACATGTTACATAAGTATGAGCTGAGTTTGAAACATATTTTTAAAAATATGACGTATACCAATATAAGTTGTTCAATAACTTTTTACTTTTCTTTCGCAAACAATTACAGACTAGAGACAAATACTATGAATTGAAGAAATACCTTTGTAATACGTAAAATTAGTAATATCAAATAATAAATAACTTAACTGTGTACCTTCACTGATGAAAAAATCTTAATCTTTAAAACATTAGTTAGTAAAAATACGCTTCTTGAATTTATTTTTGCTCAAACATCAGACTTGAGAGTAGAAGGTGGTTTATGGAAATGGACAATAATATACATCGATTACAGAACTGAGAGCTTTAGTAGGTCAGAAGTGGACATTAATTAATCAGAAATAAATTTGCAATCTTATTTATTCATGAAGGACAGAATTAAAGGAACTCCGAGGAAGAAAGGTGCCTTTACAAAATATTAGTAGCATTTTATGTATAGATTTCATAAATCAAATTCCATATATAAAATTCAAAATTTTGAATATTTGTTTTTATTTATTAAAATGAATAATTTCTTTTATTTAAATTATTGGTGATGCATAGAATGTATAACATGAAATATGAAACATTTTCAATGAATAGAAATTATAATAGAATGAATAGAAATTATAATATAAAAATAGATATTTTGAAAGAACTATGATTTCATAAATCAATTTCCCGCACTGTGTAACTGTGTTACTGTGAAAGTCTTAACCCATTTATGCCTAGTGTCCCTTTTTTGGGACGGCATTTTCGCTATTGGTCGAAAACGTTATTTATTTTTCCTAGCCTTTATTCATGAGTATCGAGCCTCAACTCTACAAAATATTTTAACATGACAATGTAGGATGTTGATATTTTGATTTTTATGCATAATGATTTTAAAAGAAATCATCCCTTGTTCAAGAAGTTGACATCAGAAATTTATCTATTATTTCTTCTATCAGTAAAAATCGAAGAAAGTCGCAAAAATATCCAGGCACAAATGGGTTAAATCTGGAGAATGTTGACTTTCACCTTTAAATGTCAGCATTCATATAGTCGCTTGCTTATGTCAGAATCCTATATATATATATACACTGCTGGCCATCGTAAATGCAACACCCTGAAGGAAGCATGCAAATAATATGAAATTTACAACATGCATTAGCTGAGGTGAGATATGCAAATGATTAGAATTTCAGCGCAGACGCACATCAAGCGCGCCTGTGGCGCCACCTCAAAGCGCTATTTAAGGCTTGGAGATTTCGACGGTTTCAAGTACAGCAATTGTGTTTTTCTTGCTTTTTTTTCAAAAAAACGATAAATTATGCCTCGTAGGAAACAACGATCATCTTTTGATCAAGTATCCGAGTTTGACAGAGGAAGGATAGTGGCATACCGAGATTGTGGGTTATCTTTCAGGGAAATCGGTCGTCGTATTGGACGAAACCAAACAACTGTGATGCGGATATGTGATCGTTGGGTGCAGGAGGGTACGACGGACAGACGTGATCGACCGCATCGACCTCAGTGCACCACGTCACGTGATGACAGGCAGATTGTACGCATGGCAGTGACGGACCGCTCAGTCACATCACGAACCATATCACAGCAGATTCAGTCTGTAACGCATCATCCAGTGTCTGCGCGTACCATTCGACGTCGTTTACAGCAGAATGGTCTGTCCGCAAGACGTCCGTTGCTTTGTCTACCTCTGACGCGGAACCACAGACGTCTCCGCCGCCAATGGTGCGATGAAAGAAGGATGTGGACGACAGAATGGAATGAAATTCTCTTTACTGACGAGTCACGCTTCTGTATGCAACACCACGACGGTCGGATTCGAGTCTGGAGACACCGTGGAGAGAGGATGCTGAACAGCTGCATTATGCACCGTCACACTGGTCCTGCACCGGGTATTATGGTATGGGGCGGTATCGGATATCTCTCTCGCACTCCTCTAGTACGCATTGCCGGTACTTTAACCAGCCAGCGCTACATCTCCGAGGTGTTGGAGCCAGTTGTCCTTTCTTACCTTCAGGGCTTGCCAACAGCCATATTTCAGCAGGATAATGCACGGCCACACGTGGCACGCATTGTCCAAGGGTTCTTCGTCAATCACCAGATTGAATTGCTTCCCTGGCCGGCGCGCTCTCCGGATCTTTCGCCGATAGAAAACATGTGGTCCATGGTTGCTCAACGACTGACCCAGAGTTCATCCCCAGCTGTCACACCAGATCAACTTTGGCAACGTGTGGAAGCTGCTTGGTCTGCTGTACCCCAAGAACACATTCAAAGTCTCTTTGAATCAATGCCGAGGCGTGTGGCAGCTGTGATCTCCAACAACGGCGGCTACTCTGGGTACTGATTTTGGCAGGAACCACGCTTCATAGAATGCTGTAAATTTAATCATTTGTTACTTGGTCAACATGTTATCTACACAATAAATTTTGTTGTGATATCTCTTGTTTTTCTTGGTGTTGCAATTTGGGTGGCCAGCAGTGTATATATATATATATATATATATATATATATATATATATATATATACATATATATATTAATGTCCACTATGTTACAATATTTTTCATAGATGAATTTTCCAACGCATGGGTTTTCCTTATTAATAAACAGTAATTACCTTATGTTGTCATTAATTTCTTCCATGGCTGCCAACTTCATTTGAATGGTTCTTTTTGGAAGAAAATAGACTGATTAAAACAGGAAGGTGCGTACTTTTATGCAATGTCCACTATGTTACATTCTTTTTTCTAAGCTGTTATGTCGTTAAAACTTGGGTTAAATGTCTTTTTGAAACCTTGTAGAATTTGATGATAATAAGATGGAAATTAAATCTAAATAAAATAACGAAATGAGTGAACCCCAAATGAAGAATTTTTTGTCCACTTTGTTACAGAGAATTTCATTGAAATTATGTTTTAACTTTTACATTGAGATACTTAACGCTTAGATATATTGTTGAAATCGAGTAACTAGGAACACAACAAATTTACATTTTAAAATAATAATCTTTCTGCTCATTATCAATATATATATATATATATATACTGTCTGCATTGAATGTAATGAGTGGACAGGACATAAATTAATAATTTGAGGAAATGTACTTACCTTAATATTGTGGGACATTTATGATACATTTTACCTATCAATTAAGCTTTCTATTCAACAACAAAATCAATAAATAAGTAAATTTTGTTTCTTAATATGAGAAAAGTGCAAGAATTTTAAATACATTTTATTAGAAGAACGTGTTTTCTGGCTAATAATAAGTAAAAGTTGTTGAACTAAGGAAAAAATTTTCAACACCTATTGAACGGGTAAATTATGACAATTTTTTGAACACGGCCATATACTGTTATCCGTTTATTTTTTAAATCTGACTCTTTCAGCTCGCTTTAAAAGTTGATAGCTGCCATGTTGCAAACCACGAAATCACACCACTGTTCTTCTAAACTTACGTTTTATATCTTACAATCGCATTCGCTCAGTAAGTGATGAAATGTCGAGATGTGCAGCATTATTAATTTGCTTGGCTGCCGAAATCGGCGCTAAGATCTAGACGCGCCGCGCAAAATCCAAGACTGCTTTCCGCACTTATATGATTTTTCATTTGCAAGAGCCCGATATAGTCTGAATGAATGATAGTGCCCATTTGTATATATTTGCTAAGAAATCATTCGCGGCTAAATTTACAGCTGTGTCTCGGACCGATATCGCAGATTAATTATTCACGTTTTCAGTGTTTCAGGCACTATCGATTCATCGTAAAAGACGGGAATAGGCTGGGCGGTCATAAATCTTGAATATTACAGGATAATTTAGACGCAGCAGTTCGATGGAAAGAGCCTATTAATCATCTTTTGGGGTTTATTCTTGGCACTTTCAAACTTGGAACAAACAAAGCTTGAGGTTTAAAAAAATAATAAGACTGGTTTGCGGTATTAATTGAGGTTATTTGGTTAATAAATTAGTTTTAGAAGTTTAAGACCGCAGCCAGTGAGATAATTTTAAAGAACGTTAAAAGTATGTTGACTAACAACCCCCCCCTCCCCCACACACGCACATACACATCTTTTTGCCTTTGTTTCTTGGATGTTTAGTGAATTAAAAAATAAATAAAAATCTCAGTAAAGTTACAGTTAAGTTCAATTCATTCAAAAGGAATGCGTGTGTAATGTGAATGATTTACCAGTAAGTTTATGAACTTGGCTCTTTTGTTCAAATAAAATAAATATAATAAATAAATAAATATAAAATGTATTATATGAAGCGTTTTTAGTACAAAGGTCATTTTTCGTTAGATTTCTCTCATAATCCTTCTGTTCTTAAGTGATTTGTTAATTTTATTCGGGTTTGAACCAACTTTTCGGAGCAAGTTCTTTGATTTAGTGTTATTAGGGCCCGCCATGGCCAAATGGATAGGACACTGAACACGGTTGATGGCTGAAAGAGCAGCGTTCTGGCCTATCGCGCGGCCAACGAAATAACGGTCTAGAGTTTCGGGCTGTTTTCTCCAAATATAACGTTAATATGTGTTCCCTAAAAGTCCTCCACTCAAGGCAGATAACCTTCGTGTAATTTCGCCTTAACGCAATACACCCGATAACGTTAAAACTGAATTCAATGATGAACCAATATAGGGCTAGTTAAATTTTTCATTTACTTTTTTATATATTCTTTTTTTTAGATTATAACAGCCCTTAACTACTTATATCTGAAATTTTAAAGCAATTCGAAACATAAGCGTGAAAATATCACTTTCAAAGTACTTATTTTTTTAGATTCTTATTTTTTATGATGTTCCATTACTGTTAATAAACTCAAAGACCATAACTTCTCAAATTTAGCAACATCATCCAATTACAACGTCCACTATGATTTTCATTGCAGGAATAATTTCAACTTAAAACAATAATTTTCTGTAATTTATTTTCGAATTTCATTAACTCCTGAAGACTTAGAGCAGTTTCCAAGGCAACGCCCGTCACTTTCATTGTATCTTTCTGGCTACCTGTAGCATTTATAAAACCATTAAAAATGGGTTATTGCTTCCATTTATTTTCTGCCACGTGGCCTGGAGTTGAGTAAGAAAATTATGAGGGCGAACTGCTGTAACCAGTCGGAAACTTGAGCCCGTATTATCATAATTGAAACATTTAAATGATCTTTAATTCGTTGGGTGGTTCCCAGACACTTACTTTTTAGGCTCGAATTGAGAACTGTTTATGTTTGGTGTGGCGGTGCTTTCTTTTTAGAATCTTGATAGTATAAAAATACTAGGGAGAACTGATAATCAAAACTAGGAAATTATCCAAAGGTTAATTGTGAAACGATCATTAGTACGTGCAAATGAAAACATCTTTAAAATAAGCACTATACGAGTATTGACATTTCCGTTAGGAATTAATCAATTTCCAAAATGTTCATTTGAATTTATGTTTTGAATGTTATGCTTAAAATGATGAAATTCTATATAATTTTATTAAAAAAATGCTTTTAAACGTATTTCATTGAAGTGTGGTAGGGTATGAAGATGGTAGTAATGTACTTAAAAATCGTACTTATTCTTTGTAAAATGATGCTAAAAAATACATTTTAAAATAAACTCAACGATGTTAAATAACAATTATTTAATCACTTTTGTTTTCGAGATCTGAATAACATTGATCATCAGTTGAACATTTACGAACTGCTGAGTATTGCTTAAAGGTTAAAGTGAGTGTAAAACATCATATTTGAAGAATTTAGATGCACATTCTATAAAACAAGACCAGTTATAAAGTAATGGCGGAAACACAACTAATATTCACCCTCACCATCCCAAAGAAAGAAAAAAAAAACATAATATAACGGTTTGCTTAGATATTTTCGGGGAGATAGATAATTTTTAATTTTTTTTACCCGAGAACACACACACACAGTTTTAACTTTTTTGTATAAATCGACGAAATTTTAAAGAGGTATCTTTCTTAATCTGTCTCAAGTTGTATAAGATTTATTCTGAGAACACAATCTTTTCCACAAATGAACTCACTTTCAATAGCTTTTGCTGTCTCCAATATTTTCGACATTTAAATATTTTGAAGATGCCTATGCTTCCTTTAGTAATTTTTTTATAATTTTTACTACAAGTCATTTATTATTGTTATATAGAAACCATGAAATAGAGCCTGAAAGCTTTTAACTAAAATTATGTGAAAGAAACTCAATATTTTTCACTGCAAGTGACATCAAAACATTTTATGGTAAAATATAATTACATGTGTCCAGGGGCGTAGCCAGAAATTTTTCATGGGGGGGGGGGGGGGGTTGCGACTACTGCAACTCACAGATATGCATACATGTGTGTGATAAGGGAGTGAGGAATATACATTTTGTATGGCAAAAAATTCCTCATGGAGGGTTATGACCCCCCCTTGGCTACACCCCTGCATGTGTCTACAGATCCATACAAATTTTTGCTAATTTATGTAGTTCACTAAATTTGCCCTTAAAAAATATAAATATAAACTTCTTCATATTTAATTCTGCATCAACTTCGTTTTTTTCAATGGCAGCACTCTACTTTATTAAACGAAGCCTCCAAATTACCCTAATAAATTTTCACCGATTTTCTATGATAATTTCTGGAGATATTGCGAATTCTTTTTTGCACAATTTTAAGAGGTTATCAGCAAATTGAGAACACTATGTAGCTTGCAAATTTTTTGTCTTTCCTTATTTTCGCTCAGGATAGTTAAAAGAAATAAATATTACTAGCTGACCCGTGCGAAAATTTCGCACAATATTGTATTTAATACAACAACTGCAAATATTATAGTGTGAATATTAATAAATGTGTCTATAAATCCATAATATTCTGTTAAATATTTTCACGGGTCAGTTAGATGTTTGATTGGAAATCATTCAAAAATTATACATTTATTTTAACAGAAATAAATTTATTTAACTGTTTTATTTTATAAAACATCTTTAAAAACAATATTAGCAGTTAATAATTATAAGCATACAGAAAATCTACTTAATTGTATATGAATATATATATCACTATATGAATATACATATATTGGTATATATATTTACAGTTTGCACCACTGATCTCTATATCGAAGATGGCGCCTCTTACATTTAAAGTTGAATATAGCGATAGTATTAGGGCTATTCAAATGCCATCTTCTGTACATTTTTGCATTTCATAGAGAATAAAAAACATGTGTCACCAACAGGTGGCGCTGTTTTCGTCAAAAGTAGAAATTATAAGCTTTAGCTGGGTATTTTTTTAAAATTTTTTTGGTCACGTATTTAAAGAGATCTAGCCGCGCCCGTTACAATTCAAGCCGCCCACCCGGGAGCACCCGAAAAATGTCGCCAAACCTTCGTGAAAATGGCATAGAACAAAATATTCTGCCGGCGACTGATGAATACAACTCACTGCATTATCAAAATGAGACGGCTCGATTGAAAAGACAATATAAGAAGTTCTTTTAATCTCATTTAAATATTTACTTTACATACAATTTACAAAAAAAAAACTGTATTTCTAGTTACCTTCAATCATCCATCCAATCTATACAAAAACATAATAACAACTCCGAGCTGTTCTATTTTTCTTACATTTTTTATCTGTCGTTGCCACTCATTTTTAAAGAAAGTATATTCAATTCCTCTGACTCCATGCCAACCTGGAACCATGGAGTCTGTTACTTTTTTTTTTTTTTTTTTTTTTGGTCACGTATTTAATGAGATCTAGCCGTGCCAGAAAAAAAACACCTTTGAGAAATAATATATATGAATTGTTTTTTATTTTTTTTTATTAACAAAAAGATTTTTTTCGAATATTTTGCATATTTTTCGTCGAAAGTAGACATTAGACATTAGACATAGGCTCGTGAGAAATTTCGTTGTTGTTGAACAAATTCCTTGTAAACAGATTTTAACTCTTTATCTACTGACGATATTTAGCAGTACCGTTAAATTAAAATTGTAAATAAAAGAATGAAAAATCGATTCATTGCACCCCTTTCTTTGAAAAATCACTACTAAATACTTCATTTAATCAGTTTACATCACGATTGCATATTCTATTAAGTAAATTGTTTTAAATAGGCAACTTTCCGCTCACTTTCCAATTATGTCGCGCGCCCTCCTCCCCCCAAAATAGAACATTAGTGAATTTTCAGACGTCTGTTTTATGATTAAAGGATTAGATTTTCTAAAAGTGTGTCAATCAAACTATTACTTGACTCCTTCAGATTTGTTGGTCCTATACTCTTTTGAAAAAGACTCTTTAACTGTTTATAAAACCAGTCAGCAAATGTATACTTTATGCTTTTTAATTTTTTTCGTTTTTTTTTACATTGATCAGTATTTATCATTCACTGCCTAACTATAACAAGAGAAATCAAATAGATTCAAGTTGATATTCTTGGCAATTTTTAATTCACTAGATAAAGAGTTAAAAAGTGATGCATGAGAGAAATAAACGAATTATAAACTTGAATATAAAGAATTAGCAAGTTAAGAGCTTGCTATTATATTTGTCTTTAATTTGCACAAACAGCAAAATTTATGATATTCTATCAATGAAGTCATTGACTTTTATTTATCTATTAGCTGAAGTTTCGGGCTCGGGCTCGGACTTAAATAATATCGCTCGGGCTCAGGCTTTAAAAAATGAGCCCCAACTCGTCTTTTGTAGAAGACGCGTTTCCAGACATGAAGGTTCCCAAAACAATCATCCTCAACTCTATCATCTTTTTGATCTCGCGTTTGATAACGTGGAAAAATCATGTTTTGTTCTTAGGTGATGGAAAAGTGGGTTGGGGGGACAGCTGCTGTCGCCACGCTCAGTGATTGGTTGGCAGCGTATTTCTTTTTGTGCGCTGACTACTGCCTCGGGCTGGCTACTGATGACAAGCGGGGTCACGTGTTTTTGCTCCGCATCCAATAAGCCTCCAACGCCCACGCAAAATAAAAAAGCATATTTGGAGCGCAAGAAATATGGGGAGTGAGGGAGAATTTCATTAAAGTCCACGAAGAGAAGTATATTTAGAGAGAGGGGGGGATAGCAGGGGTGCAGTCCTAAGAAAAAAATGTTGGGGTGCTGATTTTTGAGAATTTTAACTGAAAATGCGTAATTAATTAATTGTAATTATTGTTTAAAATAAAACATTAAATTATCATTAATTTTAAGTATTTATTAATTGACTTTGGCTTAATTAAGTTTTGATTGCAAATAATGTCATTTTGATCACCAGTGGATAAGAAAAACCACAATTTATCTGTCTACCATCGTCAACAATCGTAATGTAAAAGTGACTGCTTTTTCCTCCTTTAATTTCTCCTTGCAAGCAATTTTTTTTTCAACCATTTGCAAGACACTTCGACCAAGACTGCATTTGACAAGATGACGTGCGTATTCTATTTCTAAGCAGGCCCTGATTATTGCACGGGCATTTTGGGCACGTCCCTTGGTCACACATGCAGAAATATACGAAAAAATTGAGTTTAAAGCAATATATAGGTCATGGGGCACAAAAATTGAGCCAGCTATATATATATATAGGGGGCATAAAATTTGAAAAGTGCTGGGGGTACAAAAGTGTATAGTCGGGCCTTGTTTCTAAGGATACTTTTCCATTATTTAACATTTACAAAGGAATTATAAATCGTAAAATCTACTTAAGTGTTTCATAAAACGCCTCTTAGGTGTCTTTCTCATGTAGAATTAAGACAAAATGAAAAATTTTAATGCACTAAAAGGAAGTTTGAGCGTTCCCTTAGAACAGGGATGGGCAACCTTTGGAAAGTTGCGGGCTAAATTTAAGCGGAGTCGCGGGCCAAACTTTAGAACACATATGGGCAACCTACGGCCCGCCAAGGCTTTTGATCCGGCCCGCGGAACATACCAAAACCCCGTACAAATCACATATAAATCATTCAAAATTCCATATAAATCACATTTATAAGGCCCGTGACTTCGCTAACATCCTGACGTTTGGCCCACAACTTTTAAAATTGTCCATTTCTGCTTTAGAATGTTAACGGAGTTGCGGGCTGTATAATTGGGATTTACATGGGGTTTTGGTATGTTCCGCGAGCCGGATCAAAAGCCTTTGCGGACCACATCCGACACAGCCCGAAGGTTGCCCATATGTGCCCTAGAAAGTAAAATGTGGGGAGAAGCCTAAACTCAAATGAAAATGTAGGGGTGCGGCGCGGCGTTCCCCTTGGCTACTCCACCAGGGGATAGTATGAAAAATAACCATTTCTTTTTTGTTTAGTGTGTTTTAATTAGAGAATAATACTAGAATTACTTGTTAATTAAGGCTTTATCTGCAACTCTTAAAAGAAAAAATCAATGCTCCATTCGAGGGAGAAAACTATTTCACTCATGGCACGCACATTCATCGATACTTGGCCTCATTTTTTTCTATACTGTCTAGCTACTGATAGCGTGCACTATGTGCCTTAAAATTAAAAATTAAATTAAATTAAAAATTTAAAAAAAACGATTTTTCTTCTTTCAATATTTTAAATATCACATTAAATATGAAGATATTGAAAATTTGGCGCGAAAAAATAAATTTATGAAAAAATATATAACTTAAATGTGTATACAGTTCCCAGGTCCGTACATTCATATTTCAGGGACTCTTACCCATAGAAGAACACTGCAAACACAAAAGTTTGACTTTGTCACGACCAATATTCACCAGGGTATGAAGCATGGCCTTTAGCGACTTAAACCATTTTACACATATGGCCATTCACATATTTTCTGGGATCGTATACGAATTGAAGTGCAGACTAATAAGGCAATTTCGTTTTGGAAATCGAGTTAGTGAGCCGAGTAGATTTCGAAAATTGCATTTCATACGAGGTGAAATGCATTCACGCCTGTATTGTTTAGAAAAGTTCAAAAGGAATTGCAGTCAAGTGTCCGTCTATGAATTGTAGTCCAAGGAAGACACTTGGAGCACATGTGAGGAGAGAGTAAGAAATAGGATAAATAAATATCTATTAAAATTTCTTCATTTTTACAATGTTTATTTATTTTTATTTCGTTTTGTTTTAATGTATGTACAAAAAAGCACTACTTGGTATGTTATTATTTTGGATTACCCAATTAAAATTGTATCAGCTGTACTTTTTTTAATGCATCATACAAAATGTCCAATTTTTTTAAATTTTAGTAATTAGATAAATATGGTCTTTTTTTTAATAACAATGCTGTTGTCACGATTGAACATACTCAAATTGCCCGGTGTTCTTTCCATAGGGCGATATATTCCCGTCTCCATTTGTGCACGGCCTCTACACTACGCGTTAAAACTCGACACTTGAATTTCTCCATGAATACACAGGCCTGCGAAATTGAAGTTTTTGAAAAATACAAAAGATGTGTTTGCTTATTTTTATATTATTTGGTGTGCTGATTTCGAAAATGACCTCATTTTTTTCCCATCACATCAGGATTTTTTGTTAAATCAGTATGGATATTTTTGTAAAATCCTATTTGAAAAAGAATTCTCACGAACAATTTTCCATGTACTATAAAGCAGCACTAGTTTTTATCCATTGAAATCTATGTAAAATAATCTATTCTTGGTGAGGCAAAATGATTTTCCATCATTTCATGTTATTATTTGTTTTTTATTGGTTTAAATGGATGAAAACCACTGTTGCCAGATCGCACGAGTTGACTGGTTGGGAGAACAGAAAGTTACCCCGATTTTAAACTTTTAAAATCAAATTATGGTACAGCTTCTAGAAAAAGAGTGCATACTATTTTAATCTGTTTTTATTAAAGTGTCTTACTGATAATATTAAAAGATATTGACCAAGAGGAGCAAATGTATATATATCAATATTGCAATTTGAAGCAAATTTTTAACTGAGCAAAGAACAAAACAAATAAAAAAATGTTTCTATTTAAGTACAAACTCTTTTTCCTTTGAAACTTCTTTTCGACGTTCTTCGTTTATGTTTAATATCAGGCCTATCTCGTGTTAACATCCAAAAATAGTCAGCGAGCATATTCTTGTCCCATCTTCCTTGATATTTATGCTTCATATCTTTGATGTCTTGGTGGAACCTCTCACCCTGTTCTTCGCTGACTGATCCTAAATTTTCAGGAAAGAAGTCCACATGTGAGTGAAGGAAATGCATTTTGAGACTCATGGAGCAACCCAATGCTTGAAATTTGTCTAGTATATTCATTACAATTGTTTTGTAGTCAGGATGCTTGTAATTACCCAGAAATCTACTAACGATATCTTTGAAGGCAACCCAAGCTTCGTTTTCTTTTGTCGACATGCTAGTCTCAAATTCTTTATCCTTCATAAGTTTGCGGATATCTGGACCAACAAAAATTCCCTCCTTCAACTTGGCTTCGGATAAATATGGAAACTTTTTGCACAGGTATTTGAAACATTCGCCATCTTTTGGAATTGTGTGTGTGTGCTTTTTACAAACTGCTTCATTACACCTAACTTAATATTGAGAGGGGGTAACAATACTTTTTCTGCATCAACTAGGCTGTTTCTGATAACATTTTTCATGCCTGGTTCAAGTTTTTGTCTTTTTGGCCATTCTTTCTTGACCCAATGTTGACTCTTATCACGGCTGTCTCACTCGCAAATAAAACATGGGTACTTTGTGTAACCGCCTTGTTGACCAAGTAGCATGGAGATAACTTTCAAATCCCCGCAAATGGCCCAACCATGGTCGGCATATTTTATTTTGGTGAGGACGAGAGATAGGTTTTCGTAGCATTCTTTTAAATGCACCGAGTGTCCAACTGGTACAGATGCATACTGGTTTCCGCGATGAAGAAGGACAGCTTTAAGGCTCCTTTTCGAGGAATCTATAAACAACCTCCATTCATCTTTATTGTAAGTGATATTAAATTTGGTCATCAATCCAGGAACATCAGAACAATACACCAGATTTTCTTCTTCCTTAAAGTACTTAACAAATTCCTTTTCTCTATTCCTGTACCAATAAAAAGAGGTTCCCTTGGCCAATAAGTTTTTTTCTTTTAATCTGGAGCCCAACAATTCAGCAGCCTCTTTTGAAAGGCCCAGATCTCGAGTGAGATCATTTAGCTCAACCTGAGAAAAAAGCTCAGGGGAATCACCTCCAGAGAGCTTATATTCAGTATCAGAGACAATAACTTCTAGGTGTTCTGCGTCTGAAGACCCTGAAGAGATAACTGGCAATTCAGTCAGAGGCAAAGGCACTGGTACACCGGGTCCATGAGGAACGGGTCGAATGGCCGATGGAATGTTATCAGGATAGGAAATCAGCTTGTAATTTTACCGGTTAAACCCACGAACATGGCAGAAACAAGAGTAGCAATCATCATAGTTATTTTTCTGTTCCCTCCATGTCATAGGAATTCCAAAGCGTAAAGCAGGCTTCTTCCCTTTCAACTAGTTTCGCAGATCATTGAGACACTTCACACAAACTTTATAAGGAGCCCACGATTTGTCCTGGTCTCCGAGTTTCATGCCAAAATACGCAAGATAAAGTTGTCTAATATAATCTGTAATGCTCCTCATACGGTTTTTGATAACACTATTCACCGCATATATAACAAAAGTCATCTGGCAAATTTTCACAACGTCTCGAACTCGAAGCCATGCTTCACGAAAATCACAGAAAAAACCAAATGTTAAAATTATTTCTGTGGTGTCCACTTGTCACTATGTCAGAGAATGCGTGATACTATATAAGACTACACTCCTAAGAGGTCAGCGAACCACCAGGAAGATCTGAGAAAAGGATTTGAGCGACGCTATTGGTTATAGAGGTACCGCGACGTGAAGGGAGGGATGGCGAAGGTGGGAGGGGGGGGGATCACATAGGATTATTCTGTAGGTTTTAGTTTCACCCTGGTAGAATGATGGCCAATCACAAATAAATAAAATGGCCCAATATAAATCTATGGTCAGGCAGGGAGTGAAGAAATTCAACCCGAAACATTTTTATAGTAAACTAGCTGAAGTACCCGTTCTTCGCACGGGAATGAATGGACTTTTTGATATTACGATTTGTGGTGATTACTATTCATTGTAATAAACAGATATAGCAAAGTGGATATCGCGTTATATTCTGTCCAATAATCATGCATACCGAATTGCAAGGCAATCGTTTGTACGGTGCAGAAGGCCATGCGGCGTAGCGCAATCTAGTGGCGAGTTTTAGGAAAACGGATACGGCGAAAATATTTTTCGCATTCAGATATCGATGTATACGAATTTTCATGACTATCGGCTGGACAGTCCTGAAGTTCATGTGTTGACGCGACATCTAGTGGCAAGTTGTAGGAAAATGGATAGCGCCAAACTCTTCCCCCTGTTCAAATATCTATGTATACCTATTTTCATAGCGATTATTTGCACAGTCAAGAAGTGATACACTGCAGGGCCATCTAGTGGTTCAATAAAGTAATGATTTGCTACAGCGCCGTCAAGTGGCGAGTTATAGCAAAATGGATAACGCCAAAATATTCTCATTGTTCAAATAGCTATGTATACTGATTTTCATAGCGACCGTGTTCAACTATCCATGTATACCAATTTTCATAACAATCATTTGCACAATCAAGAAGTGATACACTGCAGGGCCATCTAGTAGTTAATTAAAGTAATGATTTGCTACAGCGCCGTCAAGTGGCGAGTTATAGCAAAATGGATAACGCCAAAATATTCTCATTGTTCAAATAGCTATGTATACTGATTTTCATAGCGACCGTTTGAATGGTCAAGAATTTGGCCTGCTGCAGCGTCATCTAGTGGCGAGTTAAAATAATAATGCATTGCAGAGTCATCTAGTGGTGAGTAACATCAAAAGGAACGCAGTTAGAATATATTCTTCGTGCTCAAATGTGTAAGTATAAAAAATTTTATGCCGATCGGTCGAACGGTATAGAAGTTGATGCTTTTCAGCGCCATTTAGCGGCAAGTTACAGCAAAATGGATACTGAAAAATATTCTCCGTGTTCTAATATCCGCGTGTACCAAATTTCATCGAAATCGGTTGGACGATATTCGCATAGCAAACGGCTAAACGGAATAGAATTCGACGTTCTGCTGCGCCACCTGGTGGCAAGTTAGAGGAAAAAGGATAGCATAAAAAGCTTCTCCATGAAAAAAGACTTAGGTGAACCAAATTTCATGGTGCAACGGTGCTCAACGGTGCTGGAGTTTTTCAACCTCATACACTCATACCAACATTCATTTTTATCTATAACCAGTGTTATTATACATAGCAGTCTCAAATAAAATCCAGTTTCAAATCTAAGCCTCGCCAAAGTGCCAACATACGCCATTTTGCAAGCGTTTTTTCAGGAAATCATTCGAAGCATTGACTTAGCAGCAATAATATATGGGAAATGGTTCGACCGCGAAAAAGTAAAGCAAGCCATTATTTGAAAAGTTGAATCCCTTAATACAGCCGAATTTTTTAAAATTATCAACTATAACGTGTTTTATTCATCATTACTCCAATGTACTAAATGAGAAGATTTCAATTTTCTGAAATTTGGCGGAATTCCCCCAACATAAATCAATGTACTCATTTGGCGAGAATTCAGGAGATAGATCAATTGAAATCCCTTAATAACTGCATTATTTCTTCACGGATCATTAAAATTTAACGCTGTATTCTAATAAAACCTTTCCACTTGTTTTCAAAAATCTATTTCCTTAAGCTCTCAATAAATTGCGCCAAGCCGAAATCTGTGCAAACCGCTAGAACTCACTTTCACAAAATCGGCATTTGAGCCATTTTATTTTTTCGCCAAACTAAAATAATTTACCTATTAGCCTCGGGAATCTTCAATTCTTATTGTTTTGCGTGTAAAGCATTACATTCCTGCTCTGATTTCCCATGCACACGATATTATAGTTTAAAAAAAATAACCTTACGAATATAAACTAACAAAAAAAAATCATTATTATTCTTTTATTTTTACTTTGAGAATTTAAAACATTTTATTCGGCAAAATCGCCACACATGGCAACCACGATCCTTATTTCACACTTTTTTCACTACAGGGGTTACAATTACGGAAAGCTTTTTGCGTGAATAGCATAAAAAATCTCTTAAATTCCGGGAACGGGTGGACTTTCAAAGTTTTAAAGTGGACTACGATTTATTCTATATTATTTTACATATCTGTGCTAAACTTCAGGCCGATAGGTTCATTTTTGTGGATTTGTATACGAACGACATTTTATTCGGCAAAATCGCCACACATGGCAACCACGATCCTTATTTCACACTTTTTTCACTACAGGGGTTACAATTACGGAAAGATTTTTGCGTGAAGAGCATAAAAAATCTCTTAAATTCCGGGAACGGGTGGACTTTCAAAGTTTTAAAGTGGACTACGATTTATTCTATATTATTTTACATATCTGTGCTAAATTTCAGGCCGATAGGTCCATTTTTGTGGATTTGTATAGGAACGACATTTTATTCGGCAAAATCGCCACACATGGCAACCACGATCCTTATTTCACACTTTTTTCACTACAGGGGTTACAATTATGGAAAGATTTTTGCGTGAAGAGCATAAAAAATCTCTTAAATTCCGGGAACGGGTGGACTTTCAAAGTTTTAAAGTGGACTATGAGTTATTCTATATTATTTTACATATCTGTACTAAATTTCAGGCCGATAGGTTCATTTTTGTGGATTTGTATACGAATCAAATCCACAAACAAACAAACAAACAAACAAACAAACAGAATTTCATTTTTATTTATAAGATGTTGATAAAAATCCAAATAAAATCGAATTTTTCAAAAAAAAGTGACGTGATAGGAATTTTTTATTACTATTTTTGAAATCAGCATCAAAAAATATAATAAGTTCAGCTTTCAGTTCCCTTGTATTTTTTTCATCGCAGGCCTGTGATATTGGTCGTGTTACTATCGAACTTCCTGTGTTTGCATGGGAAAGATTTCCCTGAATAGGAGTGCAAGCACCGTGGGGCTGTATACAAATTTAAATTGTATATTTTTCTCTATTTCTCTCCCCACCCTCTTTTTTATTTTAGTTTTGAACGTTCAATATATTCACTCTGCACCGAATTTCGACCTTTTTTTGTGATTGGAAGTTTGCATCTGGAGCAAACGCTTGCGAAAATAAAAGTCGGTCAACTTATACTTGGATACGCTCTATACATAGCTTCAGTAGTGACATAAATTCAAAAATTTCGGAAGCATGAAAACTAGGCATATACAATTTCCTCGTTTCAGGTAGAATACAACAAACAGTAAATTTCTATCTCCATCCTCTTCTTACTTTTCAAATATTAATTTTTCAAATGTTCATCATTTATTAGACACATAATAAATAAATACTAATAATCATATGATAAAATTTAAAAAATGGTAAATCTTTTCAATGTAGAAGACGGAGTACATTTAATGTTTCACGATATCGCTTGTAAAAATGAAATATTATTCATACTGAATTTGTAAGTGGAATATTAACTTGTTTCATTAAAGTTAGTCAATTGGCCTGAAAACTAAATGTACATCCTAAACTGAATGCTTTAGTATTTTGAAAGATACCATTTTTATGATTCATCCTCACCACAAAGACCAAGCCTTTAACAAAAAAAAAAGCAAGTGTTAAAGATCATGCCCCGGAGCACTATACCCATTTCTCAATAATATTCGGGATCTTAATATTCAACTAGTGCTTCTGTATCGTAGGAGGCTGTATAGTATTCATTCTCGCTTGCTTTTTTGAAAAATAGATGTGCGAACTTTTTGGTTGTTATTTTGCTTGTGGACTTATTTACGATGCGCCATCCAAGCAGTAATGGTAAGATATAAAATAAATAAATAAATAATAACGGATATGGGATGTAAAAAAAAAATATCTGAAAGGAACCCTGGTTATTTATGAGCTGTATCTGACCAAAGGCAATTAACGTTGGTTTAAAGATAATTGTAAAGGTATGATACCTTGTGGGTGATGAAAGCATGGTTATTTATGGACATTAAATGAAGATTGGCGAATAAAAGTAATGAGATTATAGACCAGTTTCAAGTTTCAATTATTCTCTCCAGGACATGATAATGAAGAAGTCATTTTCTTTCCTTTTCTTTGAGTTTTCTTCGGGTAATAAAACACGTCCGTTTGATAAACTGTGTGGCAAAATTCAACAATTGGCTTTAATAATAAAATAGTGCTACGTCATTAACAATCACCATAAGAAAAAGATTAAAGAGAGCTGTTTTTAAATATTATACTAATAGTTTTTATGTTTCATTTTCATTTAGCAGAGTAATAGTGTAACAATATGTTATTCAGTAACAGCTGTTACAGCTTCATTTTCCAAGGACATAGATTTATTTTTTAAAATAAAACAGGATAAATCATGCCAAGTACAGCAATATTTTTTGCGCCAAATCTGGTGACATATTTTAGACCATCAAATTTAGGAGATTTTAGAGACAAAATGTGTTAAACACATTTTTTAAAATGTGTTTATCACTAATAATGTAATTTTTGCGCGATCCTGTAAAAATTGTATTTTCATTTTTTAAATGAAGACTAAACTGTAGTAGGCGTTTATTGTATTGTGCTTGAAATGGGTGCATTTCTTTCAACTGTCTTTAAAAACCGTAGCTTTTCCTATAAAAGAACTCTAAATGCTACAGTCACTATTTCCGATGGAGAGCATTAATTTAAAATATGCAATAACGTATATTAATTTTGTTGTGTTTCACATATTTACAGACAAACCGCAATCATATACACTTTTCAGTGTTGTTGGGAAGTGTTAAAAAGAAGACACTTCTCAACTGAAATACGAATTTTCTTATATTGAAAAATTACTTCCAATAATCGATAACTCATTAAGTGCTGACTGATCTTAATAATTCTGGTTACCAAATTTTACGTAATAATAATATTTTGGTTAGACAATCTACATATATATTAAATTTGCATTTACTATGTGCGCTCATTAATATTTTGCAACAAAGTTTAAAAATATTTAAAACACTTGTCTTGTTTATCTGTAAATGATTTAATTTTTGTATATATATATCTGGATTTGAAAGAAATTTTGATTTTTTTTTTATATTTAACATGGAGTATTTACTGTTTAAAGGTATAGATTCATTGTAACAAATTTGTAAGAGCACAAAAAGCAATTTAAAATAAACTAAAATAAGTAGGACATGTTAGTGTTTAAGGGCGATAAATGATTTCAGTAGGTTTCAAAATTATTATTATTGTTATTCTAACGAATACGATATATAAGAAAATACTTGGCAATAGTTAATATCCAGAGAATAAATGTGTAAAAGCACCAAGAATTGGGTGATTCATAGTCAAAGCTCGCTACATTTCACGTATCACCGGTTAATAACTAAACGTAAACAGTAATGGTTGATTTTTCTAATTCAACAATTTTACAATTTTATAAAACTTGAGTTTATTTATTTTTAGGATAGCGTTAAGGCGTATGGAGCGAATCAATTTGGTAACATTATATTTGGTTTCTTAATTAAAACATTGGGTGTCGATTTATTTTTTAAAATTTCTATTAGATTTTTAAAAATATTTTGTGAGAATTCTGTAAAATTTTCATTTGGCGTTAGGTAATGATACTTATAGCTAATCAAATGTAATTTAGTTATGGGCGAGGAGATTGCTGAAATTGCAGGAAAATGCTTGAATGTTTTCAAAAAAAAAATGATTAAAAATAAATTCGAAAATTTTGCAATTTTTTTTTCTGCGTAGTAGGTTAAAACGGCGAAACCGCGTGAAATGAAATTTCGCTGCAGAGCAGGTGCTTACTCAGTTTAAAGGTATGTGACTTGAAGCATTAAATATAAATTGACTGCTATTAAAAAACATATCTTAAATAATCCTTTTTTTTTCAATTCAATAGTCAAAAGCTCATTCCACCGTTGCTACAATCCAAGTGAAAATTCCATGTTTCCAAGATCTGCAATATGTTAACTTGTAAACGACAAGTAGCGCAGCTAGTATTTAAAAATTTATTTTATCGTCTTGTTTAGAACTGATAGTAAAGCTATAAAACCATATAAAAAATTCCAGAAATTTAAAAAATCTATGGTAGCAAAAATCCCCCCCCCCCTAGATTTTGTTGTTCAGTTAATTTTTTGTTATGAAACTATCATACTACCGTAGTGAAACATTACTTTCTTAGTTATTCTAATGTATTTTTATGTTGATTTCATATCTGCTATTAGTTTTTTTTTTTTAATTCTGCATGTATTTTTCGTACTACAGCTGTCTTAACACTAGAATATGTAGCATGTAAAGAGTACAGAATAACACAATATGGAACAAAATAGAATTATAAAAAATGTTACAACTGCAACACATTTAATATGCATTGTGCAAATTACATTGTTACATGCTTGAACATCAATATTTTATGGATCTGCTTTTTGCTTTAATTACGACTCTAGATCTTTTGGCATGGAATTTTGTGTCAACACAGTTGAAGGAAAAAATTAAAGCTTCTATTTACTCACGTTCTTGTTATTGAAGATAATTAAGAGAGTACGATAATTTCATAACGAAAAATTAAGTCAGTTACAAAAAATAGGTAAAGAAATAACTGTATTCAGAGCTTTTTTCCACCACTCTAAACCCCTAAACTCTCTGTGTTAATCATTTTGTTTTATCTTTGTACTGATATAAACAATAAACACGCGGAGTGTGTCTTTTGAATTCAGATTGCTTATTTAAAGCACAACTTGACACGAGTGTTCATCTTTAACAACATATTTGCCCCAAAAATTTCCATGCAAAGTATTAAATCGTTATTAACACCACGAAAGAAGGCAAAGATCAATGAAACATCTAGCGTGGCAATTTTATGTTCATTTTATTATCAACAAGTTTTCACTGGTGTTTGATTTACAACTCTATACAATGTCCGCCCTTGTTCCTATTTAGAAGTAATTATTACAACAAATCGAATAAGTACCTGTTGAAAGCTATAATAATGATTCCATTGGTATAGTGTTTTATCGCTATTGATGTAATGCCCTTGATTTACGACTGTGACCCATTGCTAGAATATTAATACATTTTTTAATTTCGTCTGCCTTGCATACAAGGAAAAACAAAACAAAACCTTGAGTCATAAGACTGTATGAAAAGTTGTGATTTAAGTGTTTTCATGTATCATAGTCATTAAAAAATTATATTTCAGTTATTTATCCTCTGAAAAACATATTTTGTTTTAAAAAATTAATAAAAGTAGAAAAAAATGAACGACCTGTATAGCTCCTGTATCAGGCATTAATTAAATTTCAAGACGCACCTGATGAAATATGAATAAGCATTGTAATTTATCATTTAATATTTGCGGAACAGAATCTTAGTTGAAAAAGTTAGAACATTCAAATGCATAGTGTTAATTAGTTAATTGACTACGCATTGCATCTGCAATAATATATGGTTTGTAATTTTATTACTTCTAAAATCTCACAGACGCTAAGAAATTTCTACACACATTTCCCAACATCATCTTCATACATAGGCGAAAATTTCGAAACTAATATTTATTTGTTGTTTAAGTTTGTATTAGCACATGTTTTGCTAACTGAAGAAAACAAACTTTAATTTTTTTTTCTGTTTATAGAAGCTCTGTTATCTGTAGATAATCAAATTTGCGGTGTCAAATTATGTAAACTTATTTGCTTGAAAATTTCTTTAAACGAGGCACTAATTTTAAGAAGAGCTTGAAATATATTTTAAAAAAACTAAGATTACAGTTTACTAGTATTTAAATAGTTAAATAAATGTATTTTTATGAATATATGTAACCTAATTTTTTATCTTAGCAGAGCTTTATGGTCACAATGTACCATAAAAGCTTTTTCTCTAATGACCAGCTAATCGATCTAAAAGTTTGTATATTGATGCAATGCTGTTTGGCAATGAAAAATGTAAAATTAAAGTTAATTTTGATTTTAATTAATTGAAAAAGTAAGTAAAATATCCTAATAAATGATGTTATCTTGACAAGGTCCAACTATTAAAAGTTCCTACCCTAATAGTACATATGGTCACAAAACAGTCACTGTGACGTCACAGTAGTCACCGAATGTCATAAAATAGTCACATTGTGACTGGTAATTGACGAGACTTTATGTGGTCACTGTGATGCTTCTTTGTGATTAGTCACCAAGTGACGTCGCTGTGAACTCACAATGTGATTCCTAAATCTTTTGACTCTAAATAGACGACACAGTGACCGTTTAGAGACTTTAAATGTGCAATTTCGCTAATAATAACGAGAAGATAAGATGAAATCGTGACAAGAAAATTTTGGACTTCAATTTTGGAATTTCAATGAACACAAGTAATTGAATTTTTATGATTTTGAAACTGCAGTTGTATGTGCAAACCATCAAATCTCGTAAAAATATAATACTTAATAAGATTACTTTTAAAGCGAAAAATATTCCAGAAATTGATAGTCTTTTGTTAGGAATAAAGTGAAGGTGAAAAAAATCCTCTGCCTCTCAGAAAATAACTTTTTTCGAATTAACTCCAATTACGTGTATTAGAAAAATGTCTGCATTCTTCCTAATAAAAAAACGTGGATACAAAGCTATTAGCTGTATATTTTGACTACTTTTTACCTCCATTCTATATTTATAGTATTTATAATAAACTATTATTAAGTAGCTTATAGCAGAATATACATTATTTTACATATTTTCAATAGATATTATCAAAAACTTTTATAATTTGTTAAATGTTTAGGAAATTTTCTTGCGTGTAGAAAAAAAATCATATGAGAACCTAAATTACAGAAAGACATAATTTTATATCTTTCGTATCTAAATTTGTATCCTCAGTTTTCTGCTATAAAAACAAGCGTAAGAAAAGCTTTTTTTGTACAGCTATACAGCAAAAACAAAACTGAAAGACTCACTGCAGATTCTTTTTTTAACGATATTCTAGGAACCGATTACTATAAAAATTTATTGGCTCAAACATCTTTTAGCATTCTAATTTCATCCAATTTTCCCTCTATCTGCGAAGAAAAAAAAAATAGTTTCGGAAATCATCTAAACATTTTCACACCTAATTAAGGCTACAGATTAAATGTGAAAGGATAAGATAAGAAAAAATATACGGCATTACATCGCAATAAAACGGGAATTATCAGAGAGTCGGGAATAAAAGGTGGGTATGTGTAAAAAATATTATGTGGCGAAATTCTTCTGCTTCAGTCCTATCAGAGGGATTTTTCTTTTAAGGATTTAGAACTCGTTGCTGTTTTACTTCAAATAATTAAAAAAATATGTTTTATCAAAATTAGACACACGCACACACACAACAAAAAAGAAAAAGAAGTCTTGCAAAATAAACAGGTAGCATTGTTTTTAAAGACAATGTGTTTAAATATTTAATTATCTAACAAACAGTCCACATAATTAGACACGATTGTGGCATCTTCGGAACAGCTTCGATATTTGCCGCCAATGGCAACATTTAACACTGGTGAATTGCGCATGCACGAAATCGATTTATACATTCTTATTGCCTAGCTATAAACATTTAAAAATCTAGCATCTTACTTTCCTTTTTTAAATCAATAATTTATAAAATCGCATTTTTAACTCACTTTTACAATCGTTAATCATATCTTATTTAAGTTGGCATCAAAACAGTTGCTTACATATTCTTACGCATAATCCTTAGAAAACTGACGTATTTACAACCGCGATTTATTTCTTCTCGCTGTGGTGTCAAATATCCAAGCAGTACTGCATCTTCATGATATGCTTCAAATGTACTATACTAACATCTCATAGCTTTCTAAAAGGAAATTCCTCGTTGTTTTTTTTTTTTTTTTTTTTTTTTTTACGTAACAACCTAAAAAGAAAATCCATTTTACTGTGAAACAGCATTTAATGTAACCAACAACATTGTAAAAAAGCAGTTAGTTTTGCATGAAACTGAACTAAAATGAAAGCATTCACATATAGATCTTCTGAAACAAGAGTATTTACTTCTTGAACTAATGTATCCGTAATTAGAACATCTTCAGGCAATTTTGTACAGTGCTTCATCACACAGAGTTTTAGCTTATAGCAGTTTATTCAGTTACCACCAGTTATGTATATATATGTATATATATATGTGTATAAAGACATATAAGAATAACATAAAACATTCATTCAAATACTATATAAACAATTAAAATTATAAAAACTACGGTAATGTCAACGAAAAGCTTAGAGTTTGAACATCATTGGACTGCATTTGATTGAAATTCCGGAAGTTCAATTATTTAACGAAAATGATAGCTAAATTTTAGAACCAAGAGAGACAAACTTGCATTTTTTCCTGAGATATTATTGTTCATATAATATATTAAATGTTTGGCTATTTTGCGTTATTGAAGAGGTAGTAATGTTCTGCCAAATGCATTTAAAATAACAGTTTTTTTACGGGTGGAATTTTTAGCTTTGCGGAATTTTTTAAAGTGCCATCGTCTCCACTTTTGTAAACTGTTGCATGAGAGCAAATCCACCCGAATGAGCTCATGGATGTGTTTTTATAGTTAGCGTTAGACAATTCAGTACAAAATTGGAAGAAATAAAAAGCTTCACGTTATCTATTTAATTTAAGCACTCTAACGGTTGATATACCGGGGGGTCCGAAAAACCCTTGACACATTTAAAAAATTCATAGAAAAGCAACAAGTTGTCGTATGAATGTGCGGTTTGCAAAATAATACTTCACAGGTTCACGATTTTTTTTTTTTTTTACATTGTAAAAATATTACTTCTAAATTGTGTTCATAGGTGGCGCTGTACCATCATAGTAAGAAAAACAAACGTCATGTGAGGTGTATAATCATTTTATTAAGCAGAAAGCAATACCTTACATTACCAGAGTTCAATGTGCGCACTTTTTGTTGCTCGAACCACATCTAAATGGTACTCAAGTTCATCCCATGTACTCAAGTCGGAGCAGCTTCGATATACCCCCTACCTCGATTTTTGGCGCCAAAGGCCGTTTCCGGCGGCGCCAAAAAAGATCGAGTCCAGCCGAAAATGGCGTTTTCGACCGCGCGAGAAATGACAATATGCCCCTAAAATCACGTTTTCGGAAACTGAGAAACTACAAAATTTATTTATTTATTTATTTTTTTTTAAGTTTCCGAAACAGGAAAAACCATAATAATTAGAAGAATTCTACAAAAAATTTAGGGTTAAGAATATAAAAAACAAGAAAATCTAAGATTTGATGAACATAGAAGTGTCCAAAAATGCCGTTTTCGACGACGCGAAAAATAAGCAAATAGCCGTGAAACAACGTTTCCGAGACCGGAAAAACTATAGAATTAGAAGAATTCTACAAAATATTTAGAGTTAATAATGTAAACAACAATACAATCAAGTAAATTTGAGATTTGATGAACATAGAATTCACGTTTTCGAACAAGAATTTAGGGCCATAAAAATGCGTTTCCGAAAGCGTAAAAACTATTAGAAATAGAAAAATTCTAGCAATAATTTAGAGTTAGGAATCTAAACACTAATAAATACAAGATTTGATGGACACAGAAATTGCATTTTCTAACAAGTATTTAGGGTTAAAAATATGAAGAACGTAAATTTCACAAATAATTTGATATTTATGTGAGGGGGGGGGCTCTGCCCCCCCCTCAACACCCCCGTTCATTCTTGACGGAAAAAGTAGCCGCAAAACTGAAAAAATATGATCCACGAGCAAATAACTCATAACGAAGATATTCTCGATACGCACGTGGGTTTATTACCCGATATTTTTTAAGTTAAATTCGCCTCAAATATTACTGTAGCCTGAAAATTTTCCACTACACTGCTAACAGCCGGATAAAAAATACTCACAGCATCCTTAGAAGCCTTCCCCAAAATTTCTTCTAATAAAAACCTCCAAAATAAAATATCAAAAATTCACAGTACCTCAGTAGAAGCGCTTTCAATCACATAACACCTGTAGAAAAGTATGGAAATGACGTTCACAAGCTTTCACGTGCGGGAGATATTGCATCACAGACGCTCTCTCATTGGTCGGCCGGCTGGGGGTTGCCATAAGTAACATTCCCAATATGTCAGCAACGTAATTCGTTAGGGTTACCAGAAAATCACTCTTATCGCCAGATTTGGCGCCAAAAAAATATTTTTTGGCGCGAAAAAAATGTAGGGGGTATATCGAAGCTTAGCCCTCAAGTCATCCACGTCTGTGTCTTGTACAGTCTCGTCCGATCATCAGATCTCATCCGATATGTCTTCGTAGCCGACCACTTCTTTCCCTGTCTAAAACGCTTCCAGTCTCTAAAAACTTTTCATGCCAGACCAAAATGCTGTTTCAACTAGGAAGGTTTTCTTAAACATGTTACAAAACTTTCTCTGGACTGCAGTTACGGATTTTGATTCGAAATACCAAACTGCGCAATGCGCTTTCTCAGTTTCAGTCGCCATAGCTAGAATGAATATTCCCGCAGCGTCAGTGCTGTTTGAAACTATTGGCTCTCATTCCTGAAAGCTGGAGATGCAGCACCATCTATAAACACATTTTGGAAGTAATATTTTTAAGATGGAAAAATAAATTCATGATTCTGTGAAGCATTATTGTGGGAACTGTATATTCATACAACAATTTGTTGCTTTTCTGTGAATTTTTGAAATGTGCCGATGGATTTTTGGACACCCTGTATATTTTGCAGGAAATTGTAGAATCTCTTATTATTATAGCAGAAAACCAAAATGTAAGACGCTTACTGACACATATGAACATGCGCGAATAGTGTACTCTCGGAACATGCTAGCTCGCGTCGACTATTTTGAAATTGCTGAGAAACAATCTTATTTTTAAAATTATGTAAATATAGTATCGTTTATAAGAACGTTAGAAACTGAACATGTTATCAACTTACATCATTTTTCTTACTTGCATAGTTTACAAGTCACTTCTTGCTAAATTTGCTAAAATTTACAATCTCGAATAAGGACTGGATCGGTACTTAACATAGCAACCTCTGTTACTTTGTCTCAATGGAAGTTCTCTCGCCACAGATACAATTATGTACAATTAAACCAAATGTTTTTGTTTGGAGAACGGCGGGAGAAAGCAAAAAATTGTAAACATCAGGCTGTTGTCAGCATGGTTAAAATAACTTGGATTGTAACTGTCATTTATGAGGTTTTGGTGAGATTTATTAACATATTTTGAAACTATTCTTCTTATTATTAAAGTATTTAGTTTACTGGAAAGTTTGTGAACGCAGCCAGTTCTTTTTAATGATCTACGTTTAGTTCTCGTTTGGACTACAACTGTTACATTCTACTTCCCAAAATAAAATTAAGTGCTTTTTCAAAATCACATTTAAAAAAAAAAAATTATTCTAAGTATCAAAATTTCTTTACGATAGTATACAGAATCGATTTTTACAATCTATAGAAATGTCCTAATCTTTAATCTTTCGTTTTATCGCACATCAGAGAAACCTATTGGAAATTATGAAAGAAGCAAACCCTAACTATGTAGGAAGCAAAAGAAAAAATGGTGTTTAGAGCTCATTTT
>JAWZYV010017151.1:0-30525 GCA_038373885.1 Cheiracanthium punctorium | reverse complement strand
AAATTATGAAACTTGGTGGGTGTTTAGGTGTTGCCACAAGAAATTTTTTGATAATTTGTAGAACCTTCTCGGACCAATAGTTCGCGAGTTATAGCCATTTGAAGTTTGCCAAAGTTGGCTAAAATGGCAGTCTAAACACTTGCATTTTATTTTATCGAAAAAAAAACGGGCTCTTTTCGGAACCAAATCGCGCCAAATGACACTTAGTAGCACCAATAGCACACGTGCCAAGCGGCTAAGTCGTCGGGTATATAGAACTGGAGATACGGGAGGCGCCGTTTACATTGTCATTGGGTACGGCGGCAGGGGGCGCTATTCCTGTTTTACAGGGAGCACGTTTTAACTATGTTCCAATTGAGATAAAATTATGAAACTTGGTGGGTGTTTAGGTGTTGCCACCTACTATCTTTTGATATTTAATTGGTCATTGTCGGACAATTAGTCCGGGAGTTATAGCCGTTTGAAGTTCGCCAATTTTGGCGCCCTGGGCAGGAGCTCTTTTTACCGAAATTTTAATTATAACTGAAAGCAAATCGCGCCAAATGACACTTATTGGCACCAATAGCCCACGTACCAAGCGGCTAAGTCGTCGGGTATATAGAACTGGAGATACGGGAGGCGCCGTTTACATTGTCATTGGGTACGGCGGCAGGGGGCGCTATTCCTGTTTTACAGGGAGCACGTTTTAACTATGTTCCAATTGAGATAAAATTATGAAACTTGGTGGGTGTTTAGGTGTTGCCACCTACGATAATTTGATATTTAATTGGTCATTGTCGGACAGATAGTCCGGGAGTTATAGCCGTTTGAAGTTCGCCAATTTTGGCGCCCTGGCAGGAGCTCTTTTTACCGAAATTTTAATTATAACTGAAAGCAAATCGCGCCAAATGACACTTATTGGCACCAATAGCCCACGTACCAAGCGGCTAAGTCGTCGGGTATATAGAACTGGAGGCGCCATTTTTACATTTCCTTGGATAAGGCGATTTTGAAGTTTTCATTTTTCAAAGATAGCTGGTTTTAACTATGTTCCAATTGAGATAAAATTATGAAACTTGGTGGGTGTTTAGGTGTTGCCACAAGAAATTTTTTGATAATTTGTAGAACCTTCTCGGACCAATAGTTCGCGAGTTATAGCCATTTGAAGTTTGCCAAAGTTGGCTAAAATGGCAGTCTAAACACTTGCATTTTATTTTATCGAAAAAAAAACGGGCTCTTTTCGGAACCAAATCGCGCCAAATGACACTTATTAGCACCAATAGCACACGTGCCAAGCGGCTAAGTCGTCGGGTATATAGAACTGGAGATACGGGAGGCGCCGTTTACATTGTCATTGGGTACGGCGGCAGGGGGCGCTATTCCTGTTTTACAGGGAGCACGTTTTAACTATGTTCCAATTGAGATAAAATTATGAAACTTGGTGGGTGTTTAGGTGTTGCCACCTACTATCTTTTGATATTTAATTGGTCATTGTCGGACAATTAGTCCGGGAGTTATAGCCGTTTGAAGTTCGCCAATTTTGGCGCCCTGGGCAGGAGCTCTTTTTACCGAAATTTTAATTATAACTGAAAGCAAATCGCGCCAAATGACACTTATTGGCACCAATAGCCCACGTACCAAGCGGCTAAGTCGTCGGGTATATAGAACTGGAGATACGGGAGGCGCCGTTTACATTGTCATTGGGTACGGCGGCAGGGGCGCTATTCCTGTTTTACAGGGAGCACGTTTTAACTATGTTCCAATTGAGATAAAATTATGAAACTTGGTGGGTGTTTAGGTGTTGCCACCTACTATCTTTTGATATTTAATTGGTCATTGTCGGACAATTAGTCCGGGAGTTATAGCCGTTTGAAGTTCGCCAATTTTGGCGCCCTGGGCAGGAGCTCTTTTTACCGAAATTTTAATTATAACTGAAAGCAAATCGCGCCAAATGACACTTATTGGCACCAATAGCCCACGTACCAAGCGGCTAAGTCGTCGGGTATATAGAACTGGAGATACGGGAGGCGCCGTTTACTTTGTCATTGGGTACGGCGGCAGGGGGCGCTATTCCTGTTTTACAGGGAGCACGTTTTAACTATGTTCCAATTGAGATAAAATTACGAAACTTGGTGGGTGTTTAGGTGTTGCCACCTACTATAATTTGATATTTAATTGGTCATTGTCGGACAATTATTCCGGGAGTTATAGCTGTTTGAAGTTCGCCAATTTTGGCGCCCTGGGCAGGAGCTCTTTTTACCGAAATTTTAATTATAACTGAAAGCAAATCGCGCCAAATGACACTTATTGGCACCAATAGCCCACGTACCAAGCGGCTAAGTCGTCGAGTATATAGAACTGGAGGCGCCATTTTTAAATTTCCGAGGATAAGGCGATTTTGAAGTTTTCATTTTTCAAAGATAGCTGGTTTTAACTATGTTCCAATTGAGATAAAATTATGAAACTTGGTGGGAGTTCAGGTGTTGCCACAAGAAATTTTTTGATAATTTGTAGAACCTTCTCGGACCAATAGTTCGCGAGTTATAGCCATTTGAAGTTTGCCAAAGTTGGCTAAAATGGCAGTCTAAACACTTGCATTTTATTTTATCGAAAAAAAACGGGCTCTTTTCGGAACCAAATCGCGCCAAATGACACTTAGTAGCACCAATAGCACACGTGCCAAGCGGCTAAGTCGTCGGGTATATAGAACTGGAGATACGGGAGGCGCCGTTTACATTGTCATTGGGTACGGCGGCAGGGGGCGCTATTCCTGTTTTACAGGGAGCACGTTTTAACTATGTTCCAATTGAGATAAAATTATGAAACTTGGTGGGTGTTTAGGTGTTGCCACCTACTATCTTTTGATATTTAATTGGTCATTGTCGGACAATTAGTCCGGGAGTTATAGCCGTTTGAAGTTCGCCAATTTTGGCGCCCTGGGCAGGAGCTCTTTTTACCGAAATTTTAATTATAACTGAAAGCAAATCGCGCCAAATGACACTTATTGGCACCAATAGCCCACGTACCAAGCGGCTAAGTCGTCGGGTATATAGAACTGGAGGCGCCATTTTTAAATTTCCTTGGATAAGGCGATTTTGAAGTTTTCATTTTTCAAAGATAGCTGGTTTTAACTATGTTCCAATTGAGATAAAATTATGAAACTTGGTGGGTGTTTAGGTGTTGCCACAAGAAATTTTTTGATAATTTGTAGAACCTTCTCGGACCAATAGTTCGCGAGTTATAGCCATTTGAAGTTTGCCAAAGTTGGCTAAAATGGCAGTCTAAACACTTGCATTTTATTTTATCGAAAAAAAAAACGGGCTCTTTTCGGAACCAAATCGCGCCAAATGACACTTAGTAGCACCAATAGCACACGTGCCAAGCGGCTAAGTCGTCGGGTATATAGAACTGGAGATACGGGAGGCGCCGTTTACATTGTCATTGGGTACGGCGGCAGGGGGCGCTATTCCTGTTTTACAGGGAGCACGTTTTAACTATGTTCCAATTGAGATAAAATTATGAAACTTGGTGGGTGTTTAGGTGTTGCCACCTACTATCTTTTGATATTTAATTGGTCATTGTCGGACAATTAGTCCGGGAGTTATAGCCGTTTGAAGTTCGCCAATTTTGGCGCCCTGGGCAGGAGCTCTTTTTACCGAAATTTTAATTATAACTGAAAGCAAATCGCGCCAAATGACACTTATTGGCACCAATAGCCCACGTTCCAAGCGGCTAAGTCGTCGGGTATATAGAACTGGAGATACGGGAGGCGCCGTTTACTTTGTCATTGGGTACGGCGGCAGGAGGCGCTATTCCTGTTTTACAGGGAGCACGTTTTAACTATGTTCCAATTGAGATAAAATTATGAAACTTGGTGGGTGTTTAGGTGTTGCCACCTACTATCTTTTGATATTTAATTGGTCATTGTCGGACAATTAGTCCGGGAGTTATAGCCGTTTGAAGTTCGCCAATTTTGGCGCCCTGGGCAGGAGCTCTTTTTACCGAAATTTTAATTATAACTGAAAGCAAATCGCGCCAAATGACACTTATTGGCACCAATAGCCCACGTACCAAGCGGCAAAGTCGTCGGGTATATAGAACTGGAGGCGCCATTTTAAATTTCCTTGGATAAGGCGATTTTGAAGTTTTCATTTTTCAAAGATAGCTGGTTTTAACTATGTTCCAATTGAGATAAAATTATGAAACTTGGTGGGTGTTTAGGTGTTGCCACAGAAATTTTTTGATAATTTGTAGAACCTTCTCGGACCAATAGTTCGCGAGTTATAGCCATTTGAAGTTTGCCAAAGTTGGCTAAACGACAGTCTAAACACTTGCATTTTATTTATCGAAAAAAAACGGGCTCTTTTCGGAACCAAATCGCGCCAAATGACACTTAGTAGCACAAAAAGCACACGTGCCAAGCGGCTAAGTCGTCGGGTATATAGAACTGGAGATACGGGAGGCGCCGTTGACATTGTCATTGGGTACGGCGGCAGGGGGCGCTATTCCTGTTTTACAGGGAGCACGTTTTCACTATGTTCCAATTGAGATAAAATTATGAAACTTGGTGGGTGTTTAGGTGTTGCCACCTAATATCTTTTGATATTTAATTGGTCATTGTCGGACAATTAGTCCGGGAGTTATAGCCGTTTGAAGTTCGCCAATTTTTCGCTCAGGGCAGGAGCTCTTTTTACCGAAATTTTAATTATAACTGAAAGCGAATCGCGCCAAATGACACTTATTGGCACCAATAGCCCACGTACCAAGCGGCTAAGTCGTCGGGTATATAGAACTGGAGATACGGGAGGCGCCGTTTACATTGTAATTGGGTACGGCGGCAGGGGGCGCTGTTCCTGTTTTACAGGGAGCACGTTTTCACTATGTTCCAATTGAGATAAAATTATGAAACTTGGTGGGTGTTTAGGTGTTGCCACCTAATATCTTTTGATATTTAATTGGTCATTGTCGGACAATTAGTCCGGGAGTTATAGCCGTTTGAAGTTCGCCAATTTTTCGCTCAGGGCAGGAGCTCTTTTTACCGAAATTTTAATTATAACTGAAAGCGAATCGCGCCAAATGACACTTATTGGCACCAATAGCCCACGTACCAAGCGGCTAAGTCGTCGGGTATATAGAACTGGAGATACGGGAGGCGCCGTTTACATTGTAATTGGGTACGGCGGCAGGGGGCGCTGTTCCTGTTTTACAGGGAGCACGTTTTCACTATGTTCCAATTGAGATAAAATTATGAAACTTGGTGGGTGTTTAGGTGTTGCCACCTAATATCTTTTGATATTTAATTGGTCATTGTCGGACAATTAGTCCGGGAGTTATAGCCGTTTGAAGTTCGCCAATTTTGGCGCCCTGGGCAGGAGCTCTTTTTACCGAAATTTTAATTATAACTGAAAGCAAATCGCGCCAAATGACACTTATTGGCACCAATAGCCCACGTACCAAGCGGCAAAGTCGTCGGGTATATAGAACTGGAGGCGCCATTTTTAAATTTCCTTGGATAAGGCGATTTTGAAGTTTTCATTTTTCAAAGATAGCTGGTTTTAACTATGTTCCAATTGAGATAAAATTATGAAACTTGGTGGGTGTTTAGGTGTTGCCACAAGAAATTTTTTGATAATTTGTAGAACCTTCTCGGACCAATAGTTCGCGAGTTATAGCCATTTGAAGTTTGCCAAAGTTGGCTAAAACGACAGTCTAAACACTTGCATTTTATTTTATCGAAAAAAAAACGGGCTCTTTTCGGAACCAAATCGCGCCAAATGACACTTAGTAGCACAAATAGCACACGTGTCAAGCAGCTAAGTCGTCGGGTATATAGAACTGGAGATACGGGAGGCGCCGTTTACATTGTCATTGGGTACGGCGGCAGGGGGCGCTATTCCTGTTTTACAGGGAGCACGTTTTCACTATGTTCCAATTGAGATAAAATTATGAAACTTGGTGGGTGTTTAGGTGTTGCCACCTAATATCTTTTGATATTTAATTGGTCATTGTCGGACAATGAGTCCGGGAGTTATAGCCGTTTGAAGTTCGCCAATTTTGGCGCCCTGGGCAGGAGCTCTTTTTACCGAAATTTTAATTATAACTGAAAGCAAATCGCGCCAAATGACACTTATTGGCACCAATAGCCCACGTACCAAGAGGCTAAGTCGTCGGGTATATAGAACTGGACGCACCATTTTTAAATTTCCTTGGATAAGGCGATTTTGAAGTTTTCATTTTTCAAAGATAGCTGGTTTTAACTATGCTCCAATTGAGATAAAATTATGAAACTTGGTGGGTGTTTAGGTGTTGCCACAAAAAAATTTTTGATAATTTGTAGAACCTTCTCGGACCAATAGTTCGCGAGTTATAGCCATTTGAAATTTGCCAAAGTTGGCTAAAATGGCGGTCTAAACACTTGCATTTTATTTTATCGAAAAAAAAGGCTCTTTTCGGAACCAAATCGCGCCAAATGACACTTAGTAGCACAAAGAGCACACGTGCCAAGCGGCTAAGTCGTCGGGTATATAGAACTGGAGATACGGGAGGCGCCGTTTACATTGTCATTGGGTACGGCGGCAGGGGGCGCTATTCCTGTTTTACAGGGAGCACGTTTTCACTATGTTCCAATTGAGATAAAATTATGAAACTTGGTGGGTGTTTAGGTGTTGCCACCTAATATCTTTTGATATTTAATTGGTCATTGTCGGACAATTAGTCCGGGAGTTATAGCCGTTTGAAGTTCGCCAATTTTGGCGCCCTGGGCAGGAGCTCTTTTTACCGAAATTTTAATTATAACTGAAAGCAAATCGCGCCAAATGACACTTATTGGCACCAATAGCCCACATACCAAGCGGCTAAGTCGTCGGGTATATAGTGTTACGAATTTTCGGGGCAACCCGCTGCTCTGGGGCTTAAAATGGTTTAAAATTCGTATTCTACGCTTCAAATAGATAAATTTTGCTTTTTGTTGCATCAAAATCGGCCAATTAGAACCGGAGATACGGAGGTTTCGCTTTCCCATATGTTTTTCTATGGGCTTCTAGAAATCTCGAGAAATATTAGTCCTAGAGCTTAGATCTCTTCACTTTTGAGGACTTATTTTTGGCGCCAAATTTGGCGATATTTCGCCAAAAGTCGCCAAGCTTGGCCACTTTTTGGTCATTTGGCGCGATTTTCCCAATGGGGCCTGAAGTTGTTTTTCTTGCATTAAAAACGCATAATAACCTAACATTTCTCTTCTATGACGTAATCAAAATTCACGCTTTATGTAGAACCCTCGAGAAATTGACTTTTCTGGAAACCTCTTGTACCTCCTGCGTCGGCTATTTATAGAAGCGTGTATCGCCCCGAAGAGTCAGTTGCGAGTTGAACATTCAATGTGTGAAGAGCTCTGATTATGCTTGTTTTGTTTGAACTGATAGTGCTATAGAAGCTGTGTTTTAGCTTGCTTTGTGAAGCTGTTTTTAAAGTGCTGTGTGTAAATTCTTCATTGCTGTGTCTTAAGGGATAGTGTACTATATCCCTTGAATATTTCCACGGAATTTTTGCCTGTAAAAGTGACTTATTTTGTGTGAGAAATACAGCATTTGTGAGAGCTTCTGATCCAAGCGGATTGTTAAAAGCACGTTACTGCTAGATTGTGCTTGTGAATTGTGTGCAGCTGATTGTTCTACGAAGTTCTAGAAGAAATAAAGTTTGTGTTCCATCCTGACAAGTGACTTTTTACTTGAACTTTTTACACCCACTGGACTTTAGAACGACGAACCCCAGGAGTAGCAGAGTAATTCCGCAACAATATATTGTTTTTAATGTATTGGATATGGGAAGATGTTACACTTTGCAATTTTTTAAAAACTTTATGTAAGCACTCCTATTCCACATCCACCCCTCTAAACAGCCAGTTTTGTAGAAGAACAGAGGGTGGCCGCCTTAGAGACTTTTTGACTGCATTTCTGTCAAACTGCGTATACAGATATAGGAAATGGACCTTACATTACATACATTCATGGCTGTTTCGTGATCGACAGCGGACGTGTGTAAAATTCAGGCGTTCAAGCATTAAAAATATTTCTAAAAAATAATGCATATTTGTATCGTCATTTCTCGGACAATGCGTTTTACTTTTATTACATTTTTCTATTAGAAAAAGTTGTTTTTAGAACGACGAACCCCAGGAGTAGCAGAGTAATTCCGCAACATTTGGTTTCAGAATCGGGATTCTAAAGAAAGAATTTAATTTTCCAGTTTATGGTTTTGACTAGACAAAAAATTGAAGAACAACTTCAAAAGCTGATGAATATGATGCAAGAAATGAAAGCCGGACAAGACGAGATGAAAGCCGGACAAGACGAGATGAAAGCCGCACAAGAACAGATGAAAGCCGGACAAGACGAGATGAAATCCGCACAAGACGAGATGAAAGCCGCACAAGAACAGATGAAAGCCGGACAAGACGAGATGAAAGCTGGACAAGAACAGATGAAGGCGGATTTAGAGAAGAAAATTGAAGCAGGACAGACCGATTTAGAAAAGAAAATTGAAGCCGGACAAGAACAGATGAAAGCGGATTTAGAGAAGAAAATTGAAGCCGGACAAGAAGGAATGAAATTGGGTTTGGAGAAAATGGAGACTGCTTTGGGAAAATTAGAGAAATTCGAAAAGAGTGTGCAGGAAAATCAAGAGATAATGGAGAAAAGAATGTCGCTCATAGAAGAAACTCAAACGAAATATGAACAAAGAATTGAAGGAAAAATAGAAGAAAATGTTAAGGAATTGCAGCAAGATATTTGCAGAATGCGGGAAGAATGTGAAGCCAAAATTGAAGAAAAATTGGACTCTCTCGTAAAGCTGGGAAAGTTACCCGAAAACATCAGGTTATCTTCACACCGCCCAGCAGTGAAACTTACTGCCTATGACGGAAAGACTCCCTGGGAAGTTTACAAGACCCAATTTTCGATCGTCGCCAGAGCCAATGGTTGGAGCGAGTCCGAGAAAGCTAATCAACTGGCCGCTTCCCTTAGCGGAGATGCAATTAATGTATTGCAAACTATCGGAGCGACGAAGATAGGAGATTTTGACGCCCTTGCCAGTGCCTTGGAGATGAAATTCGGAGAGAAGTGCCAGAAAGAATATAGTAGAATCCAACTTATGTCAAGGATGCAGAGATCTGGCGAGACCCTTCAAGAGCTCGCTTCGGACATAGATAGGCTGTGTCATCTAGCCTACATGGACCACCTTGATAATGTCCGAGAAGAAATGGCGGTGCGTCATTTTATTGAAGCCATAAGTGATCCAGAAACCCAAAAGGCACTCATGTTGGAGGATTATCAGGATTTGAAGTCTGCTCTGGTGTTCGCAATGAAGCTAGAGGCAGCCCAGCGGGCCGTGAGAAAAGATCGGCATGCTGTTACAGCGGTCACGGTCCAAGAGGAAGCTAACAAAGACACAGAGAGCGTCGAGAACAGATTGAAGAGAATTGAAGATCTCATAGAACGAAAATTAAGATTCGATAGAACGAGAGATGGCCGAAAGAAAGTGAAATGCTGGAAGTGTGGCGTTGAAGGCCATGTACAAAAGCATTGTGGTCGAAAGTCGCCGGGAGGCGCCGTTTACATTGTAATTGGGTACGGCGGCAGGGGGCGCTGTTCCTGTTTTACAGGGAGCACGTTTTCACTATGTTCCAATTGAGATAAAATTATGAAACTTGGTGGGTGTTTAGGTGTTGCCACCTACTATCTTTTGATATTTAATTGGTCATTGTCGGACAATTAGTCCGGGAGTTATAGCCGTTTGAAGTTCGCCAATTTTTCGCTCAGGGCAGGAGCTCTTTTTACCGAAATTTTAATTATAACTGAAAGCGAATCGCGCCAAATGACACTTATTGGCACCAATAGCCCACGTACCAAGCGGCTAAGTCGTCGGGTATATAGAACTGGAGATACGGGAGGCGCCGTTTACATTGTAATTGGGTACGGCGGCAGGGGGCGCTGTTCCTGTTTTACAGGGAGCACGTTTTCACTATGTTCCAATTGAGATAAAATTATGAAACTTGGTGGGTGTTTAGGTGTTGCCACCTAATATCTTTTGATATTTAATTGGTCATTGTCGTACAATTAGTCCGGGAGTTATAGCCGTTTGAAGTTCGCCAATTTTGGCGCCCTGGGCAGGAGCTCTTTTTACCGAAATTTTAATTATAACCGAAAGCAAATCGCGCCAAATGACACTTATTGGCACCAATAGCCCACGTACCAAGCGGCAAAGTCGTCGGGTATATAGAACTGGAGGCGCCATTTTTAAATTTCCTTGGATAAGGCGATTTTGAAGTTTTCATTTTTCAAAGATAGCTGGTTTTAACTATGTTCCAATTGAGATAAAATTATGAAACTTGGTGGGTGTTTAGGTGTTGCCACAAGAAATTTTTTGATAATTTGTAGAACCTTCTCGGACCAATAGTTCGCGAGTTATAGCCATTTGAAGTTTGCCAAAGTTGGCTAAAACGACAGTCTAAACACTTGCATTTTATTTTATCGAAAAAAAACGGGCTCTTTTCGGAACCAAATCGCGCCAAATGACACTTAGTAGCACAAAAAGCACACGTGCCAAGCGGCTAAGTCGTCGGGTATATAGAACTGGAGATGCGGGAGGCGCCGTTGACATTGTCATTGGGTACGGCGGCAGGGGGCGCTATTCCTGTTTTACAGGGAGCACGTTTTCACTATGTTCCAATTGAGATAAAATTATGAAACTTGGTGGGTGTTTAGGTGTTGCCACCTAATATCTTTTGATATTTAATTGGTCATTGTCGGACAATTAGTCCGGGAGTTATAGCCGTTTGAAGTTCGCCAATTTTTCGCTCAGGGCAGGAGCTCTTTTTACCGAAATTTTAATTATAACTGAAAGCAAATCGCGCCAAATGACACTTATTGGCACCAATAGCCCACGTACCAAGCGGCTAAGTCGTCGGGTATATAGAACTGGAGATACGGGAGGCGCCGTTTACATTGTAATTGGGTACGGCGGCAGGGTGCGCTATTCCTGTATTACAGGGAGCACGTTTTAACTATTTTCCAATTGAGATAAAATTATGAAACTTGGTGGGTGTTTAGGTATTGCCACCTACTATCTTTTGATATTTAATTGGTCATTGTCGGACAATTAGTCCGGGAGTTATAGCCGTTTGAAGTTCGCCAATTTTGGCGCCCTGGGCAGGAGCTCTTTTTACCGAAATTTTAATTATAACTGAAAGCAAATCGCGCCAAATGACACTTATTGGCACCAATAGCCCACGTACCAAGCGGCAAAGTCGTCGGGTATATAGAACTGGAGATACGGGAGGCGCCGTTTACATTGTCATTGGGTACGGCGGCAGGGTGCGCTATTCCTGTTTTACAGGGAGCACGTTTTAACTATGTTCCAATTGAGATAAAATTATGAAACTTGGTGGGTGTTTAGGTGTTGCCACCTACTATCTTTTGATATTTAATAAGTCATTGTCGGACAATTAGTCCGGGAGTTATAGCCGTTTGAAGTTCGCCAATTTTTCGCTCAGGGCAGGAGCTCTTTTTACCGAAATTTTAATTATAACTGAAAGCAAATCGCGCCAAATGACACTTATTGGCACCAATAGCCCACGTACCAAGCGGCAAAGTCGTCGGGTATATAGAACTGGAGGCGCTATTTTTAAATTTCCTTGGATAAGGCGATTTTGAAGTTTTCATTTTTCAAAGATAGCTGGCGCCTCCCAAAGATAGCTGGCGCGACACTTAGTAGTCCAAACAGCACACGTGCCCAGCGGCTAAGTCGTCGGGTATATAGAACTGGAGATACGGGAGGCGCCGTTTACATTGTCATTGGGTACGGCGGCAGGGTGCACTATTCCTGTTTTACAGGGAGCACGTTTTAACTATATTCCAATTGAGATAAAATTATGAAACTTGGTGGGTGTTTAGGTGTTGCCACCTACTATCTTTTGATATTTAATAAGTCATTGTCGGACAATTAGTCCGGGAGTTATAGCCGTTTGAAGTTCGCCAATTTTTCGCTCAGGGCAGGAGCTCTTTTTACCGAAATTTTAATTATAACTGAAAGCGAATCGCGCCAAATGACACTTATTGGCACCAATAGCCCACGTACCAAGCGGCTAAGTCGTCGGGTATATAGAACTGGAGATACGGGAGGCGCCGTTTACATTGTAATTGGGTACGGCGGCAGGGGGCGCTGTTCCTGTTTTACAGGGAGCACGTTTTCACTATGTTCCAATTGAGATAAAATTATGAAACTTGGTGGGTGTTTAGGTGTTGCCACCTAATATCTTTTGATATTTATTTGGTCATTGTCGGACAATTAGTCCGGGAGTTATAGCCGTTTGAAGTTCGCCAATTTTGGCGCCCTGGGCAGGAGCTCTTTTTACCGAAATTTTAATTATAACTGAAAGCAAATCGCGCCAAATGACACTTATTGGCACCAATAGCCCACGTACCAAGCGGCAAAGTCGTCGGGTATATAGAACTGGAGGCGCCATTTTTAAATTTCCTTGGATAAGGCGATTTTGAAGTTTTCATTTTTCAAAGATAGCTGGTTTTAACTATGTTCCAATTGAGATAAAATTATGAAACTTGGTGGGTGTTTAGGTGTTGCCACAAGAAATTTTTTGATAATTTGTAGAACCTTCTCGGACCAATAGTTCGCGAGTTATAGCCATTTGAAGTTTGCCAAAGTTGGCTAAAACGACAGTCTAAACACTTGCATTTTATTTTATCGAAAAAAAACGGGCTCTTTTCGGAACCAAATCGCGCCAAATGACACTTAGTAGCACAAAAAGCACACGTGCCAAGCGGCTAAGTCGTCGGGTATATAGAACTGGAGATGCGGGAGGCGCCGTTGACATTGTCATTGGGTACGGCGGCAGGGGGCGCTATTCCTGTTTTACAGGGAGCACGTTTTCACTATGTTCCAATTGAGATAAAATTATGAAACTTGGTGGGTGTTTAGGTGTTGCCACCTAATATCTTTTGATATTTAATTGGTCATTGTCGGACAATTAGTCCGGGAGTTATAGCCGTTTGAAGTTCGCCAATTTTGGCGCCCTGGTCAGGAGCTCTTTTTACCGAAATTTTAATTATAACTGAAAGCAAATCGCGCCAAATGACACTTATTGGCACCAATAGCCCACGTACCAAGCGGCTAAGTCGTCGGGTATATAGAACTGGAGATACGGGAGGCGCCGTTTACATTGTCATTGGGTACGGCGGCAGGGTGCGCTATTCCTGTTTTACAGGGAGCACGTTTTAACTATGTTCCAATTGAGATAAAATTATGAAACTTGGTGGGTGTTTAGGTGTTGCCACCTACTATCTTTTGATATTTAATAAGTCATTGTCGGACAATTAGTCCGGGAGTTATAGCCGTTTGAAGTTCGCCAATTTTTCGCCCAGGGCAGGAGCTCTTTTTACCGAAATTTTAATTATAACTGAAAGCAAATCGCGCCAAATGACACTTATTGGCACCAATAGCCCACGTACCAAGCGGCAAAGTCGTCGGGTATATAGAACTGGAGGCGCCATTTTTAAATTTCCTTGGATAAGGCGATTTTGAAGTTTTCATTTTTCAAAGATAGCTGGCGCCTCCCAAAGATAGCTGGCGCGACACTTAGTAGTCCAAACAGCACACGTGCCCAGCGGCTAAGTCGTCGGGTATATAGAACTGGAGATACGGGAGGCGCCGTTTACATTGTCATTGGGTACGGCGGCAGGGTGCGCTATTCCTGTTTTACAGGGAGCACGTTTTAACTATGTTCCAATTGAGATAAAATTATGAAACTTGGTGGGTGTTTAGGTGTTGCCACCTACTATCTTTTGATATTTAATAAGTCATTGTCGGACAATTAGTCCGGGAGTTATAGCCGTTTGAAGTTCGCCAATTTTTCGCTCAGGGCAGGAGCTCTTTTTACCGAAATTTTAATTATAACTGAAAGCGAATCGCGCCAAATGACACTTATTGGCACCAATAGCCCACGTACCAAGCGGCTAAGTCGTCGGGTATATAGAACTGGAGATACGGGAGGCGCCGTTTACATTGTAATTGGGTACGGCGGCAGGGGGCGCTGTTCCTGTTTTACAGGGAGCACGTTTTCACTATGTTCCAATTGAGATAAAATTATGAAACTTAGTGGGTGTTTAGGTGTTGCCACCTAATATCTTTTGATATTTAATTGGTCATCGTCGGACAATTAGTCCGGGAGTTATAGCCGTTTGAAGTTCGCCAATTTTGGCGCCCTGGGCAGGAGCTCTTTTTACCGAAATTTTAATTATAACTGAAAGCAAATCGCGACAAATGACACTTATTGGCACCAATAGCCCACGTACCAAGCGGCAAAGTCGTCGGGTATATAGAACTGGAGGCGCCATTTTTAAATTTCCTTGGATAAGGCGATTTTGAAGTTTTCATTTTTCAAAGATAGCTGGCGCCTCCCAAAGATAGCTGGCGCGACACTTAGTAGTCCAAACAGCACACGTGCCCAGCGGCTAAGTCGTCGGGTATATAGAACTGGAGATACGGGAGGCGCCGTTTACATTGTCATTGGGTACGGCGGCAGGGTGCGCTATTCCTGTTTTACAGGGAGCACGTTTTAACTATGTTCCAATTGAGATAAAATTATGAAACTTGGTGGGTGTTTAGGTGTTGCCACCTACTATCTTTTGATATTTAATAAGTCATTGTCGGACAATTAGTCCGGGAGTTATAGCCGTTTGAAGTTCGCCAATTTTTCGCTCAGGGCAGGAGCTCTTTTTACCGAAATTTTAATTATAACTGAAAGCGAATCGCGCCAAATGACACTTATTGGCACCAATAGCCCACGTACCAAGCGGCTAAGTCGTCGGGTATATAGAACTGGAGATACGGGAGGCGCCGTTTACATTGTAATTGGGTACGGCGGCAGGGGGCGCTGTTCCTGTTTTACAGGGAGCACGTTTTCACTATGTTCCAATTGAGATAAAATTATGAAACTTGGTGGGTGTTTAGGTGTTGCCACCTAATATCTTTTGATATTTAATTGGTCATTGTCGGACAATTAGTCCGGGAGTTATAGCCGTTTGAAGTTCGCCAATTTTGGCGCCCTGGGCAGGAGCTCTTTTTACCGAAATTTTAATTATAACTGAAAGCAAATCGCGCCAAATGACACTTATTGGCACCAATAGCCCACGTACCAAGCGGCAAAGTCGTCGGGTATATAGAACTGGAGGCGCCATTTTTAAATTTCCTTGGATAAGGCGATTTTGAAGTTTTCATTTTTCAAAGATAGCTGGTTTTAACTATGTTCCAATTGAGATAAAATTATGAAACTTGGTGGGTGTTTAGGTGTTGCCACAAGAAATTTTTTGATAATTTGTAGAACCTTCTCGGACCAATAGTTCGCGAGTTATAGCCATTTGAAGTTTGCCAAAGTTGGCTAAAACGACAGTCTAAACACTTGCATTTTATTTTATCGAAAAAAAAACGGGCTCTTTTCGGAACCAAATCGCGCCAAATGACACTTAGTAGCACAAATAGCACACGTGTCAAGCAGCTAAGTCGTCGGGTATATAGAACTGGAGATACGGGAGGCGCCGTTTACATTGTCATTGGGTACGGCGGCAGGGGGCGCTATTCCTGTTTTACAGGGAGCACGTTTTCACTATGTTCCAATTGAGATAAAATTATGAAACTTGGTGGGTGTTTAGGTGTTGCCACCTAATATCTTTTGATATTTAATTGGTCATTGTCGGACAATGAGTCCGGGAGTTATAGCCGTTTGAAGTTCGCCAATTTTGGCGCCCTGGGCAGGAGCTCTTTTTACCGAAATTTTAATTATAACTGAAAGCAAATCGCGCCAAATGACACTTATTGGCACCAATAGCCCACGTACCAAGAGGCTAAGTCGTCGGGTATATAGAACTGGACGCACCATTTTTAAATTTCCTTGGATAAGGCGATTTTGAAGTTTTCATTTTTCAAAGATAGCTGGTTTTAACTATGCTCCAATTGAGATAAAATTATGAAACTTGGTGGGTGTTTAGGTGTTGCCACAAAAAAATTTTTGATAATTTGTAGAACCTTCTCGGACCAATAGTTCGCGAGTTATAGCCATTTGAAATTTGCCAAAGTTGGCTAAAATGGCGGTCTAAACACTTGCATTTTATTTTATCGAAAAAAAAGTCTCTTTTCGGAACCAAATCGCGCCAAATGACACTTAGTAGCACAAAGAGCACACGTGCCAAGCGGCTAAGTCGTCGGGTATATAGAACTGGAGATACGGGAGGCGCCGTTTACATTGTCATTGGGTACGGCGGCAGGGGGCGCTATTCCTGTTTTACAGGGAGCACGTTTTCACTATGTTCCAATTGAGATAAAATTATGAAACTTGGTGGGTGTTTAGGTGTTGCCACCTAATATCTTTTGATATTTAATTGGTCATTGTCGGACAATTAGTCCGGGAGTTATAGCCGTTTGAAGTTCGCCAATTTTGGCGCCCTGGGCAGGAGCTCTTTTTACCGAAATTTTAATTATAACTGAAAGCAAATCGCGCCAAATGACACTTATTGGCACCAATAGCCCACATACCAAGCGGCTAAGTCGTCGGGTATATAGTGTTACGAATTTTCGGGGCAACCCGCTGCTCTGGGGCTTAAAATGGTTTAAAATTCGTATTCTACGCTTCAAATAGATAAATTTTGCTTTTTGTTGCATCAAAATCGGCCAATTAGAACCGGAGATACGGAGGTTTCGCTTTCCCATATGTTTTTCTATGGGCTTCTAGAAATCTCGAGAAATATTAGTCCTAGAGCTTAGATCTCTTCACTTTTGAGGACTTATTTTTGGCGCCAAATTTGGCGATATTTCGCCAAAAGTCGCCAAGCTTGGCCACTTTTTGGTCATTTGGCGCGATTTTCCCAATGGGGCCTGAAGTTGTTTTTCTTGCATTAAAAACGCATAATAACCTAACATTTCTCTTCTATGACGTAATCAAAATTCACGCTTTATGTAGAACCCTCGAGAAATTGACTTTTCTGGAAACCTCTTGTACCTCCTGCGTCGGCTATTTATAGAAGCGTGTATCGCCCCGAAGAGTCAGTTGCGAGTTGAACATTCAATGTGTGAAGAGCTCTGATTATGCTTGTTTTGTTTGAACTGATAGTGCTATAGAAGCTGTGTTTTAGCTTGCTTTGTGAAGCTGTTTTTAAAGTGCTGTGTGTAAATTCTTCATTGCTGTGTCTTAAGGGATAGTGTACTATATCCCTTGAATATTTCCACGGAATTTTTGCCTGTAAAAGTGACTTATTTTGTGTGAGAAATACAGCATTTGTGAGAGCTTCTGATCCAAGCGGATTGTTAAAAGCACGTTACTGCTAGATTGTGCTTGTGAATTGTGTGCAGCTGATTGTTCTACGAAGTTCTAGAAGAAATAAAGTTTGTGTTCCATCCTGACAAGTGACTTTTTACTTGAACTTTTTACACCCACTGGACTTTAGAACGACGAACCCCAGGAGTAGCAGAGTAATTCCGCAACAATATATTGTTTTTAATGTATTGGATATGGGAAGATGTTACACTTTGCAATTTTTTAAAAACTTTATGTAAGCACTCCTATTCCACATCCACCCCTCTAAACAGCCAGTTTTGTAGAAGAACAGAGGGTGGCCGCCTTAGAGACTTTTTGACTGCATTTCTGTCAAACTGCGTATACAGATATAGGAAATGGACCTTACATTACATACATTCATGGCTGTTTCGTGATCGACAGCGGACGTGTGTAAAATTCAGGCGTTCAAGCATTAAAAATATTTCTAAAAAATAATGCATATTTGTATCGTCATTTCTCGGACAATGCGTTTTACTTTTATTACATTTTTCTATTAGAAAAAGTTGTTTTTTTGCGGGGTGGAGGGGCCACATCACCTGGTTATTACGAATTTTTATAATTCGAACTGCAGGATTTATATGGCTGTAACGGGGAAATTTCTTTCATGCAGAACTGGTAAAGTACCGACGATTTCAGATATCCTACTGTAGTTCGAGGAGGTCATTTGCAGAAGCTGAGCACCGAACAGAATACTTTTTCCGTCGCGAAAAATTGCGTAACTCGCACTACCTTTATATGCTATCGGCAGATGGCAGCACCACATGTTTTAGTCTTTTTTTTTTTTTTTTTTTCCCTCAAAGTCACGAAATTGTTAGGGTCGTGGTGCTGCTTTCTAATGGAAATATTAGAATTCGATTTTGAAAAGTAGCGGGAATAAAATATCAGAATATGTAATATTTGAAAATTTGGCTTATGTACCTTCGACACAGGACCTGGCTACAAAGCCTGATTATGAACAACGGGGGCCCCGGGCATTGATGAATTTGGGGGCCCCCTTCTATGAAAAGTGCGTTTTTTATACGCACTTCTGACCTTTGTGTATGTTACAACAACACGAGCACAATGTGTGTTATGTGACAGCACTGACTTTTGTGTATGCTTATTAAAAAACTGAATCCTGGCTTTTTTGAACAGTGAATGCAAACGCTTGATAAGTGAATGTAGATGATTGTATTTATTATTTTTTTGAAAATAACTTCTTTTGTTTGAGTTTTCAGATTTATACTTTAGTAAGCTTTTCAATCATTACACCACATACATCCTTGCTGAAGTACACACACATATAAATATACATACATATATATATATATATATATATATATATATATATATGTAATAATAAAATAAACTTTGCTAATTTAACCTAATTTAATTTAATGTTATTTGAAAAAGCTTCTTTAATCTTTTACTCTTACTGTAAAGTTTGTTTCTTGGCCATACAAATATTACGCTCGGAGACATTTTTTTGAAGTTCCATAAGTAGAAAATTGTTGATTCAGCAGTATCTTCGGTTTTCTGTGGATTTGTCATTACGCACTTTTAGAACTCCTGGATAAGCAGGTGTTTCTCATGTCTTGATTGACAATCTAGTTAACTCATTACGTTTGAGAGTAACGCCTTCGCGATCTTGCTGCACCCTGCCAACAGGTGTAGTAACTAAGGAGTATTTAAGCAAGAGCACGGAAATTTCGGGGCCTTTTACTACGATCTCAGCTTATCTTTTTGGGAGTTTGGAACGTGAAGCTTAGCAGGAGCTTCGAGCTTTAGCTTTTAAACTGCGATGTACGAAGATAGCGCCGGAGCTAAAAGGTCGCCGGCCTGACTCCTGCCCTCTGTCCGAACTTTGAAATAAATTATTCAACCTAGAACCCTAATGGAGTCGTGTCAATCATTTCAACAAGGGATGGCGTAAAGGCCCATTCTTTACACACATATATATACATGGGCGCCCATAGGAATTTTTCTAGGGGGGGGCAAACTTTAAAAAAAATTTCTAGGGAGGGGGCAAATTTCAAACTTTTAACAAATTTAGTACTGTTTTTGCGATTTGTTTACATCATGAGACAGTAACCTAAATCTCTAGGGCGGGCAAATGCCCTACCTTGTCCCCCCCTATGGGCACCCATGTATATATAGTGTTGCGAAATAATAACTTAATTTGCTCTCGTATTGAATGCGCCGCCGTGAAACTAGTTAATAGCATAATAGGTTAAGTCATCAGGTAAATGACTTACCTGTGGAAGTAACCCTGTAGCCTTGGCGACAAACTTGGCGACTTGGCGACGGATTTGGCGGCCTTGGCGACAAATGGTGTCTTCTAGAAAATTCATGTCTCGAGACCCTATTTCAATTTGATAAGATTGTTCCAGAAATTTCTCGGCAATTCTGGTGACGTCATCATCTCTATAAAAGCGCTAGGATCTCTCACCGGGGAGTTCAGTTGGGTGATAGACTTTGAAGCGCACGGTTGATTCTGTGAAATGAATAGCGTTATTGTTTTGCTTGTTTATGAATTTTGTTAGCGCATTTTAAAGTTTCTTGTTTTATTTTGAGCTATTGAGCTGCGAGCCGTGAATAAAGTGTTATTTTTGTTTACTGTGCCGATTGGACTGTCTCAAAATACACCCACTTGGCGATTTTCTTAACAATATCTAAACATACAGGGTGTCCAGCTCTAACGGTGCCCAATAGCTATTTTCTAAACCGTTAGTCAGAGGCACATACTTCCAGTCGCAAAAATGGTCTGCATTGTATAATCTATTATATCAGAAACAATCGAAGCCAATCAATCAATCCCTATAAAAATTACGAAACTTAAAATTTTTATACGGTCCCCGGTCCTATCAGTTATATTTAGAAATTTTTCTTTATACTATTTCATGCACACACACACACACACACACACACACAAAAAAAAAAAAAAAAAAAAAAAACGCCCTTCTACGACCAAAATTCAGAGTTATTGAGCAGCAAACATTTTGACTTAAGTCACTTTTCCACGTTTAAAAATGAACCGTTAAGGGATCCTATAAATATTGAAATTTTAAATTATAGGCTATATAAATTAATTTTTTGGCATAATGAGGAGAAAGAATCAAAACTAATTTTAGAATACTAATCCTTAACCCTCTCATCATCCTGAACCTCATAGGAGGCTCCTACTTCAAACAGCAATATTTAGAGAGAAAAAATTTGAATTTGGTTTTTTTTTTTTCAGTGATATCAATATCATTCATTCATGTAGAATGAGTGATGTATAGGAGGCTCTAAACTATAGGCTCTAAAATAGGAGGCATAAATAAATGTATAGGAGGCTCTTAACTACATGCATAAATCGTGCCTAGATTGCAGTACGAGTCCATTTAGATCCTTTTTTACAGTTTTCGCTACAATGTTTCAGGAGAAAAATTAAGAATATTTACGCTGCTTTTTGACCGTTTTTTTTTCTTTTTAAGGTAAGTAAGTTTTTTTTCTTATTCCTCAACCTTTACCTAATAGGTGCATCCTTTTAAATTAGTTTTAGCATAACAAAATGCTTCGAAAAGGCAGAAATTAATATTAGAAAAAGCGACATTAGAAAAAAAAATATTTTTGCATGATTTATAATAGTATTTCAGACGCATTAAATGCCAGACATATTTTTTTTTCACTTATTTTTCATAATTCGGTGACGAGAGGGTTAATCAAAGGGTTATAGTCAGGCTCTATAAAAATCTCTCCGGGATCAGATTTACTAAAATATACTCGCATATATGTGTTGCATGCAGATGTGTAACAACGAGTATGCTACGCAAAGTGCAGGAAGAGTTTTCTACGCGGGTGCATATTTAATTTGCAGCCATGGGCGCCGGCAGCATAGGGAAAGGGTGGGGCGATGCCCCCCCCCGGATTTTTGTATGCAGTGTTTTCCCTTGCTTTTTTGCTCTTTCCAACATGGTAACCATACGTTGAAGTAGTTTTTGCACCCCTCTTGAGTAGTCTTTGCCCCCCCCCCTGTGGTGCAGAATCCAGAGGGATACATTTTATATTTGCTAAAAGTAATTTATGCTATTTTATCGTATAGTGGAATTTACGCAACAACCAGGAACGCCATGCTGATAGAGATATTTTATTGACATTATCAAAAATTACAGGTTATTTAAGGTTAGTGCGGTGGCTGGCAAAATAGCGACAAGAGACGTGACCTGTTGGGCAGAGATCACAGCATGAAGTGTGTGTTAAAAAGGTCCGAGAACCGAAAGCCAACCTGGCGATGGAGCTGAGCGCCAAAAGGAACTGCCGCCAAATAAATCGCCAGAATGTAAAAATGAAAAGAAACGTTGGGCCTTACGTGTGTATGCTAAAATTTAAATGTGAGACGCCACAGGAGTGATCAATAGAGATATAATGTAACCTATGCAAAATTATTAAAGCCCCGTGGGAACGAAGGAAATAAAACAAATTCTCAGACGAAAGGCACCAACAAATTGTACTGCTAATGCTAAAACCAAAGTAATTTAAGAAAAAGTTAAATAGCATTATGGAGAGATGGGAGATTTAAAAATGGCAAAGAGTATTAAATTTAGAATAGGTGAAGGGAAAACAGTAGTAATTTACATGTCTGAATTAACTGTAAGAAAATTAATTATAAATATGTGATTAACTGCATCACACCCCCCCCCCCTGGGAAATATTCTGCCGTCGCCCATGATTGCAGCAGACAGGGTGGTCTAAAAGAAACTTCTCCTATATGTGTGTTCCTAGTGGCCGAACCGTTCATCCAATCCTAAATGAAAGTTTAGATATAATTATTTGAATGTATGGGGTCCAGATTGGGATGATTTGAAACAATAAACCCCTCACAGTTACTGTTACAGGGACGTGTTAGTTTTTCACAGTTACAATCTAGACCATTTGCTTGCGTATGTTGACAAACCGGTCAGAAAAATCATGTAGGCTGAGATTTTTAGCAATATCTTGGTTAAAAGACAATATCTTCTTTACGATCATGCCGCATCAATAATCACACTGGGGTTTTAAAACTTGGTTTAGTGTTAAATATACGAATTCTGTCGTAAATACTGCAGGGGTGTGAAGCAGGATTTAAGAACTCTTAAGAAAATCTCTTAATTTTTGAACTTGGTTTTAACTTCAGCCTTTTCAGTTTTTCAAATTCATTTCCTGTCCATTTTGCAAATTGGGGAGTAGGGTGAAAATTTTAAAATAGGGGAAGTTCCAAAGTGGTTTTGGGAGTGGGGGCAATTTTTTTTGGGGTGGGGGAGGGGCACTGCCCTAAGAATTGTAACCAGTAATTGCACCACCACCCCTGGGCTAAGGGCCTGCCATTGTGGGACGTATTATAAACTAATATTAATTAATAATAATTTACCAACTTACATATAACATGCTTACGCGAAGATAAAAGGGGCTGTACCCACCCTAGCAGCGAAGCAGCCCATCCATTCAGATGGTTCTCTGAAGAAATTTCATAGTAGCGATCCCTTACTGCTGCCATCTATTGCATTTTTATCCAACTATTAAAGTAAGAGGTTCCACAGAAAATGTATAGTGCTGCCATCTAACGTAAACGAATCAAACTAAAAAATGGAATAGGAGGATGTATGAGTATTGTGAAATCATTAAAACTAGTAATATAACAGGCATTCGCATATCATTCAGGGCGCGTGTTATGTCACTGAAAATAATAGACGGCCGAAGTGTGATGGTCCCGGGTTTGGGTCCCATCGCGCGGTCGTCGATCGAACGGTCTGAAGTTTTGGTAGGTTTTCTCCGGATGTAATGTGCATACGCTTTAGAACCCCTTAGAAAACCCTTCTACAAAGGCACCCACCCATCATCCTTGGTAGATCGCCGAAGCGTAGCGTTGCCATAATCGGTACTTACACGTATTATCCCGGCGATCATTCCCGCCAAACTATCCAAACGCAGAAATCATTTCAAATGAGCTAGTGTCTAAAGGTGCATTCGAAGAAGTTCAAATTGGGTATGTATGATGTAGGTCACAGTCACACACCATGTATAGATCTTGCCAAAGGGGCTACGGTATAGGACTTGGTTTTGGGGCAGGGCAACCCAGGAGTGTTGTTTTACATATGCCTATGGACGGAAATTCTTCAAAACGTGTTAGTGTCTATAGGGTGCATTCGATCGAGCATTCGATCGAGCATTCGATCTGTGCATTCGATCGAGCTCCAGTATTATGTTGGTAGGAAGGGGATCACCATTTACATTCAAATAAATAGACAAACTAAAAAATTCGGCTATTCCAGCCTCATCAGGGGGAGAACCCCCCCCCCCCCATTTTTACTTTCCGAACATGTACCCTGTAAGGAAAGTATTGTCATCATGAAAAAATTCGAATTCGAGATTTGGGTGTATTGACACGTTTAGAGGGCTTCTGAATTCATTTATGCTATTTTTACGAGATGTATGTATGTATGTGTGTATGTGTGTTTGTGTGTATGTGAGTGAACACGATAGCTCCTGAACGGAGCATGCGATTGAGCTCAAATTGGGTATATAGGTTATAAACCACCGTCGCAAGACCGGTATTGATTTGGGTGTGTATAGGACTTATAGTTTTTCTACAGGGCTACGACAAAGATTTCTTTTACATTATGGCCTATGGGGGAAAATTCTTGAAAGTGCGCTAGCGTTTAAACGGTACATTAGATTGAGCTCAAATTAGGTATATATGTTATAAACCACCGTTGCAAGACCTGTATTGATTTCGGTGTGTCTTATATAAGACTTATAGCTTTTCTACAGGGCTACGACCAAGATTTCTTTTACATTATGGCCTATGGGGGAAAATTCTGGAAAGTGCGCTAGCGTTTAAACGGTACATTCGATTGAGCTCAAATTGGGTATATATGTTATAAACCACCGTCGCAAGACCTGTATTGATTTGGTGTGTATATAGGACTTATAGTTTTTCTACAGGGCTACGACAAAGATTTCTTTTACATATGGCTATGGGAGACATTCTTGAAAGTGCGCTAGCGTTTAAACGGTACATTCGATTGAGCTTCAATTTGGTATATATATTTGAATGATTCATCGATTCAAAATTTATTTAAATGCTTGGTCATGATCTTAATCGTAAGTGTTCGGAAAGTCGAGTGGAGTCACTCCAGATTTTTTAGTTTCATGATTGCCCTATTAAAACGATATTAATGGGCTCTGTCATCTTTCGCGCATTTTACCTGGTACCATTATGTTGAAATTTTTAGGATTGTCACCTATTGATAGAAAAATACATGGGATGCCTATTCTACACTGCAAAAAAATTTTCGTAAAATTACAGGATAAGGACTGTAAATTTTACAGTACTTGTACCATTTTTCGTGTTTACGGTAGAACTACCGTAAATCGACAGTATTGGATCCTTAAAAATACGGTATGTGTGCCGTTTCTATTGTTAACGGCATTTATACCGTTAAATAAGGGATTTTTTGTTAATGTACGGGAGATATACAGTTAATTTACGTCAATGTTCCTATGCGCATGTGCAGTATTTTTCAGTTATGTTGAAAGAATGGTTTAAGCTTTTAGAGGATATATGAGAGTAGCGTTGACAGGATTTTGTTTCGGAGGTGCGGGGGGGGGGCAGGCCTTCTCTATTGTCCCTGGCCTGGGGGGGGGGAGTTCTTCATGGAATGGAACTCTGGAAAATTCGAATTATTATTTGCTTTCAATTCGGAAGGAGAGCGGATACTGAGTGCATAGGCGATAAAAATAATTATACATGTTCACAATAACTGAAAAGAAAAGGCATTGCATTTTTTAAGGGGACGGTAAACTTTATAAACCCTTTTTTTTTTTACCAAAAATTATGACTTTCTGTATATATATATATATATATGTATTGAAATATAACAATATTAAATACTAAAAAAAAAAAAAAAAACCCTTGAATTTCTGTGTCTCTTGCACTTCAATATTTAATTTTTCCTTCAATTTTAACATGTTATTCATGAATAATGTAATAGTGCAAACATTAGATGAAAGCTGTCGTCAACGAATAGTATTTAAATCTATGTAAAAAATGCACGTGACGCATATTCTACAGCTTACGAAATAGTGTAACAATAGATGAAAGCGGACGACAGCATCTCTTCCTGAATATTTGCGGAAACCGGAACGGGCTGTTTTTCTCCTGAATCGCGCGGCAGTTCTATGGATCCTAGTCCCTGCGAAACACGTGGCATTTTAAACATCTGAAATAAAGGGCGCCCTCTATCGGTTTAAAATGAAGCTGTTTTATTGCACTCGCATTCAGGAAAAGTTTATGGGACCGATAAAATGAATTCCGTTAGCAAACGGGATAGGACAGTTCAAAGTCGCTGAATTAGAAGCATCGATATTGAAGAACTGGATAGGCCGTTCGGATGACCCATTCTGAAAAAGTGCAGCCGTTGCCATTACTTGGTTTAACTCCAGCAACAGTGCTGTCGAACGATTCCCAATCGCATGCTACGCAGACGAAGAACTTTAACACAGCTGGCTGTGTGGTATGCTATGGATGATTCGTTCGACCGTCCTTTTTACTGCAGGCTACATTTTTCAACCCTGAGCAGTCTATGAATTTGTTCTTCCATATCAATGCTATGCTTATGTGTGTGAAGGTCCCGGGTTCGGGTCCCATCGCGCGGGTGTCGATCGAACGGTCTGGAGTTTTGGTAGGTTTTCTCCAGATGTAACGCGAATACGCGTTAGTCCCCTTAGAAAGTCCTCTTACCAAGGCACCCGCCCCTTGGCAGATCGCCCTATTGTAGCGTTGCGGTCATCACATACAATCACAATCACAATCACAGCTATGCTTATGAGTGGAATTCTGAGTCTGAACACAGCCTGGTATTGTGAAATTAAAAAAAAAAAGAAGTTGATGTCAATGACGCCTTCAATCGGACTAAAATTGGACTCAATAATTCAAACTTTCTCGCGCGGAAAGTTGTAAAACGAGCGCCTTCTGTCGGATTCATATTGAACTACATAATTTAAACTTTCAAGCATAAAGAGTTTTATAAAAGTGGTTTTACCGTTTGCACGCGGCCGAGTGATTAAACCACTGGCGAACGAGACGTGTACGTCTCGAGTTCAAATCCGCATTGGAAGAACGAAATTTTTGGAAATGGAGAAAAGAAAAAAAATCTAAATGAATGAGACAGTGTCTTAATCTGTATCGTTTAATCCATGTCAGCATTTGAAATAGTTATAGGGCATATAGAAAGACCGGAGGGGGGCCCTTGTTAGTTGTGGCCGAGAGGTCTAAGTCGTTGGTGCCTCACCATGGCACAGTGGTTATGCCACTGAAAATACTAGATGGCCGAAGTGTGAAGGTCTCGGGTTCGGGTCCCATCGCGCGGCTGTCGATCGAACGGTCTGGAGTTTTGGTAGGTTTTCTCCAGATGTAACGTGGATACGCGTTATAAGCCCTTAGAAAGTCCTCCTACCAAGGCGCCCCCCCCCATTTGGCAGATCGCCCTAGTGTAGCGTTGCCATCATCACACAACCAACCGACTAAGTCGCTGGTTTCAGAGACCGAGGACCTGGGATCGAGTCCAGCTGGGTGGGATAGAAATTTTACAGGTCAAAAATCTAAATGAACTGAGGTGTCTGTATCTTTTAATCAAATGTCTTATAAACAGGATTTGAAGCACTTACAGAATAGAATACCACCCTGCGCCCAGTCCATCGTGGCCAAGAGGTCTAAGTCGCTGGTTTCAGAGGCACGGGATCTGAGATCGAACCCAGTTGTGGGAATAGGGAATCTTGAGTAACCCATTTTTTTGCCAGGTCTTTGTTTCAACAATTAAATGTGTCCTGCGTACAAGACAGTGAAAAAAATTGGGTTAAAATCGAGCTGCCTACTGAGGTGTCTGTATCTTTTAATCAAATTATCATACATTAAAATACTTAGAGAACATAATATTATCCTACTTCAAGTCAGTTGCGGTTAACCCTTTGAGGCGCAACCCTTTATCAATGCTGAAAAAAGGGCAGCCGTGGCCATCGCTCGACTGAACGACCCGTAAAAGGGCGGACGATCGAAACGTTCATTGCGTGCCACAGATCGAGAGACCCCTTTTTTGACGACAGCCGGCTGTGCCGCACAGCCAGCTGTCGTCAAAAAAAGGGTCTCTCGATCTGTGGCACGCAATGAACGTTTCGATCGTCCGCCTTCTTGCGGGTCGTTCAGTCGAGCGATGGCAACGGCTGCCCTTTTTTCAGCATGGGACCCTGTATACAGCTGTTCTCGCATTCTTCCATTTTTCAGAGGATGCCAGTGCTGTTCAAAAGAATCGTGACCAATTTTTGACGGGAAAGGATGTTCTGAAAAGTAAAGGATTCTCGTGCAGCTCGGTCACCCGCCACTATTTTTATAGAAATCCAATCTATTCTTCGTGACGGGCAACAGTCAAAACGTCCGAGTTGGGTGTTCCCAGAGCGGGAACACTGCGCGTTAAAGGGTTAAGAGGTCGTAGTCGCTGGTTTATGAGACAAGGGGACCTGAGTTCGAGCCCATGCTCTGTTTTTTTTTTTTTTTTTGAAAATGTCATAAATTAAGAGCACTGTAATTGTTCTTTAATGGAAGTGTCATTTCTCGAAAAGTTTATCAGGCACGTAAAATGTGTTTGCGAGCCGGTAGTAGTGGTCGAGAGCTTAAGTCACTGTATGCCAAGGCTGCGGTTCCGTGTTCGAACCCACTTCGGGTCGGGGACAAAAAAAAAAAAAAAACTTTTTGAGAAATTGACAGTGCGAGATCGGCTGTAAATTATTGATCCAACATGTTTATGGGGTATGCAAGACAGACTTTTTTTGTCAGTGTTTGTGGCCGAGAGCTTTAACGCCAGGGTCTAGGAATCGGGTGTTCCGAGTTCGAACCCAACTTTTTTGCCATGGCATTTTGAAAAAGTCTTAAACTAGTGGCTCCATCTATAAGACTGGTTGTACGTTATTTTAGGAAATAAGGGGAACGAAAGTGATGTTTATAAGACTTAAGGGAGAACATCTGCTCAGGCCGAGCGTAGGAGTCAGTTGTTGAGCGTTTGGTAAAATCATACAAGCCGGTGCCCACCCCATGTAAACATGGCGACAGTCGCTGGAGCTTGGCGACCGCCAAGCTCCAGCGACTGTCGCCATGTTTACTAGTCATTCTAGGCAACCAGTGGTCCGTTTTTAACTAAAAAAACCCCAGTGGATTCAGCAACCTAGTTGTACAGCTATCTAAACTAGGCAACCAGTGGTCTGTTTTTAACTAAAAAAACCTCAGTGGATTCAGCAACCTAGTTGTACAGCTATCTAAACTAGGCAACCAGTGGTCCGTTTTTAACTAAAAAAACCTCAGTGGATTCAGCAACCTAGCTGTACAGCTATCTAAACTAGGCAACCAGTGGCCCGTTTTTAACTAAAAAAACCTCAGTGGATTCAGCAACCTAGCTGTACAGCTATCTAAACTAGGCAACCAGTGGCCCGTTTTTAACTAAAAAAACCTCAGTGGATTCAGCAACCTAGCTGTACAGCTATCTAAACTAGGCAACCAGTGGCCCGTTTTTAACTAAAAAAACCTCAGTGGATTCAGCAACCTAGTTGTACAGCTATGTAAACTACGCAACCACTGGCCCGTTTTCAACTCAAAAAAACATCGGTGGATTAAACAACCTAGTTGTACACCTCTTATAAAGTCAGTATGATTAGAATAGCACGTAAATAGCACTTACGAAAACATAAACACTTCAAATATCAATTTAAAATTCACATTAAAAACCTTAAACATCGAAAGATTCGTTAAAAAAGAACACTTACCTCTATTTTTTTGGTAAATAACCGCTCAGAAATGTCCCCAACACCCACCGGCTTATAACGTACTATATTTCTAACAAACACCCACAAATTCTTTTCTTATATTAACATAACACATTTCATTCCCTTCCATCAATAACGCAAACAATTTCAAATTCCCAAACCTGACGAAACACGTATTCTTTATGGTTGCCAGTCACAACTACCACCGGCAGTTGGCGGTGCATCGCTCACTCTCGCGTCAGATTGTTCGCCAATGATTTGTAAACAAACCATTGACATGTAAACAAGGCACCGTATACGGAATATAGTCCGAGCGTTTAACTCCACAACCTATGGTGCGGGTGTCTCGAGTCCCGCTTAATAGAGCGGAATTTTTGAAAAATTCTTAATCTAGTAGCTCCATCTATGGGATTCGTAGTTTGTTAATTTAACAAATAAAATAATAGAGTGTGAGGTTTATAAGACTTACGGGAGAGCTCCTGCCGCGGCTCACTTTGGAACGGAATTTTTAAAAATTACTTAAACTAGTGGCTCCATCTATAGGACTCGTTGTATGTTAGTTTAATAAATTAAATAGGAGGATGTGATGTTTATAAGACTTATGGGAGTACACCTTCCGTGGTCCATCCTGGCCAAGTGGTAGGACTCAGTGAATGAGCATTTAACTCCACAGCCTCTAAAACAAGTGTCCAGTGTTCGAATCCCGCTGAATGGTACGGGATTTTTGAAAATTTATTAAACTAGTGGCTCCCTCTATCGGGCTCTTTGAATGTTAGTTTAACAAATTAATTAGTGGGATATGATGTTTATAAGACTTATGGGAGACCATCTACCGAGGTCCATCCTGGCCAAGTGGTAGGAGTCAGTGAATGCGCGTTAAATTCCACAGCCTCTAGTCCAGTGTTCGAATCCCGCTGAATGGAACGAGATTTTTGAAAAAAATTTCAAACTAGTGGCTCCATCTATCGGGCTCTTTTAATGTTAATTTAACAAATTAAATACCGGAATGTGATGCTTATAAGACTTATGGGAGACCATTTACCGTGGTCCATCCTGGCCAAGTGGTAGGAGTCAGTGAATGAGCGTTAAATTCCACAGCCTCTAGCACAAGTGTCCAGTGTTCGAATCACGCTGAATGGAACGAGATTTTTGAAAAAAATTTCAAACTAGTGGCTCCCTCTATCGGGCTCTTTTAATGTTAATTTAACAAATAAAATACCGGAATGTGATGTTTATAAGACTTATGGGAGACCATCTACCGTGGTCCATCCTGGCCAAGTGGTAGGAGTTAGTGAATGAGTGTTAAATTCCACAGCCTCTAGCACAAGTGTCCAGTGTCG